>CM041786.1:98152355-98259628 GCA_023375725.1 Nephotettix cincticeps | reverse complement strand
ATCTTCAAGGATTTTTGGAACGTATGAAAATTGCAATAAATCTATAACGAAAATTCGGCAAATTTGAAAGAACCTTTTTTCAAGAAATAGAGTAGTCGACGGGTACCTCTCCATTCCTGAAAAGCCACTTTTAGTAATTTTTAGAGATCATCCTAAGCAAACTCTATGATTTCATAAGACATTGAAGACTGCATAAAAACATGTAAAAGCTTTTTACTTAAAAGTTTTTTAACACCTCTGACATATAGCTGTCGGATAGCAACGAAGAAATACGTGTTTATTTTCTTTCTCAAAAAACTATTTCCTTCTTCTTAAATCCCATTTTCTAGAAAGTAACATGTTGTGATAAACAGCGACGATACATTTAAATATGTGAACAATTAGTGTTAGTTTTTTTGTATTATTTTCGGAACTTTTTAAACTGTTCTTTTCTACTCCGCATTTTCTAGGTTAATTGTTTTATCGTTTGTAACAATGGCATTGCATGGCCACAATTACATGTCACGGACACCCATTCAATAGTTGAAAACTTACAAGATGCTCAAACAGCTATTCAAGATCAAGAGTTCGAATCATTAGAAGCAAAGGCAATCTGGCAAACTGTTACACCAAAATATATTAAAAGAAACATCACATAATCCCCCGAAAATTGTCAAAAACGCCAACGCAGCGAACATCCCACGACAGAAGCGCAGGTCCCTGGAGTTATTACACTGAGGAACCAATTCGCACCTATCTCTACTACCAAAGCAACTATGGAACTCCCATCAAAAGAAATTAAATATCTAAAACCAACTCCGATATTCAACCTTCCCGGTGTTACTAACGTAGCTCCAATAATAAAAGCCCTAGACTCTTTAGTTTCAAGAATGGCTACTCTTACAAATGTCGCCGAATCAGGACAGAATAATGCTCTTCCCGTCGACCCCTGATGACTACAGGAAGATCGTCTCCGGCCTAGCCAATTAAACGTAAGTTACCATACTTATCAACTCAAGCAGGAACGTGCTTATCGTGTCGTTCTTAAGAACATGCACTATTCAACGTCCACTGACGACATAAAAGTTGCTGTTGAAGAATATGGCCATAAGGTAAGGAACTTAACAAATGTAGTAACTAGCTTTACTAAAAAGTCTATGTCGATCTTTCTCACTGACTCTTTAGAGCCAAATAAAAGCAATAAAGATATTTTTCAAATTCAATATCAAAAAATGCCAAAATTTTGTTTGAACCACCAAATAAGAGAAAAGAGACAGTTCAATGCAAACATTGTCAGCGGTATGGGCATTCGAAAACATACTGTCATAATTCGTTTCGATGTGTCAAATGCTCTAAGGATCACAAGGATCACGACACTAAGGACTGTCCAAAGCCAACGTTGGCCCCTCCTACTTGTGTCCTATGCTCTCGTGAGCACCCCGCGAATGACAAAAGAATGTCCAGTGTATATAGACATTCAAAACAAACAATTTCCGCCTCTAAGGAAAAAACCCCTAGAAACTAACAGAGATCCATCTAATACAGCCAGATCCGCTGGGGACATTCGATCAAAAGTTCCAAGCTCCCAACGACCACTAAGTCTCTGAATCGGAAAATCTGTCGGATATTATTAAAAGTTCTTTCTCATGATTTAAGAATGTCTAGTGCAAACGAGCCGAGCAGGCTCTTCTTAATCTGTTAACTGCTGTCATATCTCGTTTTAGATGATCCTGTTCCTTAAAATTGCATTATGGAACGCCAACGGCTTGGCTCAACATAGCCAAGAAGTTATTTGTCACTAAAAAGTTATTAATTAATGATTCTTCCTAACAAAAGGTC
The DNA here is from genome assembly GCA_023375725.1 of Nephotettix cincticeps. Lineage (NCBI taxonomy): Eukaryota > Metazoa > Arthropoda > Insecta > Hemiptera > Cicadellidae > Nephotettix > Nephotettix cincticeps. Next base: position 98,257,810 of record CM041786.1, on the reverse strand, counting down.
GACGTTAGGTAGTAACAAGACCGGGGTTTGGACCGTTCTCCATCAAAACGTTAAAAATGCCTCTGGCGTAGAAAAACACAAATAAATAAACACATATAGATATTCTCCTTGTCTCTGAACTTCATTTTACTGAGAGAAGCTATTTCAAAATTCCAAATTATACGCTGTATTTCACCAATCATTCTAACAACACGGCCCATGAAGGAAGTGCTTTGCTAGTAAAAGACTATTAAACATTACGAATTGCCCTGTTTTAAAGAGGACTATATCAAAGCTTCAAGTGTAGTGATTGAGGATTGGTTGGGTCCCATAACGACCTGCTATTTATTGCCCACCCAGGCATGTTATTTCGTATGAACAATTTCAAAGATATTTTGATACTGTAGGAATAAATTTAATGCAGTTTGTGATTATAACGCCAAGCATCAGGAGTTGGGCTCAAGATTGGCCACACCTAGGGGCCGACAACTATTGAGAGTTATAAATGATAAACACTACGAAAACATTTCCAACAGGCGAACCGACATATTGGCCCACTGATATGCGTTAAGTTATTATTACTTATTAGTAGTTACTTAGTTACTTAGTACGTAGTTACTTATTAGATTTTTTCATTTCAAAAGGAGTTAATCCCAATTATACTAACATGGTATCTTGTCTTGATTTATCATCTGACCATTCACCAGTTATGATAACTTTAAGCACACACGTATTTCAAAGTCAACAAAATTTTGCGTTATGCAATAAACACAATGATTGGGCTCAATTTAGAAATTTAATAGATGAGAGGCTAAAATTGCAGGTCCGACTGAAGAGCGTCGAGAATTTGGAAGACGCTGTAGATCACTTTGTAGCCTGTGTCTAAAGTTCTGCCACTGAGTCTACGCCTGTATTTTAAAATTAAAACTGTAACAAAGCGGGATTGTGCTACCCTATGTACATAAAGAGAAAAATAGCGGAAAAGAGGAGGCTAAAAAGAATATGGCAAAATAGCCGGAATCAAAATGATAAGGCAAATTTTAATAGAGCAGCTCAGAATTTAAAAAGGCTTTTAGATAAAATTAAAAATTAGTGGTTTTAGGACTATACCCAATCTTTATCAGCATCGGAAGCCAGTGATTACTCGCTTTGAAAAGCGACAATAAGGATGAAACGATCAAAATTTTCAATATCGCCAATTTTAAAATGTGATGGAAGGTGGCAAAAAGCAATGAAGAGAAGTCAGATGCGTTGTCTCAATATGTTCCCAATGTTTTCGAACTAAATCCTAGCTTTGCTAACGATGAGGAGGAAATACAAGAATGTTTTAGATTCTCCTCTACAACTTGACCTTCCTTTACAAAAATTTAGACCGCTTAAAATTCGATCCGTAATAAACAACAGTTTAAATCTACGATTTAACAACAGGGAAGGTATTAAAACAACTGCCAAAAATTGGAATTATGTTTTGTAACCTTTTCTAACGCCATGCTTCGTCTGGAGTGTGTACCTTCTCAATTTAAAAGAGCCGTCATCATTCTAAACCCAAAACCTGATAAACCTCCCCATCATTTGACTTCACAGACAGTGAATTAGTATTTTGTCAATTTTGTCAAACGTTTGAAAACTTTTTTTATACGGCTAAGGATGTTCATTGATGAAGATTTAGTGTTACCAAGCCATCATTTTGGCTTCAGACAAGGACATGGGACGGTGGAACAAGTCCATCGAGTCACAGACACAATTTGCCAATGTTTGGAAAACAAACAATTTTGTTCTGGAGCCTTCTTGGATGTTAGCCAAGCTTTTGATAAGGTATGGCACGTTGGCGTATCATATAAAATTAAAAACTTCTCTCTCATTCCATTTTTCTTCTATTGCAATCTTACCTCACAGATAGGACTTTCCGAATAAAATGTCAAGACGTTATATCAGAAAGACAGAGGGTAGAATCAGGAATTTCTCAAGGAAGTGTTCTTGGACTTTTTTGTACATTTTATCCACTGCGGACATGCCAGAAGATGAGAATACTCAGATTTCTACTTTTGCGGATGACACAGCTATTTTAGCTGTTTACTCAGAGCCTGTACAGGCCTCGTTAAATTTACAAGAGAATCTTAATAACATTTCAAATTGGTTTAGAACATGGGGAATCAAAATTAATGAGGAAAAATCATCACACATTACATTCACACTTAATCGAAATTCTTGTCCCCCAGTTACATTAAACAATACACAAATCCCTCACGCTACAGAAGTAAAGTATCTAGGCATACATTTAGACAGCAAACTGGCGTGGAAAACACATGTTTAAACGGAGAGACAACAACTTAATTAAAAAACAATGAAACTAAATTGGCTTTTTGGACGTAAATCAAAACTTACCATAAACACAAATTATTGATATATAAATCTATTTTGAAACCAATTTGGACATATGGTGTACAGATGTGGGGGGTCTGATGTAAATCGAATATTATTATGCAAATATACCAATCTAAAATTTTAAGAAAAAACGTCAATGCCCCCTGGTTTGTTTCAAACAAAACCCTGCACAAAGTCTCCCAACTAAATCAAACTAAAAAATCCCAACTATTGATGAAGAAATAGCCAAAATTAGTAAGAACTAAATTGAAAAACTAGAAAATCATCCAAATTATCTTGCTGTTAACTTGCTAGACAATGCTAATTTCACTTATAGATTGAAAAGACGTTCCATCTTGCCGCTTGGACTTCTGACTTGAAGCATATTCACATCAAATTAATTGTTCTGCCATATATAGACTAACGTGTTTGCCAGCAGTGGCAAACACTAGAAAAGAAAATTCACGTTAATGTTCCTTTTGTTCTTTTATAATATTTACTTATCATTCTGTATTTAAAAAACAATTTGTAAATAAAATATTCAGTTAAAAAACCTGTGACATGGTCTTACAACCATATGGTATTATTTACATCGTATGATATTATTTGGAGAGTATTAATGATATCTCTTACTTTTAACTTCTTTACAATTTCGTTGTGATTGTACGCTCGTTTTTACATCAAAACGTAGCAAAACTAATTTCGGAAATTACTATAATAGCTTAAGTTTTTTTACGATTATCATCTGGGAAATGGATGCATTGTCGTGTCCATGAGACTGATAATTATGAACAAAGAACCTATCACATTTTAACCAATAGCATGAATGAACAACCCCTTGAGTTTCATTAAGTGGTTGTTGGAGATTAAGTTAAGATTAAGTTGGTAGTCCAAACCTACCTTTTGAAATTTACACCTTATATTTGAATCTTATTATTATGTAGTCAAAAGATTTGTAACGAAATAATACTTTGTATAGTTCTCTTTATAAGCATTTTTGAAGACTTTTGCTGTCCATGCTTAGTTGTTTGCTTTGGAGGCCGATAACAAAATTAAACACACATCTTTTGTTGCTTCCTACAACATTTAGTAACACAGTAGCACTGGAGTTGACCTGACAAGAGATTAGGCTGTCCTTTTGAAAAAAATATAATATTTTTGTAGAAAGATTCAAATATTTTTGTATTTAAAAATAAAAAATACGTTAAGTAAATTTAAGGTTTACTTAAATCTTTTTCACGTACAGTACCTATTAAGCTGACCTCACAATCACACTCACAAGAAACCAGATCTAACACTATAGTGATAGTTGTTTCTTAAAAATCAAAATAACAGTAATATCTGGAGGCCAAAAAACTCTGCAAAAATCTTCAAACTAAGTTTTCATTTAATTTCTAATAAGCGCCAATCTACTATTTTTTAAAGAGGAAGAAAGACTTTTATTTTAAGTCTAAATATTTGTAAGGAATGAGTTTATTCATAGTTATTCATATGGACTTGAAACAATAACAAATATGAAAAATTTAGCCAGACCTGTACATCTTATACCAGGGCACCTTTGATATTTATTACAGCCTGGTAATACACACACTCCAAATCACGCGTGCACACTCACGCGTGCACACACACACACACACACACACAAAAAATAAAATATTTGTTAATAATACACAATATCACCTTTTTATAAATTTCACATAAAGAAAGGAAAATATAAATATATACAGCAGATGATTATTAAATTATTATAATAAACATAGCATGTACAAACATCGTGATTATTTTTTTATCTGGCCAACGTATTAACATGTGATTTTGAATCATTAAAAAAATCCTCAAAAACTGTAAAATATTATGTGACTAATACCTTTTTTACTCATTTTGTACAGCACATATTTACTCTACAGTTTTACATTAACGAATGATTCAGATGGCATTGGATGGTAAGCATATTGCTATTTGTTTACATTTGAAACAATTAAATTAAAACAAACATTCAAAATTATTTATTACAGCTGTTAATTTTGTAAACACAAAATGTATAAAACTTGACACTACACCCTTTTATACCTTCTGGGGCGGAGCCCTTTTGTCGGAGATGCATTGGACAATGACTGATCTGGCTTTGGCATCTTGAGTCAAAATTTCTTTCCTTTGCTTTTCTGAAGGTCCAGTCAATTTTTAAAACAGAATAATGGAGAATAAGGAGGAAAAGGAATGGAAATACAAGAACTATTACCATTGAGGGAATTCAAATGGACTTACTGGTATTTTTAACTACTTTTTCTGTCCGAAAAAGCTGATTTATTAGACTCATCTGTGACAACAAGTACATGTTTTTTCAGCCGACTGTATACAACTACAGGTAGTAGATAGGCAAGAACACGGTGAAGTACACTATAACCAACTTTATTCATGCAACATTACTTATCACTTTGTCCTCTTTACTCTTGCAATAGAATCTCTTAACACACTCTTCATTTCATACTCTTGTTTGTATTTTTAAAGAGGATGTTTGGCCCGGGCGAAGCCCACAGCCTGCCGGATGATGTTATACTTGGAATAGAACGTCTTCAAAAATATTTGTCCCAACACGATATGTTCGGAGTTTCGGCCAATTATTCCAAGTTTGCATAGTTTGCCCTGGAATTTTAATATTTCCAATTATTTTAAAAGTAAACAACGCTCTCCAATTTTGTAGGGTTATAAAAATATTTCCATTTGATTTATTAACTATATAATTGCATAAAATGGTTATTTTGGCGATATATGCTTTTAAAAAAGGAATGATCTTTGTGTTATTTTTCATAATATAATATTACATAAATTTATTCATCAAATAAAATTAATTTTGTGTATCGTAATTTTGTTTGTGTTTTATGTACTCCCACCACGATTTATTTATTCAGTTGTACAGTAAACGAACACAGTGCATCTTGCCAGGCTCACCAACCTCCTACATAGCTGCTCTCAGATAACTCCCGCGGACCGCCCGGCGACCAGATTTTCAACCCGAGTCATATTTAATTATTATAATATAGCACAATTCTTAACCCCAAACTAAATCATACGTTTAATTATTTGGGTATATATTTTTAACAGCTATAATTAAAACTTTCAGTGGTATTTTTAACATTATTCTTTTCCAAAATAAATTTTATATAAAAAAATACTAACAATTTTATTTGTAAAGGTTGCCTATTTTTAAAATCATAGTAAAAATTTATTAGTAAACAGTAGAACAAAATATATAACTATGAAATCATTGGAGTATTAATATCTAAAATGTACAATATGGATGTAGATATTTATTTATTAATTACAATTTATTACAATGTTACAATATTAAAAATCATAAAAACTAGCATGTACTAATGCAGAATTAAATTTGTACATTTTCATGCAACTACTTATGTATTTTTACAACGCTAAAGTATGGAGTAAAGTTAGTTACAGTGAAACTCGGTTCCAAGATTGGCCTTAATTACTATTTTGTTACCAAGTTATATCTTGTATTATCAAGTTACTTAGTCTTTAGGTCTTACTATAGATAAAGATTACAAAGTAAACAAACTACTATCTGTATTTCTTAGAAATGCCGGAAGCCAACTTATTAATCATTAGAAAAACTACTACTTCTAGAATTACATAATTCATAGTTATATATGAATTAGAGTAGTATTATTTGGATAAGCTGTTATTCATTATTATTTTTTGTAAAAAGACAAATTTACAAACAAAAATTTATGTATTTACATCCCTGTCAGTGTCCCTGTTGAAATAGGTTAGATCATGGATATGTCTAAAGAAAATATTTTCACCTCATATAAACAGCTGTTCACATTTTGACGGACCATCTTGCTTCAGACGGTCAATTTTTACATTATACTTTACTAAGCCTAACCGATCTAAAGTATCTACACCTAAGACCACGTCACTTGTAAGAGAAGATAGGTGGATAGCACTGAAATTATTGGTTTGGTTGTCGAGGGTTGCTTCAAACTCAAAAATTTCGGTTTGCCTATAGAAAACGACGACCGAGAGCAGCTCCACTCCTTCCCCCACCACCGACGGTGGCGCGGTTCGTGGCAGCTCCTTAAACTACGGGGCCAGCTGTTCGCTCTCAAGTGGCGCGAACATTTAATTAACTTAAATTAAAACCCAAACTAGACCCACCTTATTTTTGCCCCTCACAGACATATCCAATATCCATGTCAAAATTAAAAACATTGAGAAATATTGTTTTCTCAAATGAAACTGGTTGTCGCGCACTGCGGCGTTCCTGAGATGGAGAGATTTGAATCAGAAGACGCGAGGGTTATGTTTACTTACACTAGGCAGGATCCAGATGTAGTCCTCAGGATACATTGTGTACTCGCGGCCGTCCATCACAAAAATAACATTCGGTAGGACCGATATGTTTTCTTTACATAAAAACTGAAAAACAGAACTTCTGAAACATTGCCACACGGACTTAAAACAACCAGTGTTATACATAAATAAATATAAATTTCTTTATTTTAAGCGTTCCTCAGTTACAAAACTAGTTTTCTGGTCAACTCAAGTCAACAAATAACTTAAATAAAATAAATAATGCAACGACCAACGTTACCAGTAAAAAAAAATTAATAAATATTCAACAAAATCTAAATAACAAATATTAAATAAAAAATGTTAATTTTATATTTAATATTTTAAGTAAATAAAAAATATTAATGTAGGTTCATATGCAAACAACTGCGGTACACCATCTGCGGTCATTTTGAACTCATGTAGATAAATTTAAAACCTCTACTAGCAAACTGAGTCACAGATAGATGATAGTAAAACAAAAATAAACAATACACCAAAATACATAACTCAACATCAACAAACCCACAACACAAAACGTAACATCACGATACCCAAATAAATACATGTAAATACAAACATACATAAAATAATATGAAAAACATCACGATACCCGAATATAGATGTCAAACATAGAACATGGATATGATAAAGAAACCCATACGATATGAAATGGATAATATATGTAAAGACACATCACATACCAGACACATGGATAATAGATCAATGAGCATCACGGTACCATGACACCCATGGATAATATGTCAATCACGATAACACCCCGATAATATGGATAATATGTCAAGAGCCACACCATGACACCCATATAATACAGCATCACGATAAATCATAATAACAAATAAATGTCAAAAACATCAATTAAAATGACACACTGGATAATAAACCACACCCATGGATAATACATTAAGCATGACATACATGGATAAAATGTCAAACATCACCGGCAAACGACACCCATGGATAATATGTTAAGCATCCCGTACCACAGACGATGAATGGATATGTCAAAAGACACCCATGGATAATATGTCAACAGCATCACGGTACCCCGACACCCATGGATAATATGTCAACAGCATCACGATACCCCGACACCCATGGATAATATGTCAACAGCATCACGGTACCCCAACACCCATGGATAATATGTCAACAACATCACGATACCCCGACACCCATGGAAAATATGTCAACGACACCCATGGATAATATGTCAAGAGCATCACGATACCCCGACACCCATGGATAATATGTCAACAGCATCACGATACCCCGACACCCATGGATAATATGTCAAGAGCATCACGGTACCATGACACCCATGGATAATATGTCAACAGCATCACGATACCCCGACACCCATGGATAATATGTCAACGACACCCATGGATAATATGTCAAGAGCATCACGGTACCATGACACCCATGGATAATATGTCAACAGCATCACGGTACCCCGACACCCATGGATAATATGTCAAGAGCATCACGGTACCCCGACACCCATGGATAATATGTCAACAGCATCACGGTACCATGACACCCATGGATAATATGTCAAGAGCATCACGATACCATGACACCCATGGATAATATGTCAACAGCATCACGATACCCCGACACCCATGGATAATATGTCAAGAGCATCACGGTACCCCGACACCCAACATCACGATAGACATGACATGGAATGTCAACAGCATCACGATACCCCAACACCCATACGTAACATGTCAACAGCATCACGGTACCATGACACCCATGGATAATATGTCAACAGCATCACGGTACCATGACACCCATGGATAATATGTCAACAGCATCACGGTACCATGACACCCATGGATAATATGTCAACAGCATCACGATACCCCGACACCCATGGATAATATGTCAAGTTCATCACGATTACCCGATACCCATGGATAATATGTCAACAGCATCACGATACCCCGACACCCATGGATAATATGTCAACAGCATCACGATACCCCGACACCCATGGATAATATGTCAAGAGCATCACGATACCATGACACCCATGAGTAGTTATAAGTCCGTAAGATATTAGCGGTTATAAGTCCGAATCAACACGTTTTTCCCATGTTATTCTTATGGGGATTATTTTTGCACAGATTAAACAATTTGTTAAAAGACAGAGTTTTAAAATCCCAAGTCCCCGCGCATCACACCACGCCGCGCACCGGCTCATCTCACTGCCATAAGACTCAAATCTGCATTTAGCATGTCTATTAATTTTTGCTGTAAGTGTCCATCTATCTTACTATTATTTCCATGACCTACTTAGAAACCCTTACCACTTCTAACACAACAACTCTCCCTGACACCCATATATTGCGCATCGCTCGACGTCATGGACACTTTCGATACACCCAAAATTATTTTGGAAAAAATTGGCTGATCGGTAGATATGACGGGCCTAGGTCTCGTGTATGTAGTTTTATTTTGCATAAACATGATATTGTATAATATAAGACAGTATATTTGGATATGAATAAGGGTTATTTTGAACTGTCCAAAAACCATCTATTGCAATCGTTTAAAAACTAAGCAATATAAAACATGTTTGGTTGCCATTACAGAGATCCCTACCTACATTGTCGTCAAAGAATGAAGAACTTGACTACAACATCAACCCTCCTCAATGGCATAATTTTTCATTTTCTTGTTGTATGTTACAGTTATATATGGTTGAAAACTTATATGAGTATAAGTGAGGAACTCGAGTGAGTGTGGATACATGTGTGATGCATGTACATGTATATACTTTTTCTAAAAGAGATAAGATTAAAAACAATCATTCTAGCTGGTGTCAAAAATGTTCAACCTGATAACGTTAAAGATTTTATCAATCCCTCGTGAAAGAGTTAATATTAATCACTATCACACCATTTTACTACCAAAACTGCAATTGCAGACAATTTTCTGATTCCAAAATTAATTAAAAGGACCACGTGTAAAAGTAAAGAATATGAGACTTAGAGATAATATAATAAGAGGTGTATTTTATATTTAAGAATTATTAAAGACGAAATATATGGACTTATTTAGTGGATAAAGCGATTAAAAAGAAAGGAGAGTTGTTGTGTTTTAAGTGGTAAGGGTTTCTAAGTAGGTCATGGAAATAATAGTAAGATAGATGGACACTTACAGCAAAAATTAATAGACATGCTAAATGCAGATTTGAGTCTTATGGCAGTGAGATGAGCCGGTGCGCGGCGCGGTGTGATGCGCGGGGACTTGGGATTTTAAAACTCTGTAAGAAATGTGTTTTGTGAAATTTTGGTTAAATTTTGGAATTTGGATACCCCGACACCCATGGATAGTATGTCAACAGCACCACTATACCCCGACACCCATGGATAATATGTCAACAGCATCGCGATACCCCGATACCCATGGATAATATGTCAACAGCATCCCGATACCCCGACACCCATGGGAGATGTGTCAACAGTATCACGATACCCCGACGCCCATGGGTAATGTGTCCACAGAATTACAATACCCCGACACCCATAGGTAATGTGTCTACAGCACCACGATACCCCGACACCCATGGGAGATGTGTCAACAGTATCACGATACCCCGACACCCATGGGTAATATATCAACAGCATCAAGATACCCTGACACCCATGGCTAATATGTCAACAGCATCATGACACCCGATCCATGATAATATGTCAACAGCACCACGATACCCCGACACCCATGGATAATATGTCAACAGCATCGCGATACCCCGATACCCATGGGTAATGTGTCCACAGAATTACAATACCCCGACGCCCATGGGTAATGTGTCCACAGAATTACAATACCCCGACACCCATGGGTAATGTGTCCACAGAATTACAATACCCCGACACCCATGGGTAATATGTCAACAGCATCATGATACCCTTTTACGTGATCTCTCTTCCTCAAAGAAAACAGAAACCTCAAAATGATGTATTGTAAATCCTGTAAATTCTAAGAGCGTCATGAATAGCAATACTGTTTCCGTAAGCAGAATAGCATATTAAATTCCATTAGTTTTGGTTTTTTCAGTATTCATTATAACTATGATTACTCAATACACTGTTGAATTAAAGAAAATTCTTTCACAACATTAGGTGAAAAAGTAATTCAGCCGAACGGTTCAGTTTGACATGTCCAAATATATTTAATTAATACCATTTGATCTACCGAATGCCAAGTCGATCAACTGAAAACCCACAATTGCTACGTCTATTGAATTTTATATATTGGATATACATGAATAGATAAATGTAATGAGAAATATCAAAAGTTTTCTCGTTGTGTTTCTTAATAAAAAGTAATAAACATTATTTCCTTTATACACGTATATAAATAAAAATGTCAAATCAACCATTCGCTCGTACAATGCTACTCTTAAGGGTAAGTATTTGTCGCAGTAGTTTACGCAGTAAAGTACACTTCGATTGGGAATTAAAAGTAATAAACTGTATTAGTGGACTGACGCATACTTTCTCCCTTAAGTAAATTTAAAATACCCCCGTTGCAGCAGACCTGCGTACTCAGCGAATTTCCAAATCAATACTATAAAAATAATATATGACGAGTTAAAAAAAATCTGTCAATAAACATAATAATTATTTGCCTATTCTCCATAAGATTAACATGGCAAAGAGTGTGCAGATTTGTTGCTGTGAGGAACACTGAAATTAGGTATTTCTACTTTATCCCCTTATACATAGTCTATGGAGAAAGTATTGTTTTCGTCAATATTTTCGAATTTGAGTTGAGGGTGGATATATCCATTTTGGGGTCCCCTGAATCCAAAAATGTGGGTTTTGGCGTGATGTCTGTCCGTCCGTGTGTCTGTCTGTGTGTGTGTGTGTGTGTGTGTGTGTGTGTGTGTGTGTGTGTGTGTGTGTGTGTCTGGATGTGTACAGTGCCACAGCCTACTCCGTTTGTCCGATTTAGATGAAATTTGGCATGTATATATATAGTCACCGTATCTCCAGGCGTTTTTTTGAATTTTTGATTTTTAAGGGTAGTTAAAAAACCTAAAAAAACGCTAAAAACCTTTAAAAACGTGAAAAATCCAATTTTCTCTAAAAAGGCTTTAACGATTTTGATTACAATTTGATAGTTTATAGTGCACAGAGCACTAAATAATTTGACACCACCCGCATGTCTGTAAAAATGACGGTTCAAAAGTTATGGGCTTTTAAATGTCAAAAAAATCAAATTTTTAAATTTTCAGCGAAAACAATAGAGGTAAAGTATAACTTGACTGGTACCATTGAACCAACTTAAAAAACTAAACAAATTAGTATTTTGAATTATTTGTCTACGACTAACGGTTCCAAAGAAAAGTTAAATTTACTGTCCACGATAAACGCAGTACGTTGTCTGAAAGCGCCCAATGTTATTCTTATGGAAAATATAAAAAAATCAATTTCTTCCTTACTTTCCTCCCGTTTTCCATGAAACTTGGTATGAAGTGTAAGGTCAAATCACCGAACAAAACCAGCTCAAAAAAGCTTGGTATTACCGGGGGGGGGGGGTTCCCCCATACAATTTGAACAATAAATTATTAAATGATATTTAGAATTACTTTGTAGAACATGATAGTTTTATTACAGATTGTCTTTTTTAAATTTACTTAAGGGAGAAAGTATGTGTCAGTCCACTGGTACCGTTTATTATCTTAACATTTATACCAACTTTCATCAACATCTGTCCATAAATAAAGGAGTTTGCCTATCCCCTATATGATTATTATAGGAAAAGAGTATGTTTGCTGCCATGATAAACACATAAACTATGATTTTTAAGCATAAATGGATAGATCTCAACCACTTGAAGCTAAATATCAAGTTTTATTCCAAAATATTCATTAATATGGGAAATATTAAGTTTTCCCTATCCTCCATTAGATTAACATTAGAGCCCCACAATACAACGTACTGTGTTTAGATTTTTTAATATCTCGGCAACCGTTGGAGATAAGGAAAAACTTTAAGAAACTTAACTGTGTGGTTTTTTAAGCTGATTCTAATGGTGAAATATAAAATTAGAAATTTTTAAAAATTACATGTGAAAAACGCAAAAAACCCCCATTTTGGGGTACAAACCCCCCCCCAAACTACCCGTTCCTATTGACCGATATGTCTGGTTTACGAACTCGTCCGAGCACTCATAGGAATACACGTCTCTACCGAATTTGGTCTTAATTGGACCATTTTTACAAGAGTTATCGTGTTCACAGACACATATATATTATATATATATTATAATATATAATAAATAACTCATAAATACATATACACATTATCGTCTTGTTAAGGAAGGAGGGCTACATTATAATTGTACTAATGTAAAAAAACATTTAAAAACACAGTACCCTTTTTTTTATTGAAATTTATTAAACCGACATGTTTTGTACCCTAAGGACATTTTCATAAGTTCATTTATATATATATATATATACATATATATATATATAAATTTTAACGACTATTGTTTTTGGACTCTGGGCACCTAAAGAAGAAAAAATAACATGGTCCCGGGCTTAAGTCTCACCATGAGACCTACGGTAATAGCTTCTTTTCTATGGGAAATTCGCTAAAAGAAAATCTGTAATAAAACTATCATGTTCTTCAAAGTTGATCTAAATATCATTTAATAATCTATTGTTTCAAAAATAACCATTCCATTTCTGAAAATAAAACAAGAGAGACAAAGTTAAATTAATTGTTCGAATTGTATGGGGGGAAACGCCCCCCCCCCGGTAATACCAAGCTTTTTTGAGTTGGTTCTGTTGGGCGATTTGACCTTACGCTTCATACCAAGTTTCATGGAAAACGGTTAAAAAATAAGGAAGAAATTAATATTTTAATATTCTCCATAAGAATAACATTGGACGCTTTCAGACAACGTACTGCGTTTATCATGGACAGTAAATTTAACTTTTCTCTGGAACCGTTAGTCGTAGACAAATAATTCAAATTACTAATTTGTTTAGTTTTTTAAGTAGGTTTCAATGGTGCCAGCCAAATTATACTTTACTTTCATTGTTTTTGTAGAAAATTTAAAAATTAGATTTTTCTGACATTTAAAGGCCCATAACTTTTGAACCGTCATTTTTACAGACATGCGGGTGGTTTCAAATTATTTAGTACTCTGTGCACTACAAACGATTAAATTTTAATCAAAATTGTTAGAGCCGTTTTTGAGAAATTTGGGTTTTCACGTTTTTAAGGGGTTTTAAGGGTGAACTACCCTTAAAAATCAAAAATTCAAAAAAGAAAAAAAACGCCTGGAGATACCGTGAATATGTACATACATGCCCAATTTCATCTAAATTGGACCTACGGGGTAGGCTGTGGCACTGTACACATCCAGACACATACACACACACACAGACACACGGACAGACAGACATCACGTCCAAACCCACTTTTTTGGATTCAGTGGACCCCAAAATGGATATATCCACCCTCAACTCAAATTCGAAAATTTTGACGAAAATAATACTTTCTCCATATACTACGTATAAGGGGAGAAAGTAATAGTTTAACAAACATCAAACGGCGGGGTCTAGTATGACGCGCCGAGGCGTAGAGTATGCGAGACTTGTTCATTGTGAATGTATAAGTGACGCAAAGGTTAAATGTGAAGATATTGAAGATAAGGCCAAGAATGCGACGTTTTTGCTAATTTGGCTATAACTGCGATTATGGCTTTCTGTAGCACAATAAGGGTCTTGATACAGGGTTGAAAAGTATGTACCACTCCAACTAACTAGGCTACGGCTAATTCGAGAGACAACCAAAGCATGACAAATATTCACTAAAATATTTTTGGGACAAAAATATCTCAGACGAAAGTATTCCATAAAAACAACTTGTGTCTTTGCTACATACCCTAAAACGATCTACAAATATGTTTGTCCTGTAGGTAAATGTCGTTTGAAATTATGTAAGTAATGTAATTTAATGAAAATATGTAAGCTTTGCGCCGATATTTTGCACGATTTCACATGTATTTTGACATGTAGTCATTCAATATGCAATAATAAATCATTTAATTTTCTTCCTTTGTCTAAATCAGTCTATTTGTTACTTTCATTGGTGACGGCATTATTGGACTGCAGAGACAGAAATGTTTTCATCAACAGGAACGCCATGTTTTACAAGTGAAGAATCAAAATGAAACAGAACCCCGCTAAGAAACTGGCAAACACTCCAACGCGCACTAAAAGTGTCGCTACATATCTTCCAATGTGACAGTGCGATCGCGAGATATTTTGATACCTTCTGTTTAGACGTGCAAGTTTCAGTGTTGAAACGTGTCTAGTAAAACGCATATTGGAAAGCAGTCTCGCACGTATTCCATCGCGGGAAGGTTTTTCCTCATAAATTCAAGTTGTAAAAGATTTGTTCTAAGCTACTCAGATTCAGACGCGGATACCGAGCTACTACTATTATTTATAGCAGAGGTCGAGGAAGGGAAAACGAGGGAACAGTGCGTACTTGAAAAATCACGCTCATTAGCCTTTCATGATGACTAAGGAATCTTCACATGAGCAAGTTTAAAATTATTATTGTCGCCCTACGAGTGAGTTTGAAGAAGTACGCAGATTGGTTCACCCGTTAATTATGTCAGAGGGATGTAACGCCCGAAGAAAACTAACTGACCGACTGACGAGTGCGCGCTCTCGTGGTCCACAAAAACTGCACTGCCCTTCTCTGCGCCACCACTCGCGCGAGAAACTTCAACACTACTCACAAACCGTCCTCTTTTTAAACGAGCAATTTTTCGGACAGAAAATCAGCGAAATTTACTTCCTCGTGTAACATAGCATATTATTACTTGGTTCGCCACGTTGCACGTAGTTGTACGTAAACGGGGCCATTACAACGTACCCAGCACATGGCTCATAAACCTGCCAGAATAAGCTCCACACCAGGTGTTTACTTTAACAACTATTATTCAATTTAACTTTAAATAACTGTGTATAATTATAAGATAGTTAACTCACAGAGTAGGTCGCTGTGTACCGGAAATTTACATAACCAAGAATATCGTCCTTGATCTCGTCGAACAACGTCGTGGGTAAAGTTATGACGTTGTTCCCAGTATCAGGCAAAGCAAGCATGGCAGTATTCGGTATATAATCTTTTGTTGAATCTCCTTTCTGCAGTATTATTCTGTAAAATCAAACGTTACCTCATTTTGAATATACAATATTTTTTTTAAATGTAGTTTATCTTTGAATAATGGATTAATGATAATGAATTTTTAAACTCTTAATGAAATTTCAAATTTCAAGTTTCGAAGAAGGTATATGACGTCTTGTAAGAGATGAAACTAAGTCTGTTCCCAACTTACTTGTCAAATTGTATTTTGTAACCTTGGAAAAGTCCATCTTTCTTTATAACGTTGTGCCATTGCAGATCTCCATTGAAGTAAGATTCGTCATGACCACCAAAAATCAACATGCCTGCACCCTCACCTTTCAGAACTCTAAAAGGAAGGTATATTATTATTCCTCTATAGATTATTATCATATAACATACACTACATAACTAATTCATTTTCAAACTTTTCCTTCATTGTTTACTTTTTGTCTTTAAAAAACAATGTGTTTCACTCCCAAACAACCGCCACTACTAGGTTTTTAGAGTTTGTAGATATTTGGCCACCTCCAAAGGCTAAATCATCTATGTTAATTATGTTCTTAATTTATAGAACGTATAGAAGTATGATAGATCGATATTGATAAAAAACTGAGAAACAGCAAATTATTACGGTTTAAATTCATAGAAAAATTACAGTATAATACATTTCCACCGATACCAAACCTATCAATTCCACTATTTTAGTGTAAAATATCTTTAGTTAAATTACCTTTAAAACTTAAATATATGCATTAAAATTATAGGATGAATTAAAAACTCACGTCTTCCAACACTACTTAATATATTTACACTTATATTGTAATACAAATGGTAAATATATACAAAAGCTGTTAAATTTGCGATTGATTTCGACCAATCACACCGGACATCATCAGGCCCAAATGAAGACTGAAAGAAACAAGATGGCATCCCTGCTTGGATACTATTCGCTACCGGAAGTTCCTGTCATGGCATCGTAGGTAGCATTTATTGGCTGGCTTAGTTCCGGAAACAGATTTTTATACGTTCTTGCAGAATCGTATTTGTTCATTAGTTAATTTTGCTTTATCTTTACATTTTTCTTTATAAATAAATATCTCTTCCCAATGTTATATAGGCAATGTTATGTAGAGCAATTAAAATTCCAATAAATTCATCCAACCAGGAATATACAAAATTGGATGCAGATTGCGATAACATCTACATAGGCCAGACCGTCAGTTTTATAAAAATATATAAAAACCACATATCAGCATGGAAGAATGAAAAACCGGAAAGATCATACGTCGCAAAACACTTACTGGAAAAATGACATAAAATATCAACAATCAATGAAGACCTCAAGATTATAAAAAATTGTAAAAAAGGAAATGGAATGAATACATGGGAAGAGTTATTTATTTATAAAGAAACATGTAAAAATATAGCAAAACTAATTAATGAACAAAAATACATTTTGATTCTGTAACGTATAAAAATCTGTTTCCGGAACTCAGGCAGCCAATAAATGCTAACTACTACGCCATGACGGGAACTTCCGGTAGCCAATAGTATTTAAGCAGAAACACCATCTTGTTTCTTTCAGTCTCCGTTTGGGTCTGATGATTTCCGGTGTGACTGGACAAAATCGATCGCCAATTTAACAACTTTTGTATATATTTACAAATTGTACATATGATTATATTTGTATATTATATATGTATTGATTGTATTGTATATAATTACAATATAGTGTAAATATATTAAGTAGTGTTGGAACACGTGAGTTTTTCATTCATCCTATAGTAAAAACAACACGTATAATACTAATCAAGAAGTTATTCACATAGTAAATCTTTTCAACGTCCTCCTTGAAAAAAATCGTTAATGAAAAATTATAGATAATCTTTTCTTTGATAAAAAAAATACCTTAGCTCACATTAAAATTTGACTTGATACTGATTTAATTTCGTTTATTCGTACTGAATATTTGAATAACTGTGCAAAAATAGCAAACTGAGAGGTTGAACAGAAACTATTTCACAATAGACCTAATTTCATATGGTGAAATGTGTTTATATTTACCTAAACAATACCGGTATACGCATTTCTCCATAGATTTTTGACAAGTTTCTGACATTTGGTATTTCTAAAGGTAAAAATTCCCTGTTCTTTTCATACATCTACGATTGTGAGTATATCTATGACAATGGTAAAATATAAGGTTGTTATTGTTGTGTATAAGTAAGTATAGGAGCACATGAATGTGGCTTGCCTATTAAAGTTAAAACTTTTAATGTTAACTGTATCTGTCGTACTTAACAGTTTGAGTATGCACAACGATAATTTAACATTTATTCACGTACCATAATGAAGATTTGGCTTCAAAATGCACATATAGTCACATAAAAATAACAAAACGGTGAAACTAATTAACGGTATCAGTGGACTGACCCATACTTTCTCCCTTAAGTAAATTTAAAAAAGTCAATCTGAAATAAAAGTATCATGTCCTTCAAAGTTTATCTAAATATAATTTAATAATCTATTGTTTCAAAAATAATCATCCAAATTCTGAAAATAAAAACAAGAGTGACAAAGTTAAGTTCATTGTTCGAATTGTATGGGGGAGCCCCCCCTCGGAAATACCAAGATTTTTTGCATTTGTTTCGTTGGGCGATTTGACCTTAAGCTTCATACCAAGTTTCATGGAAAACGGTTGGAAAACAAGGAAGAAATTGATTTTTTAATATTCTTCATAAGAATAACATTGGCCGCATTCAGACAACGTACTGCATTTATCATGGGGTAAATTTAACTTTTCTCTGGAACCGTTAGTCGTAGACAAATAATTCAAAATACTAATTTGTTTAGCTTTTTAAGCTGGTTTCAATGGTGCTAGTCAAGTTATACTTTACTCCTATTGTCTTCGCTGAAATTTAAAAATTTTTTTTTACATTTAAAAGCCCATAACTATTGAACCGTCATTTTTACAGACATGCGGGTGGTGTCATATTATTTACCACTTCTTGCACTACAAACTATCAAATTTTATTCAAGTCGTTAGAGCCGTTTTTGAGAAATTAGGATTTTTCACGTTTTTAAGGGGTTTTAGGGGTGAACTACCCTTCAAATTCAAAAATTAAAAAAACAAAAACGCCTGGGCATGCCGTAAATATAGTACATACATGCCAAATTTAATCTAAATCGGACCAACGGGGTAGTCTGTGGCTCTGACACATCCACACACACACACACACACACACACACACACACACACACACACACACACACACACACACACACACACACACACACACACACACACACACACTTTTTGGATTCAGGGGACCCCAAATCGATTATATCCCTTCTCAACTCAAATTCGAAAATTTTAACGAAAACTATACTTTCTCCATATACTATGTATAGGGGGAGAAAGTAAAAAGGGCAAGGGTAAAAGTCTAGATTATTCTACATTTCATAGTCAGTAAATTTCACAATAATAGCTCATCTTAAATTAGGTAATTATAATATTGGAGTTTAAATTATGCAGCTTCTCAGTTTTGAATTCAAAATTATTGTTGTCCTATTTAGATACAAGTAGCATGTCGTCCATAAAAAACCATATATCCTATTTTGCTTAACATTACTACACAATTTCTATAACTCTAGTTGGATATTATGAGGTTTCATATTGAATATGTTTACCTTTATTTTGCCTGCAGATCTCAATAATTGTAGTTAAGGAAACCAATACACATCCAGAATCCAGGGTTTATCGAGGGAATATACCCTTGATGCTGTTATAGGGCTTGGCGCCACGGCCAAGGGGGCTGCGCGGACGATGGAGACTTGCTTCAAAAACAATACGACATATTATGGTGTATAGGCACATTAATTAGTTGAAGGGGCACAGGTCAAAACCTCGCCCCGGGCGCCTACTACCCTCGTGGCGGCCCTGTGCTGTCACACACATGGTGAAATGTGCATCGGGTCCCTCAACTACTTTTGAGATCTACAAGCAAAACAAATGGCAAAGTTGGTTAACGTGCGATACTTCATTTTGATTGTGCGATTAAAGAGCTTCTTAACTTGTTTAAATTTTATTCCATCACGGACTGTTTGAAGCAAATATGGCAACAATATATAACATACCGTGCTTGTGTTGTTTCTACTTATAAGTCCAATATCCCAGCCAGAATCCGCTGGGATATTGGATGAATATTAACTTATAATGAGAAACTCGTTGAAATGATATTGGTAACTCACTATAGCTTGACTATAGCTCCACTTGATAGCCTATTTTGAAAATATGCATCTAACATGAAATACTCTGTTTTATTAGGAACACATTATCTTATTAGGAGTTAACATTACCAGAAATATAATTAAGCCTTATATTCAATTAAACTGTTATAGTAGTGTTTTATGATTCAATAATTTAGTATTTAACGAAATAAGTGTTACTGTGTAAGTTGGCACGATACCTAGCAAAGTAGATGCTAAACTCTTGTATTCCAAAGTTCTTGTTGAGGGTCCAGATTGGCGGGTCCGGGTTGCCAGGGAAGAGTGACGTCGACAGCAGACCCAGCCCGAAGATGCCGTCGCAGTCTTCGACGTTGCCCTTCACACTCTTCGCTAAGCCAATTGTCTGTTTGATGCTCAAAGACGCTCCTTCGATTCCTAACTAATTCCCAGATTTTAATTTCGTCATCTTTAATTCTAGGTAATATATAATACAACTTATATTTGAAAATAGCATATAGATTATCTTATGAGATTATGGATTTTAATAATTATTGAATTATCTCATTGTGTTTGTTCGAAACGAGACTAAAGCGTGAGTTGACAAATCATGTGTTACGGGGTGAAAGAATCTACGTCCCACCGTTGGAGCTGAGTTTTGGGTTTTTGGGATTGTTTAGTTGCATTATATTTTTTCATAGATTCTCCAGGGGAAGAAATTGTTTTGTATTATTGTATTGTTATTTAGATTTTTATTATGGACGTTTTCCATCACGATTTCATGTAAAACTGTTTCGCGACGTTTCGGGATCTGGAATCTGATCCCGTCCTCAGGTCCCGACCTCAGTCGAAGTCCCAAACCGACTCTATGTTGCGCGGGCTCAGCTGATCACTAGCCGCGACAGTCAGCTGATTGACCTGTAGAAGCTTGTGGACCGCTAACAATACACCGCCTCCCCGCCCTCTCCCCGTCGTAACTGAGTCTCTGTCACATATAACAACTATATAGCGATCGTCAAATAACTCACTACTACTTATGCTGTCCGTAAGCCAAGTTTCTGTCAAACCGGGGTAAACAATTTTAGTACGCAAGCCATTTTGGTGATAAATTAAAATTTTACCATTCATCTACTAATAAAAAAATATTAATACTATAATAACAAACGGTAGACGTATGAAAAGAAAAATAAACATTTAAACCATTATGAACTAAATGTTTTATCTGGATATACAAAAATACATTAATTTTGTGCCAGATGAAACTTTAGAGGCTGTTTCTCTTTGAAGTAAGACGATCATCATAATCATTCAAAACCACAACCTTGGAACTCCTATCGTCCGATTTTCTCACTTTGATTCTACCCGCACTATCAACCCAGACGAACTTATAATTGTACTCAATTCTCAACTTACGTGCTTTTGCTAGCAGAGTAGGACGAGCTGGCGCTAGGGAGGAGTTTATGTAGATCGGAATCTGTAATGTGGCCCTGAAGATGGCGTGTGGAAAAATTGTTTTTCACTTTCCTCTTGGTAATTAGCTGGTTGGGGTCATCTCTCATTAGGAATTTCACAATAATTCCCGAGGTGGGCCGGTTGTTACCTCCATTGAAGCGGTGACAGGCGTCTATACTGTCTCCTTCTTTATCAGATTGAATATTCTTTACATTAGCGAGAAGAATAGATTTTATTGCTTCTGTTACCATAGGTCCAGTCTTATTCTTAACAGGTACTGCATACGCTTTCTTTGAAAAGGTATCTATTAAAATTAAAATATAACTGTATCCAGAGTTTTGTCTCGAGTAAGACTGCACATCGATTAAATCAATCTGTACAGTTTCATTAATACCGATTAATTTAAAATGCCTCCTTGGAAAGTTTTTTGGGCAGGCTTATGCATTTCGTATGCGATTTCTCTCATTGTTTATTTACTTTTATATTCAAATCACTATTTATTGTTTTTATTTCATTACCAGATGCACTAACTATTATTCCATCGTCCTGCCTAATATACACACCATTATTTGGTAAGTAAGGGCTACCATCTAACGTTCTTAAACCACTAGGGTATACTGTAGGATCCGCAATCAATAATTTAGAAAAATTTAAATCACCACATTTAAAAACACCCTTTTCATCAAGAGTAACAGCTTGAGACAGTGTTACACAATCAGACGGTAAAACTCCATTTTTAACGTTAGATATTGTCTCATTTTTTGCGTCAAAGTTTTTATTTTTTCTATCATAGCAAATGACCTGATCCTTAATTACAACATCATGATTCTCACGAGCACGAAATACATTTGTAATACGAGCATTTAAAGTATTAAATGAATGTGTCTTATCTCTGTACAAGACTTGATGCATAGTTGGACAGTCATTAAAATCTTGACCGTCTTGTATGTTTACGATTCGTGTCTGATTACCATTCCAATTACTGTCTTTCTGTTCCATAAATTTATATTTTTTATTATTTTGTACAAACTCATCGCCATCTCTAACAAGTATTTGTTCTAAAGTAACAGCATCATAGATGTCCTCTCCTTTTTCTAAATTTTTAATTTTACGTTTTCTTCCAATTACTACCTTCTGATTGCATAAAATCAAATTTATTTTCACCCTGAACAAACAAATCTCCCTGTCGTGTCAGTGTCTGTTCCAACACAGGTACCTCATTATTTTTCTCTGCACTGCTTACATTAATAATTTTACGTTGTTTTCCATCCCAAACATTACCGCTTAACTCTAAGAATTCATCCTTTGACTCTTTTGTCTGAGGTTTGTATGTTTCATAAGGGTTATACACTCGATAAAACTTGTCTATAAATATTTCTTTTTATTTAAAAAACTATTCCACTTTCTCTAAGTTCCTCTAATATTGAATCAATCTCATTATCCACTCCTGTGTTTCGAGCCTGTTTGGATAACCACAATAACCTCAACCTATCCACAATCTCATTAACATTGTAACGACCCTGAAAAATTATGGTTCGATTTATCTAATTACCACCTCATGTTCTTTTTAACTAGTGCCGCCTTCCGAAGTCCTGCGTCAACTTCCGCAAGTCGGCGTTGCCTTCCACTACCCATCCCGACCTTCCACTTACCTGGCGTCGCCTCCTGTAACCCAGCGTCGCCTTCCGAAGTCCTGCATCGCCTTCCGCAAGTCGGCGTCGCCTTCCACTACACATCCCGACCTTCCACTTACCTGGCGTCGCCTCCTGTAACCCAGCGTCGCCTTCCGAAGTCCTGCGTCGCCTTCCGCAAGTCGACGTCGCCTTCCGCAAGTCGGCGTCGCCTTCCGCAAGTCGGCGTCGCCTTCCGCTACCCATCCCGACCTTCCACTTACCTGGCGTCACCTCCTGTATCCCAGCGTCGCCTTCCGCAAGTCGGCGTCGCCATCCACTACACATCCAGACCATCCACTTACTTGGCGTCGCCTCCTGTAACCCGGCGTCGCCTTCCAAAGCCCTGCGTCGCCTTCCGCAAACACATAGTATTCACCGATTATCCCTGTCTATACATGTGCTCCCAGACCTAACCTCAAATTCCGACCACCCAGGTTAATTCCCATGTTAAACATCATCCGATGTTAACCCTTCGAAGGTTAAGCAGCAACTGAGCTGCTAGAGCCCTACTGCGCATGCGCGGCCTGCCGTCGTTAAATACAGGGCCGCTGCAGGCCTGCTGGCAGTCGCTTCGGAGCCACCACCAGGGAAACATCGTTGGAGGATAGGTAACTCAACCCCCTGAGCTAGATTAAGCCTAGCGTATCCGTTCCCAAGTGGTGGAGAAATCCTAGCGATCCGTTCCCGAGTGCTGGAACAATCCTAGCGAATCCGTCCCGAGTGCTGAAGAAATCCTAGCGATCCGTTCCCGAGTCTGGAGCAATCCTATTGAATCCGTCCCAAGTGCTTGAGAAATCCTAGCAATCCGTCCCAAGTACTGGAGCAATCCTAGCGAATCCGTCCTGAGTGCTGGAGAAATCCTCTTGAATCCGTCCCGAGTGCTGGAGCAATCCTAGCGACCCATTCCCGAATGCTGGAGAAATCCTAGCGATCCGTCCCAAGTACTGGAGCAATCCTAGCGAACCATTCCCAAGTGCTGGAGAAATCCTAGCGATCCGTCTCGAGTGCTGGAGTAATCCTAGCGAACCGTCCCGAGTGCTGGAGCAATCCTAGCGAATCCGTCCCAAGTGCTGGAGCACTCCTAGCGATTCATTCCCGAGTGCTGGAACAATCCTAGCGATCCGTTCCCGAGTGCTGGAGAAATCCTAGCGATCCGCCCCGAGTGCTGGAGCAATCCTAGCGATCCGTCCCGAGTGCTGGAGCAATCCTAGCGAATCCGTCCCGAGTGCTGGAGCAATCCTAACGATCGATTCCCGAGTGCTGGAGCAATCCTAGCGAATCCATCCCGAGTGCTGGAGCAATCCTAGCGATCCGTTCCCGAGTGCTGGAGAAATCCTAGCGAATCCGTTCCCGAGTGCTGGATGAATCCTAGCGATCCGTTCCCGAAGGCTAGTACAATCCTAGCGATCCGTCCCGAGTGCTGGAGAAATCCTAGCGATCCATTCCCGAGTGCTGGAGAAATCCTAGCGATCCGTCCCGAGTGCTGGAGAAATCCTAGCGATCCGTCCCGAGTGCTGGATAAATCCTAGCGATCCGTCCCGAGTGCTGGAGCAATCCTAGCGATCCATTCCCGAGTGCTGGAGCGATCCGTCCCGAGTGCTGGATAAATCCTAGCGAATCCATCCCAAGTGCTGGAGCAATCCTAGCGATGCGTTCCCGAGTGCTGGAGAAACCCTAGCGTTCCTCATCTGTTAAGGGTACATTGTTTAGTTATAGTGAGAATTCTAGTTTATTCCTTAGTATTAGAATCCCCAATAAAATCTGTAGATTTGTATGGCTATGATGATCTGGGTCCGTTGAGAATCTTTGTATTCTAGGCCCTCTTTCTCAGCTTGAAATTTATCCTTTAACCTCGACCCCTGGAATATACACCCCAGCTACGCTTTGCTATCTCGGACATCACGATAACACGAAACACTTCGAGAAAATACGTTACATATTTTGGCGCCCGAACTGGGACTCTTGTGAGTCATCGACCCCGACTAAACCACGGACTCGTTGAGTTATTGTCATTGAATAAACACATTACTGGAAACAAAAAAACAAGATGAAAAAATGTTGTCCCGAAAACTTGGACTTTCCCCCTCTCACCACTGTATCAACTACGACGGTTACAACACATGTAACTACAACCACGATGACCTCTACAACACCGCCTATATTCTCGACACGAGAGTCAACTCAAGTTACGACTTCTATTAGCCAGACAATCCCTGCACCCCTGATACAGTCCACTCAGAGTGATCAACGGGTGACTTGGGTATATCAGTTGTCAAAACAACAGCTTCAGAACGAGTTGGAAATTCGGAATCTAGACACAAATGGAAAGATGAATGAACTCAGAACTCGCATTATAGAACACATTCGAACCCCGTGTGTCACACAATCAACGGAAGTTGAAAAATCGATGTTTGGTCCCAGTAACGACTTTGACAACGAGATGGCGAATCAAATACAAAACGAATCTGTTTTAGAAAATATGAAGATGATAGTGGGATTACCACCAAATGCAGACGTCAATGCTTTGAGGAAAAGATTAACAGACCTCACCTTTAGGGAGAGAATATCTGGCCATGACCAATCCTTTGATAAATCTCTTCACCTAGGATGTCCTGAAAGTATATCCCAATACCCAGAGTTTACCTCAACTATCCAAAAGCAGATTCCTGAGACAGTCAAACCAAACAGCCAACAATCACTGATACAGCCAGTCTGTGCAACCAAGTTAGAAAGTGGAACATCCGATTCGATGGATACGCTGACCCAGTATCGTTCATAGAAAGACTAAACGAACTGATAGAGTCTTACGAAATACCACCAAATCGCATACTAAGGCTATGCCTGAAATTTTTAAAGGAAACGCTCTTCTCTGGTGGAGAAACAATAAGGAGTTTTGTAGAAACTTTACTCAGTTTCAACGAGAATTTTAACTCCAGTTCCTACCTCCAGGCTATTACAGGAATTTAGATCGTGAGATTCAGGACAGAACACAAGGTGACCGAGAAACTTGTCGCCAATACGTCATTGCGATTTCAACTCTGATTCGCCGTCGAGGGGGATATACGGATGAACTTAAGTTGGATAGGATCTATGGTAACCTGAAGCCGGACTACAAGCTGTACATACGTCGTCAAGAGATCAGAAGTATATCTAACCTTGTAAGTCGTGCCGAGGAATATGAGTCTATTCTTAGATACAGGACCACTTATCGATCACCACCTGGACCCGCCCAATCATTGACACGCGAGACCGCCTATCAACCTCGAGGGAGAAGGAAAGACCTCAACGATGCAGTTTATCTCGAAGAACTCCTACCAATGCCATATTTAGGGCCAGAAACTGCAACTTACAAAGATAACCAAAGAAAATCTTACAACAGACGGGAGGACAGAAATCAAAATACTCAAATGCAAGACTCTGTCAAGTGAGAGTATCCGACGGCATACCGACATCGGGCGACTTCCCCAAATGCAGCTGATCATTTCACAAAGAGTTTTACTCTTCAGAACAAAGATATACGGGGACGAGTCTGCTGGAATTGCGATAAGCCAGGCCATCTGTTCCAAGATTGTCGAAGCCCACATAGAATTCGTTGCTTTTATTGTAAGAAAGTTGGACAGTTGACGACAACATGCCAATGTCGGGCGGGAAACGACCAACCGGCTCTCGGAAGGGGAAGTCAGTAGAGTCGGAAACATCATTTACAACTTCCCCAGGCTATTACAATGGTCCGAAGAATATTGAAGATTTCCGCTTAAAGACAAGAACAACAAACCGCATAATTGATGAACGGCCATATGTAAACGTGGAAATTTATGGAAAATCTTTCTTAGCCCTAGTCGACACTGGAGCAATGACGACCTTCATATCAGATGATGTAGCCAGTCACTTGGCCAAAAACCAAGTGAAATCTAAAAAACCCAAGATAAAAGTTCATCTTGCCAACAATAGTCAAGCGAATGTAAATGAGTGTTATCAATTCGATATTGCTCTAGGAAAAACAAAAGTTCTTTTTGAGGCAATTCACGTGACCAACCTCTCAACTTCAGTTATCATAGGAATGGACCTCTTAAAGAAATTGAACATAATTACAGTAAATTTTCCCACTGTAAATCCATTCCTCGGAAAACTTCAAATACAACCGAAGCTGGCTCAAATTCACGCCCTTAGCGAAAATGAAAAGGAGATGCTGGATGCATTCCTACAGGAAGAACTTCCAAAATTCGATGAAATACCCGGTCGGACTGATCTTGTTCAGCACGAGATCCGATTGAAAATACGACATCCAGTGAAACAAAGATATTACCCCCGGAATCCAGCCATGCAGTATATAATGAAAAATGAAGTCGATCAAATGTTGCGAGATGGCATCATAAGAACCATCATCCAGCCCTTGGAGCTCTCCTGTAGTCTTAGTTAAGAAACCAACAGGGAAGTTTCGCTTCTGTATCGATTTTCGAAAAGTAAATGACTTATCAATTAAAGATGCTTATCCATTGCCTTACATAAGTTGAGTCTTAGACAAACTCAGGGAGGCTAACTACATTTCCACAATCGACCTCAAAAACAGCTACTGGCAGATCCCATTGCATCCAGACAGTAGGCCAATAACCACATTTACAGTACCTGGTTTAGGTCTTTACCATTTTAAGGTCATGCCTTTTGGCCTTCACTCGGCCCCGGCAACCTTTCAGAGACTACTGGATACAATAATAGGTCCAGAGCTAGAGCCAAAAGCTTTTGCATACCTAGATGATATTATTGTCCTAGGGAAAACATTCGAAGAACATTTAAAGTTATTAAACGAGGTATTTCGCAGATTAAGAGCAGCAGGTCTAAAACTAAATTCGGAGAAGTGTCAATTTGGGAAAACCAGATTGCGATACTTAGGGCATATTGTGAATAGAAATGGTATTCAAACCGACCCAGAAAAAATCAAAGCTATGATCGATTTCCCGACCCCTCGGAAACACAAAGACATCCGAAGCTTCCTAGGTCTGATGTCTGGTATCGACGATTCATAAAAGATTTTGCCAAGATAAGTGCTCCTCTCTCAAAACTATTGAAGAAAGCAGTCAGATGGGAATGGACAAACGTACACCAGTATGCTTTTAATTTGTTAAAAGAAGAGCTTACTAAGGCCCCAATCCTCGCTTGTCCAGATTTCACCAAACAGTTCATACTACAAGTAGATTCATCTGATTTCGGCCTGGGAGCTGCTTTGACCCAGAAACAGGAGGACAAGGAGGTTGCCATCGCTTTCGCAAGTCGTCTACTGTCAGACCAGGAAAAGAAATTTAGTACGACGGAAAAGGAATGTTTAGCTTTGGTGTGGGGAATAAAAACGTTTCGACCTTATCTTGAAGGTTACCATTTCAAAGCTATTACCGACCACCAAGCCTTGAAATGGCTATTATCAATTAAGGAGCCTTCTGGACGACTTAGGCGTTGGGTCATCGAGATTCAACAATACAGTTTCACAAATAAATACAGAGTGCTGGAGAAATCCTAGCGATCCTTCCCTAGTGCTGGAGCAATCCTAGCGATCCGTTCCCGAGTGCTGGAGAAATCCTAGCGAATCCGTCCCGAGTGCTGGAGCAATCCTAACTCGCAATCCTAAATGCATTTAACATTCATGTTTCCCTTGCAATTTAGCATTTTGCATCTATTTCTTTTCTCGTCCCATATTGGCCAATGATCTGTTTTGTCTTTAATCACGGGGGGTCAATCCACGCATTGACCACAACCATGTCAACCAAGTGGTAAAATAGTCTGAAATACCACTTTCTACTCTTGATTTTTACGTGGTGTCGCTCAATGTGTGAATCCATGAGGTTGACACCTCCCATGTGCTTATTGTAAATTTTTACTATTTT
The DNA here is from genome assembly GCA_023375725.1 of Nephotettix cincticeps. NCBI lineage: Eukaryota > Metazoa > Arthropoda > Insecta > Hemiptera > Cicadellidae > Nephotettix > Nephotettix cincticeps. The sequence goes on along the minus strand of CM041786.1, from coordinate 98,228,689 downwards.
TGGACATGGAATTTCATTATAGGTTTTCGATTTCCTGTCATATCTTCTTATCATGTCTTCTGGCAGGGTTCCACACAGTGTTGATCCAATTGTTACTATCTGGTTGTCATGCCAGAATACATCAGTAATTGGAGTATTATCTACTACTGTAAACCACTCATCTGAATACTCTCTTTCTTTCTTTGCCAAAACCGATTTCTCATCAAATGGACAGTCTGGAAGACGATCTCTTCGAAACGTCCCCAACATGAAGATTTCTTGTGTATGGAAGTATGAGAATAAGGGCAAACTAGAATAGTAATTATCACAGTATACTGTAGAATTCATATTCCTGGGGATTTCTCGAGCCAATCTAACCACAAGATTTCCAGTAGTCCCAAGATCAGGTTCATTTATCAACGGAGCTTCTACAATACCTGAGAAGATAGCATATCCAATATCCAAAATAGCATAAAGCTAGTGGTTAAAACTTATGATTAGGCTTAAAAACAAAACACTGGCAGTTTCATGATATAACTTGTGAGTTACATAATAAATAGTGTTTAACTTCATAATATGCATGATGTTACATTTGAGTTACATGTAGAAAATTGCTTTAAAAAGTATAAAAAATGTCAAAACTACACTTACCTGAATGATATTTTCACAGCTGGGATGTTCATGAATCAAAATCTATTTTTCAGTAGCTATGGTTACCAATAATAATAAAGATAAATGTAAACAAAATTGAGGTAACCTCAAAGTTAGCCAAAGCAAGGCCTCCCCTCCAGACAACTGTTTTTTCCTAGTTCTTCTTTTGCCTAAATATTGTTGCTATTGGTTTTAGAACTAAATTAATAATGTCACAGGTGAGTTACACAATTTAGTTCCCAACAGAATGCGTTAGATGCCCAAACAAAACAATGTTACTCCTGAGTTACACTCTGTGTCAAAGGGTTAAGATTATGATAGTAATAATAAATGATGATGGTATGATATAGTAATATCACATAATAGTATTATCATCGAGCAATTGTGATGATTTTGGTTATAATAATGATCGTTTCGTATACAAAAAAGTAAAAGTAAATTATTTAAATAAAACCAAAAAAAAATCGAATAATGTTTGTGTTGATAGATCAAAGGTAAGTAAGGCCTCAGTTATATTGTATATTTGCAAGCCTATGTTCAAATGTTTTGTTAACAGAATTTTCATCAGTGATCCTTTACTATTTTCAGGCCACATACGCGAGCTAAATTAATATCGCTCCATAGAAATCTTTACAGCTATTTCCTTTATTTAAATTCATCAGTAGATGAAAACTGGGCGTTCAGAAACAGCGATCGGGAAATTGCGTTAAATTGCAATAATTGTTCATTTGTATTAAATATCTGTGCATTTAAATAAATAAAATATCATTATATTTTCCTATATTAATGTGTTTAATAGAAATAATAGGATGTTGTTCCTTGAATACTTTATAAAGAAAATTAAGACCGGCAAGTGGAATATGCCAAATACAAACTCAAAGGTTTGTGCGGCGTCCACGACAATATAGTAATACGCAATTATTATTATTATTATTAGGTTACTAAGCAATCACCTTCCTTAACGTGTAGGTGACGTCTCGGCCCGTGGTGGCCCGCGGTCGGAGTCCACGTGCAGGTGATTATGTAAATGCCGTGGGACGGTACCGACCGACCCGGCCCGGCGTCTAGGAATTTCTCATTAAATATTAATCTCCACATCAGTCAATGGTGACTGATGTAGAATCATTTAATTTAACGAGCACCACACAGCATCAATTTAAAAGTTATGTAACTATCTCTCAACGTGTGATCTTTTGCCCGCGCGATAGCAATTGCTTATTTATTGTTAATATATGCAATTATCTATAAACAATAGTGTAAAAACTGAGTGTAATATTCCAACGCACCAGACTTTAGCCATGTCGGTAAGGGATTCGTCAGGTTACTTTCCGCAGGGACAGTATAAGCCAAAACTCTTATCATTAGTACATCTTTGTGCGGCGGCTATTAAGAATACAGAATACGTGTACCGGGGAGGCATACAGGGGCTGTACCGGGGAGGCATACAGGAACTGTATGTCTCACTTCAACGTTTAATCAGTGAAACACAGGTCGGTTTCATATTTGTATACGACATTCAACGCCCAAGCCCGAATGTTAGAATGGATCGACGGGAAAACGTGTTTATAGGTTTCTTAGGCGTAAGAGGTGAATAGCGTGCCTTCGCTGTTTGGATTTCTCGTGTAGCAAACCCTCTCTTCGCTTTCCTCACACGACTTTACTTTCGCCCACATTCCCAGACACAGATGGGCCACCTAATATGTTTTAATTGCGGCAAAAAAGTGTTTATAGGATGGAATTAATTTTATGCAAATAATTATTCTATGTAATTATTTAATAAATATTTTTATATATAATAAATTTAAATATATATTTTATATCTTACAATATTAATTCAATCAAACTTAAGACTAAATTCTATTTTTCTCTCGTATAAAACATTTTATTATTTAAGTGACTACATTACATTTCCAATATATTTAAGTCTTTATGTAACGTATCCGCCACGAGACCGTGACTTATCATCCTAGCGGACTTTCGTCAGCGCGTTAACCTCTTGCCTCCTCGCGATGTACATGTGCGCCGCAGCGGACTGCACGTGGTGACCTGGTGTCCTTGGCTGATCATATATAATCTCCCGATTGCTCATTGGTCGGCACACGCACTCTTCCACCAACATGACTTCCAACGCGCTCACCACGCCATCATTCTGGGACGTGTCATTCGTCGAGAGTGCTGGGCTGGAGACGTCCGAGGACCTGCTGATTGTACTGAAGTCCATATTTCCTCAAGGGATCAATATAGAGACCACCACACCACCTGAAATAGTTTTAAGACAAGATTGCTTGCATATTTACCGGGCATTGACCCGGACCGCGGACGTTACGTAATCACCTACACGTGAATGCCACACGCACCTACGAGCGCGTAATTTGAGGGATTCCACTCGCTAGTCTGAACTATTTATACAAAGAGTACATGTAATAATATTTCTTATTTATATCAAAAAATAATATAGGAAGATATGTATGTATTTCAAATGCACAGATATTTAAAACAAATGAACAATTATTGCAATTTAACGCAATTTCCCGATCGCTGTTTCAGAACGCCCAGTTTTCACCTACTTTCATCGCATATAATAAACAAGGTAACCTACTGTTTTAATGTGGTTAACCTATTGTAGGCCTATTCTAAAAAGAGCATTAACAAATTATCAATGTTTATTAATTTGGGACAATGGGAGACAGATAGGTGTTAGACATCAGACTAAAAACTGAATTTATTGGATTCAGGGAGCAAAGCTGCGAAACGGATATTCTCACTATGCGATCAAAATTTGTTGATAAGGTAATAAATATGTGATCCTATTGAGGGGGGATGTAAGGAACACATTGCGTGTAGAGAGAAGACCCTACCTGAACAACGTCACGAGCCAGGTCGCCGGTCACTACGGTACCGTCAGTATACGTCAACCTGAACTGGTTCTGCTTCATGATATTCTCGTATGTTGAGCTTTTACTTTTATCATAAGGAGTAAATTTCTCTGAAAAAACATTAATTGAGAATAATGACTCCTTTTTTAACAAAACTTATTTTACTGTAGGTTAAAGTATTTACTACGACGAACAAATTTCATTACCATTGGTAGTGGTATTATCAGTGGTGCTGTTAAAGTGGCATGTATGTAAAAAATATGAAAACATGATAACTACTAATCCACTTCAGACAATACAAAATTTACCAAACCCTGATGAGCCCTGATAGGTATGAGATATAGGAACAACAAAAATCTATTAGACCTAATCTTTCTATTCAAGAATATTGGATGATACCGGGAAGGTTCCAGTTGTGTGTTTGCCGTTGCTACTCGTAACGTACCATTCTTGCAGTCCGGCGTCTTACAGACCTCCGTAGACATCAGCCACAGGTGCTGCGATCCGGTGTCGAAATTAACTCGGAATATATGCTGGTTTCCATCAATGTTGTTTGCAGTTCCGACAATGATGTAGCCGTAGTAGTTCTGCATAGTAAATAGAGCATATAATTAAGGTTATTATGTGTACAGATGTTTAATGGTAGAACGTTTCGCAGTACACATTTTTTATCTTTTGAAAGCTTATAAAATAAAAAGCAAATAAATATATGTAGTCTGCTAAACTACTCATTATGTACATACAAAACGTATACATAATGCATTATACACATACATTATTATATACCGTATAATAACACAAAAATAGTTATCACTTTCCTAATTATTGTAGGAATTTAAATATTATTCATTGGTAATACTTAAAATTATACGCAAGTCATACTCATGTATTATATTCTCTTAGTAATACTTTGAATAGAAGTAGTATTTGTGGGAAATGTATTTCAAAGCCTAAGCGAAATCCTCACTAAGCAAATCCTCAGCACCCTAATAGAGGTAATCTAAAAATTGGTGAAAAAGTTACATTACGCTTACAATCCCTCACAAGTATTCTTGATGTTTATCTCGATTTACAAAAACATATTGGAAAATATAGAAGAAAATGGGTATCGGTATTTCATTAAAACTTACACTTTTTATTTTTGTGAGTGGAATTTTAATTAATTTGTTGTTAGCATCGATCACTCCTTTTCTGTAAAAATAAGTACAGTACATATTAGCTTCATAAAAACAATAGACCTACCTAAACAAAGTATAAGTATAAGATTGATTGAGGGGTTAGAAGAGGTGAGTTCTGTAGAACGGTATCAGGGTACTGACACATACTTTCTCATTATAAAAGTGAACAAAATAGTAAACCATTAAATACTACACAATTCAATGCTTATTAAAACACATTTGTGTAATTTATATTTTTAGTACCTGGTGACCGAGCTGTGCTCGGATAGAAAAAGACATGTTTTTACAAGTTAATTGGCAAAATGAAAACAAATTTACTGCTCAATGAAAACATTTATGTGGTTTAAATAAAACCGTTTCCATACCCCTTAATTAATATGGCATAAATACTGAACAAAAATATAGACCTCGGGTGGGGATCAATCACGCGACCTTGCGCACGTGAGATTTGAGCTCTACTAACTGAGCTACGGCGTCAGCCAAGTTTGTGTCGTCGTTTAAGAGTTTTTGGCCAACCTCAATTGTTTTAGCTAATCTTATATTTAAATGTCCATACAGTTTGTTATTATTATCCTGTGATCAACTGTGTGTTTAGTAGAAAAAGAATGAGGATTGAAAAGCAAAAGAGAAATTTAATTTACACCAGTTAATTGGTTTGTTGCAGTGGCTTCAAGCAATAGAATGAATACGCTTTCTTCAAAACACAAAAGATTTTGGAAATAATTTTCTCTGCTTTTATTTCGCACAGTTATTTTACCCTTTAGTTTTTATAAATTGTTTAGTAATTTGATGATTTTTCATTTATTACATGCATAAAATAAATATTAATGGAAAACCTCTATTCACATATTGTTTGCCACCATCTTCAATCAACAACTGTCAAACGGTTATAAACAGCTGTTTTGGTTTGTATTGTTTGCATTTTATTCTCCATAAGCGTAATGTTGAATTTTTAGATTTTTAAACTTAATATTACAAGAAAACACGAATTTTCCTGGACATTAGACCTATCTAGAACTTATTTTCTACTCGGAAATTAGTTATTTCCAAAATTTAAAGAAATTTCTTAGTGCCGTTTTCGAGATCCGTGTGCAAATATATATATATATATATATATATATATATATATATATATATATATATATACAAACCTTGCTCGTATTATAGTATTGGATTACGGACATTTTTCATCATGATTTAAGTAAAACAATTTTTTACGACTTTTCGGGATCTGGAATCTGATCCCGTACTCAGACAAACTAATACCTAAAACATAATACTAAGAGCACACAATCCGAACCAAGGTTAAAGCGTATAACATCCAGATGAAGCTGAAAACAGAAAAAGTTTAAGGTAGTAAACTAAACTTACTACATCGTAGTCACAAACACTCGTCACAAAGGGTTCAGGACACAAGAAGCCGCAAAACGAATATATCCAATACCAACTCAAATTTTAAAACATAATGTATAAGTCAAGAGTGTAAAAAGTGTTAACAACTTTCTATCCAATAACAGTTATTGATCTACGTCATTGTTTACTAAAAAAAGATCAAGATGTGTACTGTACTATGTCATTCATAATATTCCGTGTGTCCTAATAAGAATGTCGCACTTTAAAAGAACTGTATTTACAAAATATATACATTATATATTGGTTACATAGGTTAGATCATGAATATGTCTAAAGGGATTATTTTTATTGTTATAAACAGCTGTTCTTATTCTTTCAAATCAAAAATTCAATACAATAGCTCCAGTAGTTTCTATGGAAACTTCTTTCAAATTTTACAAATTGCCAACCACCCCCCCCCCCACCCCAAAGACAAGACATACCCATCTCTAAATGTCTAGAAATCTCTTCACAGCTTTGTGTGCTGCATTCGTTTTATTACGAAATAATTTTTCATCGTCAATTTGTGTAGACTATGAATGTAGAACTCCACCAGTTCAGTATAGGTCAACCTATTCACAGTGTTTTCTGCAAATAAAAAATCTTCAACAATCGCATAATTTTTTAACATCTAGTTTAAATAGTTGTTTCTATGTGTAAGAAATGAGTTTTAGATGATTGTAGTCTCGATACTGACTTGTCTGATTTGTTCCCAGGACATAAATTTTATATAGTAGTCGAACAGCTAATGACCACTAAGGGACCTTAAGTTGAACGTGGAATCCGAACCACCATTTTATTCTTTTAATCAGGGAATAAAGGTATACTTATGGGGAAGGTCTTTGGGTTTGGGCGTTGTGTTCAATAGTGCTGATATTAAGCCACTTTAGTGAATTTGCATCCACCAACCAATTCGTGACCTCTATGTGGTTGGATAAAAACGTTATAGCGTTTTGAATTCTTAACGTGTAGAAGAGCCTCATCACTATGGAAATTTGAATTCAATCCAAAAAATTAAAGACTTAAAAATCAGAGCAGAGCACACGTGGATCTTGGCCGAACTGTTAACATTTTTTACCAAAACCAGAGCACACGTGGATCTTTGCAAAACTGTCAACATTTTTGCAAAAACCAGAGCACACGTGGATCTTCGGAAAACTGTCAACTTTTTTGCCAAGACCAGAACACACGTGGATCTTCGCAATACTGTAAACTTGTTTGCCAAAACCAGAGCACACATGGATCTTTGCAAAACTGTCGACTTTTTTTATGATAAACCGTTGCCGGGACAATAATGTAGACACATCGGAAAGATGAAGACCCAATTATGTAATCAGGAGTTTTAGCTGTTATGTGTTCCATTCTGTCATAGCACTGAGCAATTAAAAGGGTTACATTATTTTTGGAACACACGTTATTTAGTTTACTGGAAAAAGTCCAATATCCTTATGGGGAAGGTCTTTGGGTATGGGCGTTGTGTTCAATAGTGCTGATGTTAAGCCACTTTAGTGAGTTTGCATCCACCAACCAATTCGTGACCTCTATGTGGTTGGATAAAAACGTTATAGCGTTTTGAATTCTTAACGTGTAGAAGAGCCTCATCACTATGGAAATTTGAATTCAATCCAAAAAATTAAAGACTTAAAAATCAGAGCAGAGCACATGTGGATCTTCGCAACACTGTAAACCTTTTTGCCAAAACCAGAGCACACGTGGGTCTTCGCAACACTGTAAACTTTTTTACCAAAACCAGAGCACACGTGGATCTTTGTAAAACTGTCAACTTTTTTGCCAAAATCAGAGCACACGTGGATCTTGGCAAAACTGTCAACTTTTTAGCCAAAACCAGAGCACACGTGGATATTTGCAATACTGTTAACTTTTTTTTACCAAAACCAGAGCACACGTGGATCTTTGCAAAACTGTCAACTTTTTTGTCAAAACCAGAGCACACATGGATCTTTGCAAAACTGTTGACTTTTTTATGATAAACCGTTGCCGGGACAATAATGTAGACACATCGGAAAGATGAAGACCCAATTATGTAATCAGGAGTTTTAGCTGTTATGTGTTCCATTCTGTCATAGAACTGAGCAATTAAAAGGGTTACATTATTTTTGGAACACACGTCGGTGTTTTTGTCGGTAATTTTGCTTTTATTTCCACAAAAATGTAGAAAACTGTGTTGATTAAAATATTTGGTTTTCGTCTTAAAATTATTGTGTTCAATTAAAGTTTAAGTTGTGTTCAGAATTTAAATTTTGAAATTGAACAAATTTTTAAAAAATAAAAAAAGTAAAATAGGGAATCGATTAGTTTAAGTTAGATAAAGTAAAACATAAAGGGTATTTTCACTGATTTACTTATAGACATTCTATAAATCCTAGGTAGCAGTATTTAAGCCAAATATCCATATCGTTATATTCTTTGTGAAGTCGAGAATTAATAACTTGGATCAGAACAAAATTATTTATTCCAGTTACGAAACGTATTAAATTAACTTACTCGGTGTTTGAACTGGCGGAAAATAGTTCAATTGTTAAAACCAAACCCAATAAAATAATAAAATTACACATTATATGAACTATGTTCAACACTTCTTTTACTGTAATGCTGTGGTAAACCGCAATTCTCTGTCATTTATCCGAAGTCTGCGGCAAAATTCTGTTTGCACACTTGTGTTTGATCTAAATTTTGACATGGATGCTCTGATAACGGTAAAGGTGTTTTATATTTTCAAATAGTAAATATAATTAATTGACAAAATTAGAACAGATAATTTGGAATACGTTTTTAAGGGAAGTTAGATGTTTAATATGGTAAAAATATGGATTTTTATTTTTTTACATTTTAAAGAATCTCCCATAGGGAAGAACCTATTACCATAGGTCTTATGACAAGACTTAAGCCCGAGACCATGTTATTTTTTTCAATAGTCATAAATTGTAGTTAAAAATTATATATATATATATATATATATATATATATATATATATATATATATATATACTAGCTGACCCGGCGAACTTCGTAACGCCTCACAGTAAACACATGTTAACTTTAAGATTGGCCATGCTCTGAAGTCGAATAGCATTACGGCTTCATTGTGAAAGGTTATATATTCTGGGTCGCTGCATAGTGAATAAAAATACTGAAACGATAAAACATATTAATATCATTCCCATAAAACAAATAAATCTGAGTGGATTAATTCACAATTTTCAAATCGAATCCAAACCCAAACCAAACCTAACTGTAATAAGGCTTTTATAGGAAATATATACAACATCTGATTATTATAATAAACGTAATAATATAAACATTGTAATTATCATATAATCCCCCAAAACCGTAAACTATTAACGTGGTGAATAAAGCTGTTCATTTTTTACAGTACACATTTACTTCATAGTTTAACATTAATGAATGATTCAGATGGTATTGGATAGTAAAGCATACGGTATTGCTAATGGAAAGTAAACCTTCCAGCCTAATCAGCTGTAGCTAAGAGATCAAATGTTTTCATTGTAAACAATTTGTAGACAAACTCACTCTCCATAAGATTAACATTAGAAATTTAAAACGCCATAAAATGGAAACTTATGGGGGTTTCGAAAATATTTTTTCACTAAAACCTTCCCGGACACATGTAGAGCAACTAAAATTTCATGGCGATCGGATGAGTAGTTTGGCAACGCATAAAGGGCATACATACAGACATACAGACAGACATACATACATTCAATTATATATATATATATATACAAGGTGCAGCAAAAAACCTGATCTGTATTCTTCCGCGCACCGCTCAGTGGCAGAACGTTCAGGGAAAGTGGGAATAGCATTGTTTCAAAGCCAACATGATGCTATTTTAATTTCAATGGAGCAGTGGTCACCTGTGTAAAGGGTGTTTGTTATTGAGTAATATTTAAAAGTGGTGATTCAACCATCGCTACCCAGTGGCAGTTTCGTGCAAATCTCAGTTATATCGAAAACAGTTGGGAGAAAACGCATAGTCCTGAAAATAATTTAGTTTCAACCGGATTGGAGATGGAGCAACTACACACACAACCAATGATGTGATGTGATTCTTACAACGGAAGTTGTGGGAGAGTGATCTCACGTTTCGGGGATATCACATGGCCAGCACGCTCCCTTGAGCTTCTGTTGTGGGAGAGTGATCTCACGTTTCGGGGATATCACATGGCCAGCACGCTCCCTTGAGCTTCTGTTGTGGGAGAGTGATCTCACGTTTCGGGGATATCACATGGCCAGCACGCTCCCTTGAGCTTCTGTTGTGGGAGAGTGATCTCACGTTTCGGGGATATCACATGGCCAGCACGCTCCCTTGAGCTTCTGTTGTGGGAGAGTGATCTCACGTTTCGGGGATATCACATGGCCAGCACGCTCCCTTGAGCTTCTGTTGTGGGAGAGTGATCTCACGTTTCGGGGATATCACATGGCCAGCACGCTCCCTTGAGCTTCTGTTGTGGGAGAGTGATCTCACGTTTCGGGGATATCACATGGCCAGCACGCTCCCTTGAGCTTCTGTTGTGGGAGAGTGATCTCACGTTTCGGGGATATCACATGGCCAGCACGCTCCCTTGAGCTTCTGTGACTTTTTTGTGAGGTTACTTAAAATCTAGAATGTACATAAGTAAGCCTCATGCCTTGGGCGAACTAAAAGAGATCATAATGCCAGAAACCGAACTAAAAGAGACCATAAGATATTACCATCCTCGCCCCTGAAATCCTAAGTAAGGTGTTTGACAGTTTTGGTACGAGACTGGAAGAATTGTTATTTTAATAAGAACATCAATTGACGGGCCTAATCTTTAAAACCTAAAGTAGTTAATTTTGATATTACTATGCAATTTTTCATTAATGGCTGATATTCCATGATGATTAGCATCTGTAGTACTAATTTATAAACTAAATATGCTAAATAACTTGCTGTTCGTTCAGCTTTTCTTATTTTATATGTTATGAACTTGTGTTTCGGTTGTTGATTTACTGCTAATATTGTAACTATTTAGCTAATAAATAAAGGGTTTAAACTGTACAATTTCGATTTAATTATGGTAGACATGTACAACATAGTGTCACGTGTAGGGTAGTGTTTTTCATAATTTTTAATAATTAATTGATCTTTTGAAAGCAAAGATGGAAGAATTGGCTGCACATGACATATCTGCTCCAGAGTCATTTGATTTCACTACTTCAGAGGATTGGGAAAAATGGAAACGGCGTTTCTTTAGATTCAGACGGTAAATATTTTTTTTTATATTCAATGGGGGACAAGGCTGATGGTATTCTCGTTCAGTTTAAACATTTACGTGAAGATTCAGCTAATTTCGAAAATGTAATCAAGAAATTCTATGAATATAGGATATTAATGAGTCTATCGCGGGTTTTATCACTGATAAAACCTCGAATGAAAAATGAACGAACGAAAATGAAAATGAAATTCAAAATTAATATGGGAAGTAATGTAACTGCCGTTCCTGCTCTTTTTCGGATCAAGATATTGTTTTGCTCAAACCGATTAAGTTTTCACCACTGCAGATGGGTCTAGGTTAGCTTTGTGAAAAATGTTAATTTATAGGTCTCTTAAGACGAAGCTAATTCTAGATCACATAGTAGTTCGTGTCAAACACTAGTAAACTGAAGGGGACCGGGTTTGTAGTCCATCGTGACTTCCCTAAAGAAATCCGGGAGAGGCGTTCGCATCTCATGGCGATCCGGACGGAAATTGAAAGAGTGTGGGGTAGGAGACGTATGCCAATTAATTTCGACCACCTAGTTGTGGACAACTGCCGATTCCACTGGCAGGATGGTGAACTGTGGGCAGGAAGGCAGAATGGGGTCGAGAAACTCCGCCAGATCACAGGACACGATTTCTCCCGCTTCATTGCTGAACTCACAGAAAAGGGATGCCAGAGGCGACCATAAGCATAGTGAGGATCACACAGCGTCACCTAGAAACTGAGACCGGGATCCATCGGAAAAGAAATAATTTCATCAATAGAAAATAAAAAAAGACTATGAAACATAAGAGTTGTACTAACAGGCCGCTCCAAAGGGATGTGGGATAACATGAGGAAGAAGAGAAGGGGTGTCGAGAAAAATCCCAGATCACAGACGATTTCCACCCGCTTTCATTGGATGAATACAGAGGGGGACGGCACCAAATTCGAGCATCAATGGGAGGGAACACCAGCGCCACTCAACAGCATTTGGAGCGCCGGCCGCGACCATCACCCAGGGCTGAAGGGATAACGCCAATCCCGAGGAAGAAGAAGACGGTGACATCAGACATGGACAAAATATTAAGATAGTTTCCTATAATGTGTGTGGACTTAAGTCCAAGGTTAGTAGTAGTTTATTTATACAGTTAATTAGCGAGTGTGATATTTTTATTTTGTTAGAGACCTTTGTCACTAAAAACGATGAAAAGTATTTTACTGATTTGTTTAATGGTTTTAAAGTTATATATCAATTTGCTCAAAGAACATTTAATTTTGGTAGGGCAATGGGAGGAGTGGTAGTTGGAATTAATTTAAAAAGCAAATTTTTAAAGAGCTTAAGTTTTTCAGTTTTAAATGATTTTGATATTATTATGGTTAAGAATGTGTTTAATTTCAAAGAATTAACAATAATCCCCCTGTATTTAAATTATAATGTTTGGGAAAGAGATTTTCAAAAATTAAACAGTTTACTCACAGATAATTTCCATAAAAATTTTATTTTGATAGGGGATTTAAATGCAAGAACATCAAATCTACAAATTATTCCAGATCAGTTTGATAGTAGGAACAGATCTATAGTAAACAATAGAATGTCAAAAGACAAAGTTGTGAATAGTAAAGGGAAGCTAATTTTAGAGATGTGTGAAAATTATGGTTTTGTTATAATGAATGGCAGATTAAAAGGTGATAGCGAAGGAGAATTCACTTTTATTGGTTCTCAAGGGACATCTGTAATAGATTATGCTTTGGTCTCAGTTGATTGTTTAGATGTGGTGAAAGATTTTAGCGTTGTAAGGCAGTTGGGTTCTGACCATATGCCGATAGAGTTACAGTTAATGATGAGCTATAGCGTAGATGATAGGAGTTTTGATACAGCTCTCCCTTTACTGTCTAGGTTAAAATGGACTGATAAAGATGAGGAAAATTTTAGAATTAAATTAAGTTGTGTTTCAGAAGTTTTGAACATCAGTGGTTGTTCTCAATCTAATATAAAGAATTTAACCGATACTATTAAAACGGCTGCAAATGTAAAACAAAGTAAATCTTGGAATAAGCTGAACAATGGTTATTGTTTTCAAGCCAAACAGTCATGGTTTGATTGGCAGTGCTATTCACAAAGGAAAAAGGTTTTTAAATTGCTGAATATTTTTAGAAAAACTAACTCCGAAAGTGCAAGATGTAGGTATTTAGAGGAAAATAAAAAATTCAAAATACTGTGCAAACAGAAAAAATATGAGTTAAGAAGTAAGCTATTGTCAGCTTTTAATAGTCAAAGTAACATAAAAGATACATGGAAAGCAATTAATAGTTTTAAGAGGAAGAAAGTTAATAAAGTGGGTTTAATTACTGCCGATGAGTGGGTTATGCATTTTAAAAATCTGTTGAATCCTCCTGTGCAGGTGTTAGGTATTAATTACGCCGAGCCATTCGTTGAAGACGCTTATCTTGATCGCGATATAGGCGTGCACGAAATTAAAGTTGTTTTATCGTCGGTAAAAAATAATAAAGCACCCGGGGGTGATGGAATTCCCTATGAATTTTACAAATACAGTTCAGACAATTTTTTACAAAAGCTTTGTGAAGCGTACAATGTAATGTTTAGATCGCACGAGGTACCGGATAGCTTTAAACGAGCGGTTATATTTCCGTTACACAAAAAAGGTGAGGTCGATAACGCCCGGAACTATAGAGGACTTTCTTTTATTGATTGTGTAGCAAAGGTCTATGCAAGCGTTATTTTCAACAGATTAAATTCCTGGGTTACGGAGCGTCAAATCCTTAATGAGTGCCAGGCGGGTTTCAGGAAAAACTATTCGACGATGGACAATATTTTCAATCTGACTAGCATCGTGGGTTTGCGCACGGAGATCCAGAGAGAGAAACTATATGCATTTTTCGTTGATTTTGAATCTGCATTCGACACTATAGATAGAAGGGCACTATTTTTCAAACTGTCTTGTTTTGGCATTTCAACAAAGCTATTAAATGTTATTAGGGATTTGTATACTGGAACCTCAGCTGGAATTAAATACGATAAGGGCGTAACTGACTTTTTTTATACTAATGTTGGCTTAAAACAAGGCTGTGTCGGGTCTCCTCTTTTATTTTCTCTTTTTATTAATGACATTCCAGAAGCATTAGAGGGGGGGTGTACGTTTGGAGGGGTGAAAATAAACGTATTATTGTATGCCGACGATCTTGTGTTGTTAGCTCCTACGGCAGTTGTCCTTCAGAAAATGATTAAGAATCTTGAGCAGTATTGTGACCTTTGGAACTTGAAAGTAAACTTAAATAAATCCAAGATTATTGTATTTAGGAAAGGTGGCAGGTTGCGAAAAAGTGATAAGTGGTATTTTAGAGGAGAAAGAATAGATGTGGTAAATAGATACAAGTACTTGGGTGTCACGTTATCAGCAAAACTATCGTGGGATGTTCATTTACGTGATAAGGCTGTAGCGGCAAAATTTGCATTGAATTCTTTGTGGCGGGACTTCTTCTGTTGTGATAAAATTCCATTAAATACAAAATTGTTTGCTTTTAACTCTTTAATCCGTTCGATTCTATGTTATGGTAGTCAAATTTGGGGACACAGAGAAAATTCAAATGTGGAGTGTGTTTTGAGAGTTTTTATAAAAAGAATGTTTAATCTTCCGAAAAATGTGCCGAACTATGCATTACATTTAGAAACTGGGCTAGAAAAGTTATTTGTATACACCTTACAACACAGTGCTAATTATATAATTCAAGTTTTGTCACTTCCCGAAATTCGATTACCATATTTTCTGGCTATACAATCCATTTTAAAGAACGTATCTTGGTGCCGGGAGTGGAAGGTGTTAGGTGAAAAATACGGGGTCAATGTAACGTTCGATACTGAAAATTTAGTGACGACGCGTGAGCAGCTGATGCGAGTAGTAGAGGCGGTCAGGAGGGAGACATGGCAAGCCTGGCTGCAATCCGCGCGGGAATCTCGTTATCACCAGATCTATAGTGCCCTTGACCTTGAACTAGGCCATCGGTCCTACTAGGCCGATAATATAGGTTTCGACTTGAAACGTTGGATTTTTAAGGCTCGAGTCGAAGCAATCGATTTAAACTAACGTTTTAAGTTAATTTTGTATGTGAATATATTAACAGAGTATTAGGTGTCATAGTATGACAGTATCATATGATAGTATGACTTTTATTGAGAGTATTAGTCTCAATAAATGAATTTTCAAAAAATCTTTATTCTTATTAATTTTCTAATCAAATTGTTAAAAAATATGAAATTGGTTTTAGATTTTTTTCTACTCTATACATTGTTTGTATTTAGTCCTTTATGTATTATTTTATAATATTTCAGTAGTCAATAGTCAGTAGTCATGAAACTATGTCAAGTTGGGAAAACTGACGTGTTATACAATGCACATAAACAATGAACACATCTTATGGGAAAGTTTACCCTTATTTTGTATAACATAGTTTTGTTTCATAATTTAATATATTTATAAATATAAAAAAAACTTTTTATAATTAGTTTTCTAAGCTTTAGAGACCGTTCTAGAACCAGATTTCTTAAAATACAAAAAGGTTTAAAAACTATTAAGGAATATAAGAGGTGGCGGAGCATTAATTGGTTCTTTATTCTTCAATTGAATCTGTTGGTTACTCAATACATGTTTTATAAGTTTTTTAGTCTAGTCCAACGCTGTTTACGTTATACACAGAATGTGAAAAGGTATACACTAAGGAACAATTATTGGGCTCGCTTCATTTAAAGACACCCTATACTAACATAAAACTCATCATACTATAAAAAATATAACTGTCAACAGGATGTGTTTTACAGAATGTTGTCGCCCTTAATCTATTCATTGAAATCCTCAAATAATAGCAAAAGATCTTAAGTGTCTGCATCAGTGGTAGCCATCTTGAATTTTAGTCCCGTAAGAACAATGTTAAATTCTGGCGGAACATACCTTCACTTTGGCGTCTGTAGTGGCGTTAATTATCAAGGTATCAATGTAAAACTTTGAAAGTACATTGGTAAGATGTGGCTCAAGGGCATGAGCTTTTGATATGTTCAAAAATTTAACTTGATATATAAACAAAAATACATGAAAAAACAGGAATATTTTACAAAATAAATCATTATTATTTTTTTTATTGAGAGCGAAAGAAAGAAACATTGCTCTTATGGGACTAAAATCCAACTACCACTACTACCGGCTACCACTGATGCAGACTCTTAAGGGTCACTTTGAGTAGCCTTTCTATAGTTAGTTGAATGTTACTGCTCCAGGAACTTTATTCAAATTTAATAGACATTTTCTTGTTATTGTAGCTGTGTCATTTTTAACTGTGCCAATTCCAATTTTTTATGCAATTTTTAAAATTTTATTTTAAAGTTTTGAATATTGTTTATTTTTCCAGATGAAATGCAAGTTCCCCAAACTGGAGAAGCGTACATGCGTAACGGACAAAGAATGGTTTTGAAGAAACCATGTAAAGAAAGAATGCATGTAGACTTCAAAGTTGACTTGTTATTGATTAAAGGAAATATTATTGACAATCGTGCATAATAATATTTTGGTCAATTTAGTATTACATGTAGATTCCAATCTAATTTTTTTTGTCAAGGTAGGTTCCTAAATATTTAATACCTTGGTCATCAGGATTCCAATGAACTGATGTATGGTCAATGTAAATTTCAGGTGGGACATTATATTTTCTGAGGGAGAACTTTTGTTTTGCACTTCACAGGATTCAGAGCAATTCTTCACATTTTAAACTAGCTAATTACTATAGATACACTTTTATTAATTAGTGTTGCAGCTAAAAGATTTCAGAATTTTGAGTTATGATGACAGTGTTATTGTCGTAGAGAGCGAGATTAACGGACGGTAGATCTGGCAAGTCAGACATGAACACATTGAAACATTAAAACAAGTCCTGATATTGAGCCCTGTGGAATACCTGCCCTCCTACTGAGCGAGTTGTAAATAACGTAGAATTTAGTTTAACAGAAAAGGTTCGATTGGTTTAAAATGATGGCAAAGGAACTCTCAGTTAAAGAGGAACTTCAAAATGCTATAATTAATACAGCAGTCTACATTCCAAACTTTGTCAAGCACCGACCAAGAATGCAGTAGGGTGGACAAAGTTCATTTTCCAAACTTTGTCAAGCACCGACCAAGAATGCAGTAGGGTGGATAAAGTTCATTTTCCAAACTTTGTCAAACACCGACCAAGAATGCAGTAGGGTGGACAAAGTTCATTTTCCAAACTTTGTCAAGCACCGACCAAGAATGCAGTAGGGTGGACGAAGTTCATTTTCCAAACTTTGTCAAGCACCGACCAAGAATGCAGGAGGGTGGACAAAGTTCATTTTCCAAACCACGATCGATAATCTCACTGATTCGAAAAATTTACGACTCGTAGAATACTTTGGTAGCCCAAACTGATGGTGGGGGTTTGTATTGGCAGAGACTTTAAACCTTCAAATTCTTTTCTTGGCTACCTTTTCGATTTATTTCTACCTTGAGCAAAAAACTCTCAAAATAATCAATTCTTTAAAAATCTTTTAAAAATCTTTCACAAGGGTTTGAAAATGTTAATGAAGTTATAAATCATGAAAGATGTTGTACCATTATCAGTATTCTTCACACTAATAGGAATAATTAACTGTTCAAAGAAGATATGATTTTTTTATATATTGCTTATTCTTTGAAATATTTATTTAATACTTTGTATACTGCCTCATAAGTTATGATACAGTAGAGCGTCAACTATCCAAATCCCGGTCATCCAAAACGTCGGTTAACCGAAACACAGTCAAACATGAAAAAATGGAACCGCATACCGAACTTGGGTATAACCATCAGCGGTAGCAGCGGCCCAGCTCTGCCGACGCGTTCCAACTCGCGGTAGCAGCGGCCCCGCTCTGCCGACGCGTTCCAACTCGCGGTAGCAGCGGCCCAGCTCTGCCGACGCGTTCCAACTCGCGGTAGCAGCGGCCCAGCTCTGCCGACGCGTTCCAACTCGCGGTAGCAGCGGCCCAGCTCTGCCGACGCGTTCCAACTCGCGGTAGCAGCGGCCCGCGCTGCCGACGCGACGCGTTCAGCGGCCCCGCTCTGCCGTCGCAGCGGCCCACTCTGCCGACGCGTTCCAACTCGCGGTAGCAGCAGCGCCGACTCTGCCGCGTAGCAGCGCCCGCGGTAGCAGCGGCCGCGCGTTCGCGCCCAGCGCCCAGTAGCCCAGCTTCCTATTTTTCAACAAATGTTTATTTTTGTATAGTGAACAAACACTAAAGTAGTATGAATTGTGTTTATGCTTATAGATATAAATGTAAGCATACATTGTTAATGAGGTTGACAGCTTATGAAAATTTAATTCCAAAAGACAAGTTACCAATCAAGAGCGTTAATCAAAGACTTCACAAAATATACAGAAGCCCAAAATCAGATGTCCCAAAGAATACCGAAGTCGCATTGAGAGAGACAGCCTAGAGTTTGCACTTGCACCATTTATCTTGGTTAGCTCATTCACAATTTCCATAAGCACAAAATCAAAAGATGACATCCATATCATTTATGATTTATATTATTGAGAGCCTCCTAGAGTTTGTTGCACCATTATATTTGATACCTCACATTTCCTTTATATTGTCAAATTTTTTCGTCAATAAATTTATTTTGTGAAATAGTTAATTTATCTTTTTCAGTTTTTGACTCTTTTATATCAATTTTGAGTTATCAGTTAGGGGATTTTGACTATCAAATGAAAATTCTCCCACAGATACTGTATATGTAAGGAAGTCTAGGAAAAGGCTCCTCTTGATTAAAAAACATAGAAGAAATCACGAAAGGTAGGAAAACTTGAAATAGAAATAAATTTCAAGTGGACTTTTTAATAAGATCCCTGAAATGTCTCTTTCATATGAAAGATGTTATTGAAAGACTCTCCCACAGTGTTTCTTCTGATATTGGCTGTTTTCCGGCACCTGTACCCGAGAAAGGATCGTCAACTTTAGACATCCAATCAATCTGTGAATGCTCCTCAACCGATATTTTTATCTTTTCATCAATTAATGATTCGATGATAAATTCTGCCGTAAAATTCCACACTGGATCCGTTGTGTTATCAACTATTGGGGATTGAAAACATTTTGATCCGAAAACTATTTTTACGTAAGAGCTAGGGTTCTTAGAATTTGAAAACGTTAACCGTGTGGTTCGTCCTAATGACTTGGCTTCTATAACACTCACTTTAAGAAGTCCTACAGGATCTGGAAACGTAACTTGACTAATATCCAAATTTTTGTTGTATTTCAACACAAACTTATTCGGGAGAACTAGCTTATGTGAAATCGCATCATTAATCGCGTTCCGTATTATCCCTTTAATCCCAGGAAGTTCGGCCACATTCAAGACTCCTGTCAGGTTAAAATTTAACTTGGGCTTTTCTAAGAAAAATACCTCTACTCCTGGAAAATGTGACGTTTCAGGAGTCGAAACAATTGCCCTTATGCATCCTCTGATTTCAAATTTATCACATCCAAAACTTAAATTCATGACGGAAAAATTAAATACAGTATCACTTACGAAAAATGCATAAGCGTCTATAATGCTCATGTCTCCACGGTTGGGGTCGTGATATACTCTAATACCACTGAGGCGTGGTGTGTTTGTTCCTAAATTGATGTCCGAAAAAGAAAAATTTGGATTATTTTTATATTTTGAAAACTTTTCATTCAATAGTGGCTCGACCTCTTTGAGTAGGCCTAAGACTATGGCTTGAATGTTTGGCCACAAATGATGAACTACTCTGTTTACCCATTCACATCTTTCGACGTCTGTGTAGGAGATCCACGAAGGTAGAGGGCTGACGTTTGATACAACTAATAGTCTTTGGTTTCTTTTGTCTACGGCTGTGGCCGATTCAAGTCTGATATGTTTATCATGTCTTCTCAGATTTCTGAGCTGAACTAATCCCCAAGCAAAGACAAACCAAATAGGATGAATCTGATAATAACCTGACACATATACTAACGCCGCTGCAAACGCCCTCAGTGGTAGCGCTCCGACTAGACTGGGCACTGGCAGTACTCTTCGAAAACTCACGCTTCCAAAACCTTTCTTGTGTACTGGTGAAACAATCATTTTTGGTGATCTTCACTTTAAAATCAAACTGATCAATAAATTAAGTATTAACTTCAATATTTTCTACAGTTTATTTAATTGTCTGCTTTAAATTTGTACTTTCAACAGATAAAGCAACATCGGGTTTAAGGAATATGACACATTAAAGATTTTCCTCTCATTTTCTTGACAACCACGGAACAAGATTAAAATCTACTAGGCTCGAACTTACAGAATAATAATTTATTTTCTATTAAATGAACAAAAACAATTTTTTCAGAACAAACATGTTTTCGACTGAGGCATTTTACTGTTTTAATTAAACTCAATAAAACATTATAAATAATGCAGCATATGTTCTTGAACACTAATAAAAACTTTGTTTTCAGTGTAAACAGGTTATTTTACATAAATCGGTATGATATTATATATTATACTGAAACAAGAACTGGGAGTAGACTCCTATCAATATCTAAAATGTTGTGTAGCATTACATCAATACTCACATTAAATAAGGAGTACGCTTAAACATTCAACTAATGGAAGACACGAACTTAAAAATACTTGAGAATACATTAATTTACACCTTAGATTGTTTGTTCTGGGTATGTTTAATGACACTGATAACCTTGTTCTAATCCCTGCTTTTGTAATTTGCCCGGATACTAGAACACACACGAAAGGTATCATAAAAAAAGGCGTCAGTGAATCGAATATAAATAAACCGTCCAACAATATAATTACGTTTTCTAACTACTCTTAACTATCAAATAATTTATTTACAAATTGAATATTCCCATGTCAAAAATCTGCTGCACAGTTGAAGGCTAAGGATATGCAGGTTTTTTATACTTCCTAGTGTAAATAAAATAAAATATGTGCACTTCTAGTAGATGTGAGGAAACCAATTCTGTATCACAGAATCCCCCTTGTCATTAATGGTGGCGTCCTTTGGTAGTTGTACATTACGTTGCTGTGGTAACAATGCTCAAGTAACCGTAACGTAATGTAGCAACAACATCAAATATTTGGATCTAACTAAGTGTCAAGTAGAGATCTGAGATATAAAAATTGTTATATTTGGCACTTCTCCTGTCGATTGTGGACCTTGGAAGGTCCGTGACAATTTTCAAGTTCCTAGCACTTCTAGAAAAGGGTTAGAATTTGTATCACCAGTTAATCAATCAGTCAGTCAGTTACGCATGCGGTCGTATAATATTTATATGTAAACAAACTAAATCCAAACAGCCATTTATAAAAAAATGTTGACAGTCATGGCAACAGTTTTTGATTCTAGCTAAATGGCAAAAAATGTGTTCCTGTAAAATTTTAATAGGCAGAGGTTCCAGATTGGATGTATGTAATGAATAAACGGTATCAATGGACCAACACATACTTTCTCCCTTAAGTAAATTTAAAAAAGACATTCTGTAATAAAACTATCATGTTCTTCAAAGTTTATCTAAACATGATTTTGTAGGAATAAACCTTCTGCCAGATTCCTGCAATTAACTGGTCAAATTATTTTATTTTAAAATTATCAGCTGATCAGCTGATGTTGTATGTTTATGTTGATTTTTTTGTTTTGTAGTTTGGAGAAGTCTAATTAAAAGGGTGTTATATTTTACGGTGTTTAAATAATACTTTATTGGTGACGAGGATGAGATGGAGAAAACCCCAAAACAGTGAGTTTGTAGAAGAAAACTCTAACCAGATTCAAAATAAAATAGAAAGATTTTGTATAGATCCCTATGATAAAAAATTAAATTGGGAGGATTATGGAACACGTTTTCTTTTGATGTGTCAGGTGAAGGGTTTAGGAGAGGACAGTGAAGAATTAGAAGAAGCCAGAAGGAATCTTTTGTTAGCATATGTTGGGCAATACCACTGAAGAAAGTGTCAAACTATGTTTTACCTAAAAGAATGTATGATATCTCTTGGAAGGAGTTAATCGATACGTTCAGATATATGTATAGACCTAGTAAAACTATTTTTGCAGCACGTCTTGAGTTTGAAAAGTGTTTAAGAGGAACAGAGAAAGTTTTTCCAGTTTTTTACTACGACTAAAAGAATTAGCATCTTTTTGTAAATACGACCGAAATTTTGAAGAAATAGTTAGAGATCAGTTAGCTGGAGGTGTTAATTTTCCACAGTTTGAGGTGTAAATCAGGCAAAGATGGCCTGATGGAGTAAATAAAGATGGTTCACGTCTAACGTTGGATGAACTATTGTATTTAGCGGAATCTACGACAGAGCCCAAAGGGAAATAAAAGATGAAACTAGCACAACACCGCTAATAAGGAAAATAAGTAGTACCAGAGACCACATGCAAGTCAAACAACAGGGAAGGACACTTGTTAAAAGTTGTATTTGTTGTGGATATGTACATAGTGATATTTTTGTCCAGCTCAAAATGCCAAGTGTTACTCGTGTGTGAAGCAAGGTCATTTTTCAAGTAATGTAAAAACAGAATAAAAATATGCCAAATTTTAAAAACTGTGGAAGGTCAGGACAACTTTCACACCAGTGCCGAGCAAAAAAAAGTGGGAGTGAATAAAATTACTGACTCGGGCTACCTGTCAGAAACCGATGGGAAAGAACTGCAGATCTCGGAGGTGAAGTCTGTTAAGATTCCACGAGTTCAAATTCAGGTGGAACTGAACAAAGTACCAGTAATGATGGATTTTGATTCAGGCGCAAGAGCCTCAATTTTTATTTGCACGGTATTGTATTGTTCTACTCTATGGCTCTAGCAACATATTCCAGCAACATGATCTAGGTATGTTCTAGCAACAGATTGGAACTCCTGATTTGAAGATGTGTAAATCGAAATCTGTTGCATATGGGAACAATATCTTGGATGTATTAGGTGAATGTGTAGTTACTGTAAAGATAAATGGACAGTTAAGGACCCAGAATGTTGCAGTGGTCAATGGAAATGAATCACTCTTGTTTGAATTGCCATGGATGCTAGATTTCAAAATGAAATTACCATCAGATGTTACGAGTTAATCAATAGCTATATCAATTTATCTATTCTCCGAAATGATTACAATGAATACGTAAGTTTTCTGAAGGCAGCAAACCTATACTAATACCTACGCAATCGGGCTATATTGTCGAAACTTAGAGGGGGGGATGTACCCCAAAAATTGGATTTTTAGTTTATTTATGTGTAGCTTTTAAACAAAATCTAATTTTCCTGTTTACTATTTAATTCAGCTCAAAAACACGCAAAATTTAGTATTTTGAATCATGACTCTAGGTCAATTATTTAGTGAGATATATTAAAGGCGAAAACACAGTACGTTGTGCAATCTTATGGTGAATAGTTAAACTCAGTATCTCACTTATTTACTTGAATATTCTTCCAAAGTTTTTTATGCAAATCCATCTATTTAGGCTTTACCAATTCATCCATGATAACCCCAAATGTAATGTTTCTTCCTAAAGAAACATTACATTAGGGGTACAACCACCCCACAATGTTTAGATAATATAGTCCGTTTGCGTTGCCAAACGAAATCGTCCAAGATATTACAGAAAAGAACAACTCCATTAACTTTATAATAAATCATTAACTTTATAATGATCAGACAATAATTTCGGCCGTTATCCGTCGACATATATTTAACATTTTGAATGACACTACAAAACGTGTTTGGGGGGTGAGTAAAGAAATTATTGCATGGTTCTGGGCGGGTCATGTGAATATTTCCACTTTCATCTTTCAATAGAAAATTCACTAACAATAGCTGTCAAATTTAAATCAAGATATACATTGATCATTGACTTTAAATCTTTTTCATAACTATACTATATGAATGTTAACTTAATGTAACACACAATTTTCAATAATTATGAAAACGTTTTTTATTTTTTATCTGTTTAAAAACTAATTTATATAATTGAGAAGTAATTATAAAGAATCGAGCTGGAAATTTATCTTATATTTTTGTTTATTTTTTTAAGGTTTCAGGTTTATAGCTTGTCATAATAATAAGTATCCTGCTTCATTGCACGGATCAAACAGCCCTTTCAAAAGACGCATACTGCGAGTAAGTAGAAATAAGTAGGTGGACCATGTTTAATTGACATGAAGGCAAAAATTAACAACAAAAACCAAAAATTAATATAAAATAAGTTAATAGCATAAACTGGCTTCTAAAGAGTATTTTGGCAAAGCCATAGGACAACAATACTCCCCTCCCAGTGTTAACGATTTGACGGACTGCAGGCACGGATGTGTGATTACCAGAGTCTTTATGTCTGTTGAGTTGTGCAAATCTTGTTTGTGTTTTATAAGATGTGTGTTAAGATTGTTTTATAATATTTGTGTTAATAAGATGGAAAGCTGGCATGAGGCGGCCAATAGAAATTAATTTTGTTCAGTTTGGAGTGAAAACAACAAACCACTAATCAGACCGTGATACGACTTCATCATAGATAGGTTTTAATCGTTTTCTTGTAGGATCATTTCGTACGAAAACATGACTGGATGTTCTAGATTATTGTTATTTGGATTCTATTGGCTTGGAATCTTTCATTTTCCTATTCAAATTATACGTGAGATCAAGACTACCTAAAGAACCCTTTTCGTTTTCAAACAAATAACAATATTATCTGATGGACTGATCAAGAGTCATCTATGCAGTGGTATTGTAACATTGTATAACATTGTATTTTGAAATAATATATTATCTCAATCCCAATAATAACATCAGCAACGTCCGACTGTGAGAAGTTGTAAGTTGAGCTTTGAATGAAATTTCATATGACGCCACCTCTTTCTATGTTACCATTAGCTTCAGGATGACACGCTGTAGTTTAAACGTGATTAATTTTAAGATGTTTCAATCAAATTTTCTTCCTCTATCTGTTGCGATATTTTGAGGAGCTCCAAGTCTCGATGTCCAAGTAGATACCACACTTCAACAGTAGTAGGTAACATGTCGCATTTATCATGTACCAATCTGCTATTTTATTCTATCTTCTTCAAACATATTAATATGTAGACAATGTGATGGTAATGATGGCACCTTAACATGTTTCTACCTGCTCACGTTGAATCTCTTATATTGCTGTTACATAATATCGATATAACTGTGACATTAACAGACAGTAGTAATGATGGCACCTTAACATGGGACTTTCTACCCTGCTCACGTTGAATCTCTTATATTGCTGTTACATTCACCCCCACCCCTATCGATATTCCAACTGTGACATTAACAGGGACTGTAGTAATGATGGCACCTAACATGGGACTTTATTGCTCACGTTGAATCTCTTATATTGCTGTTACATTCACCCCACCCCTATCGATATTCCAACTGTGACATTAACAGGGACAGTAGTAATGATGGCACCTTAACATGGGACTTTCTACCCTGCTCACGTTGAATCTCTTATATTGCTGTTACATTCACCCCCACCCCTATCAATATTCCAACTGTGACATTAACAGGGACAGTAGTAATGATGGCACCTTAACATGGGACTTTCTACCCTGCTCACGTTGAATCTCTTATATTGCTGTTACATTCACCCCCACCCCTATCGATATTCCAACTGTGACATTAACAGGTACAGTAGTAATGATGGCACCTTAACATGGACTTCTACCCTGCTCACGTTAAATCTCTTATATTGCTGTTACAT
This sequence comes from Nephotettix cincticeps, assembly GCA_023375725.1. Lineage (NCBI taxonomy): Eukaryota > Metazoa > Arthropoda > Insecta > Hemiptera > Cicadellidae > Nephotettix > Nephotettix cincticeps. The sequence continues at coordinate 98,202,581 of CM041786.1, read as the reverse complement.
TCACCCCCACCCCTATCAATTCCAACTGTGACATTAACAGGGACAGTAGTAATGATGGCACCTTAACATGGGACTTTCTACCCTGCTCACGTTGAATCTCTTATATTGCTGTTACATTCACCCCCACCCCTATCGATATTCCAACTGTGACATTAACAGGTACAGTAGTAATGATGGCACCTTAACATGGGACCTTCTACTCTGCTCACGTTGAATCTCTTATATTGCTGTTACATTCACCCCCACCCCTATCAATATTCCAACTGTGACATTAACAGGGACTGTAGTAATGATGGCACCTTAACATGGGACTTTCTACTCTGCTCACGTTGAATCTCTTATATTGCTGTTACATTCACCCCCACCCCTATCGATATTCCAACTGTGACATTAACAGGTACAGTAGTAATGATGGCACCTTAACATGGGACTTTCTACCCTGCTCACGTTGAATCTCTTATATTGCTGTTACATTCACCCCCACCCCTATCGATATTCCAACTGTGACATTAACAGGTACAGTAGTAATGATGGCACCTTAACATGGGACCTTCTACTCTGCTCACGTTGAATCTCTTATATTGCTGTTACATTCACCCCCACCCCTATCAATATTCCAACTGTGACATTAACAGGGACAGTAGTAATGATGGCACCTTAACATGGGACTTTCTACTCTGCTCACGTTGAATCTCTTATATTGCTGTTACATTCACCCCCACCCCTATCAATATTCCAACTGTGACATTAACAGGGACTGTAGTAATGATGGCACCTTAACATGGGACTTTCTACCCTGCTCACGTTGAATCTCTTATATTGCTGTTACATTCATCCCCACCCCTATCGATATTCCAACTGTGACATTAACAGGGACAGTAGTAATGATGGCACCTTAACATGGGACTTTCTACTCTGCTCACGTTGAATCTCTTATATTGCTGTTACATTCACCCCCGCCCCTATCAATATTCCAACTGTGACATTAACAGGTACAGTAGTAATGATGGCACCTTAACATGGGACTTTCTACTCTGCTCACGTTGAATCTCTTATATTGCTGTTACATTCATCCCCACCCCTATCAATATTCCAACTGTGACATTAACAGGTACAGTAGTAATGATGGCACCTTAACATGGGACTTTCTACTCTGCTCACGTTGAATCTCTTATATTGCTGTTACATTCACCCCCACCCCTATCAATATTCCAACTGTGACATTAACAGGGACAGTAGTAATGATGGCACCTTAACATGGGACTTTCTACTCTGCTCACGTTGAATCTCTTATATTGCTGTTACATTCACCCCCACCCCTATCAATATTCCAACTGTGACATTAACAGGGACAGTAGTAATGATGGCACCTTAACATGGGACTTTCTACTCTGCTCACGTTGAGTCTCTTATATTGCTGTTACATTCACCCCCACCCCTATCAATATTCCAACTGTGACATTAACAGGGACAGTAGTAATGATGGCACCTTAACATGGGACTTTCTACTTGCTCACGTTGAATCTCTTATATTGCTGTTACATTCACCCCCACCCCTATCGATATTCCAACTGTGACATTAACAGGTACAGTAGTAATGATGGCACCTTAACATGGGACTTTCTACTCTGCTCACGTTGAATCTCTTATATTGCTGTTACATTCACCCCCACCCCTATCAATATTCCAACTGTGACATTAACAGGGACAGTAGTAATGATGGCACCTTAACATGGGACTTTCTACTCTGCTCACGTTGAATCTCTTATATTGCTGTTACATTCACCCCCGCCCCTATCAATATTCCAACTGTGACATTAACAGGTACAGTAGTAATGATGGCACCTTAACATGGGACTTTCTACTCTGCTCACGTTGAATCTCTTATATTGCTGTTACATTCACCCCCGCCCCTATCGATATTCCAACTGTGACATTAACAGGTACAGTAGTAATGATGGCACCTTAACATGGGACTTTCTACTCTTCTCACGTTGAATCTCTTATATTGCTGTTACATTCACCCCCACCCCTATCAATATTCCAACTGTGACATTAACAGGTACAGTAGTAATGATGGCACCTTAACATGGGACTTTCTACTCTGCTCACGTTGAATCTCTTATATTGCTGTTACATTCACCCCCGCCCCTATCAATATTCCAACTGTGACATTAACAGGTACAGTAGTAATGATGGCACCTTAACATGGGACTTTCTACCCTGCTCACGTTGAATCTCTTATATTGCTGTTACATTCACCCCCACCCCTATCGATATTCCAACTGTGACATTAACAGGTACAGTAGTAATGATGGCACCTTAACATGGGACTTTCTACTCTGCTCACGTTGAATCTCTTATATTGCTGTTACATTCACCCCCGCCCCTATCAATATTCCTTCTGTGACATTAACAGGTACAGTAGTAATGATGGCACCTTAACATGGAACTTTCTACTCTGCTCACGTTGAATCTCTTATATATTGCTGTTACATTCACCCCCGCCCCTATCAATATTCCTACTGTGACATTAACAGGTACAGTAGTAATGATGGCACCTTAACATGGGACTTTCTACTCTGCTCACGTTGAATCTCTTATATTGCTGTTACATTCACCCCCGCCCCTATCAATATTCCTACTGTGACATTAACAGGTACAGTAGTAATGATGGCACCTTAACATGGGACTTTCTACTCTTCTCACGTTGAATCTCTGATATTGCTGTTACATTCACCCCCGCCCCTATTAATATTCCAACTGTGACATTAACAGGTACAGTAGTAATGATGGCACCTTAACATGGGACTTTCTACTCTTCTCACGTTGAATCTCTTATATTGCTGTTACATTCACCCCCGCCCCTATCAATATTCCTACTGAGACATTAACAGGTACAGTAGTAATGATGGCACCTTAACATGGGACTTTCTACTCTTCTCACGTTGAATCTCTTATATTGCTGTTACATTCACCCCCACCCCTATCAATATTCCAACTCTGACATTAACAGGTACAGTAGTAATGATGGCACCTTAACATGGGACTTTCTACTCTTCTCACGTTGAATCTCTTATATTGCTGTTACATTCACCCCCGCCCCTATCAATATTCCTACTGAGACATTAACAGGTACAGTAGTAATGATGGCACCTTAACATGGGACTTTCTACTCTTCTCACGTTGAATCTCTTATATTGCTGTTACATTCACCCCCGCCCCTATCGATATTCCTACTGAGACATTAACAGGTACAGTAGTAATGATGGCACCTTAACATGGGACTTTCTACTCTGCTCACGTTGAATCTCTTATATTGCTGTTACATTCACCCCCGCCCCTATCAATATTCCTACTGAGACATTAACAGGTACAGTAGTAATGATGGCACCTTAACACGGGACTTTCTACTCTTCTCACGTTGAATCTCTTATATTGCTGTTACATTCACCGCCGCCCCTATCGATATTCCTACTGAGACATTAACAGGTACAGTAGTAATGATGGCACCTTAACATGGGACTTTCTACTCTTCTCACGTTGAATCTCTTATATTGCTGTTACATTCACCCCCGCCCCTATCGATATTCCTTCTGAGACATTAACAGGTACAGTAGTAATGATGGCACCTTAACATGGGACTTTCTACTCTTCTCACGTTGAATCTCTTATATTGCTGTTACATTCACCCCCGCCCCTATCAATATTCCAACTGTGACATTAACAGGTACAGTAGTAATGATGGCACCTTAACATGGGACTTTCTACTCTTCTCACGTTGAATCTCTTATATTGCTGTTACATTCACCCCCGCCCCTATCGATATTCCTTCTGAGACATTAACAGGTACAGTAGTAATGATGGCACCTTAACATGGGACTTTCTACTCTTCTCACGTTGAATCTCTTATATTGCTGTTACATTCACCCCCGCCCCTATCGATATTCCTACTGAGACATTAACAGGTACAGTAGTAATGATGGCACCTTAACATGGGACTTTCTACTCTGCTCACGTTGAATCTCTTATATTGCTGTTACATTCACCCCCGCCCCTATCGATATTCCTACTGAGACATTAACAGGTACAGTAGTAATGATGGCACCTTAACATGGGACTTTCTACTCTTCTCACGTTGAATCTCTTATATTGCTGTTACATTCACCCCACCCCTATCAATATTCCAAACTGTGACATTAACAGGTACAGTAGTAATGATGGCACCTTAACATGGAACTTTCTACTCTGCTCACGTTGAATCTCTTATATATTGCTGTTACATTCACCCCCACCCCTATCGGTATTCCAACTGTGACATTAACAGGTACAGTAGTAATGATGGCACCTTAACATGGGACTTTCTACTCTGCTCACGTTGAATCTCTTATATTGCTGTTACATTCACCCCCACCCCTATCAATATTCCAACTGTGACATTAACAGGGACAGTAGTAATGATGGCACCTTAACATGGGACTTTCTACTCTGCTCACGTTGAATCTCTTATATTGCTGTTACATTCACCCCCGCCCCTATTAATATTCCAACTGTGACATTAACAGGTACAGTAGTAATGATGGCACCTTAACATGGGACTTTCTACTCTGCTCACGTTGAATCTCTTATATTGCTGTTACATTCACCCCCCGCCCCTATCAATATTCCAACTGTGACATTAACAGGTACAGTAGTAATGATGGCACCTTAACATGGGACTTTCTACTCTGCTCACGTTGAATCTCTTATATTGCTGTTACATTCACCCCCGCCCCTATCAATATTCCAACTGTGACATTAACAGGTACAGTAGTAATGATGGCACCTTAACATGGGACTTTCTACTCTGCTCACGTTGAATCTCTTATATTGCTGTTACATTCACCCCCACCCCTATCAATATTCCAACTGTGACATTAACAGGTACAGTAGTAATGATGGCACCTTAACATGGGACTTTCTACTCTGCTCACGTTGAATCTCTTATATTGCTGTTACATTCACCCCCGCCCCTATCAATATTCCTTCTGTGACATTAACAGGTACAGTAGTAATGATGGCACCTTAACATGGGACTTTCTACTCTGCTCACGTTGAATCTCTTATATTGCTGTTACATTCACCCCCGCCCCTATCAATATTCCTACTGAGACATTAACAGGTACAGTAGTAATGATGGCACCTTAACATGGGACTTTCTACTCTTCTCACGTTGAATCTCTTATATTGCTGTTACATTCACCCCCACCCCTATTAATATTCCAACTGTGACATTAACAAGTACAGTAGTAATGATGGCACCTTAACACGGGACTTTCTACTCTTCTCACGTTGAATCTCTTATATTGCTGTTACATTCACCCCCGCCCCTATCAATATTCCTACTGTGACATTAACAGGTACAGTAGTAATGATGGCACCTTAACATGGGACTTTCTACTCTGCTCACGTTGAATCTCTTATATTGCTGTTACATTCACCCCCGCCCCTATCAATATTCCTACTGAGACATTAACAGGTACAGTAGTAATGATGGCACCTTAACATGGGACTTTCTACTCTTCTCACGTTGAATCTCTGATATTGCTGTTACATTCACCCCCGCCCCTATTAATATTCCAACTGTGACATTAACAGGTACAGTAGTATTTAATCTCTTATATTGCTGTTACATTCACCCCCGCCCCTATCAATATTCCTACTGTGACATTAACAGGTACAGTAGTAATGATGGCACCTTAACATGGGACTTTCTACTCTTCTCACGTTGAATCTCTTATATTGCTGTTACATTCACCCCCACCCCTATCAATATTCCAACTGTGACATTAACAGGTACAGTAGTAATGATGGCACCTTAACATGGGACTTTCTACTCTTCTCACGTTGAATCTCTTATATTGCTGTTACATTCACCCCCACCCCTATCAATATTCCAACTGTGACATTAACAGGTACAGTAGTAATGATGGCACCTTAACATGGGACTTTCTACTCTGCTCACGTTGAATCTCTTATATTGCTGTTACATTCACCCCCACCCCTATCAATATTCCAACTGTGACATTAACAGGGACAGTAGTAATGATGGCACCTTAACATGGGACTTTCTACTCTGCTCACGTTGAATCTCTTATATTGCTGTTACATTCACCCCCACCCCTATCAATATTCCAACTGTGACATTAACAGGTACAGTAGTAATGATGGCACCTTAACATGGAACTTTCTACTCTGCTCACGTTGAATCTCTTATATATTGCTGTTACATTCACCCCCGCCCCTATCAATATTCCTACTGTGACATTAACAGGGACAGTAGTAATGATGGAACCTTAACATGGGACTTTCTACTCTGCTCACGTTGAATCTCTTATATTGCTGTTACATTCACCCCCGCCCCTATCAATATTCCTACTGTGACATTAACAGGTACAGTAGTAATGATGGCACCTTAACATGGGACTTTCTACTCTTCTCACGTTGAATCTCTGATATTGCTGTTACATTCACCCCCGCCCCTATCAATATTCCTACTGTGACATTAACAGGTACAGTAGTAATGATGGCACCTTAACATGGGACTTTCTACTCTTCTCACGTTGAATCTCTTATATTGCTGTTACATTCACCCCCGCCCCTATCAATATTCCTACTGTAGCAGCAACAGGAACACCGGTAATGATCGCACCTCAACATGAGACTTACTACCGTTCTGCTCACTTTTAATCTCTGACACTGCTTTCACATTCACCCCCCCTACAATATTCCACCTTCAACAACAAGTAAACTGAGGTATAATTTGTTACATGAAGTAAAGTTTACCGGCTGGCAATATAAATTCTGTATATCTAACTCTAATTTGCTTTCCATTATCAGAGAGTTCGTTTCTACAGACACCTGACGTGGCATTCACAACGCCACCTCCGCTGATAGCTCACATTCATTCAGCCCTGATAACGTCATCCGTGCGCATTTGTCTCTTTATCGCTCTCCTATTGATCACTTCTGTCTTTTACTCTGCTTTGCGTGTTTTAGTTTAAAATATTGTACAACGTATAACCATGTTGTTTCTTAAATAAATCTTCTTAAATAAAACTGAATGGTTTTAAGAAACATTAATTTATAATTATACAGTTAATAGGAATTGTGAGCAAAGGGGTGACAACTTTGCATAGCTATGAAAATACATATTTAATACATAATTATATTAAACCTAAGATAAAATATTTCTTAAAATAAATTATACAATTTCGTTAACTTAATAGAACTATCAAATATGAAATGCTTATTAAAATAACAGCTATCATTACTACTGTTAAATATATACTTTTACAATTTCCCTCCCACAACAGTTTAAAAGATTTCAGATATGTACGTTTAAAAATTTTGGTAATCAAATCACATGAACAAGTATAATATATGTTTTTGTTTCCAGTTTAAATAATTTTCCACGGAGCATGTGTGGTAACATTTAAGTCATCTAAGCTTTCCAAAACACAGATAAGTTAGGGACGATATATTGCTTTGTATTTAAAATATCCATATAAAACCTTACTTAATTTTGAACCTCCTCATTTAAATATTCCCTTTCCATTAATCTTCTTCCTCTTTCTCCTTGTTAATCTTATAAAAGAGTAAATATGTCATGATTTCTTTTTTTTAGCGAATTTCCCATAGGGAAGAAGCTATTACCGTAGGTCTAATGGCAAGACTTAAGCCCGGGACCATGTTATTTTTTCTTAATTAGGTCCCTAGAGACCAAAAACAATAGTCGTTAAAATCTATATATATATATATATATTGTGTGTGTGTGTGTGTGTGTGTGTGTGTGTGTGTGTGTGTGTGTGTGTGTGTTTTAACGCGATAACTCTCGTAAAAATGGACCGATCGAGACCAAATTCGGTAGGGATGTGTGTTCCTGCTTTGGCTCGGACGAGTTCGTAAACCAGACATATCGGACAATCGGAATGGGTAGTTTAGGGGGGTTTTGTACCCCAAAAAATGGGTTCTTGGAGTTTTTCCCATTAATTTTTAAAAATTCCTAATTTTACCTTTCACCTTTAGAACTTAAAAACTACATAATTTAGTTCCAAAGTTTTTCTCTATCTCCGATGGTTACCAAGATATTGAAAAATCTAAACATAGTACGTTGTATTTTGGGGCTCCAATGTTAATCTTATAGAGGATAAGGAAAAATTAATGTTTCACTTATTATCTAATATTTTTGGATGAAACTTAATATTTAGCTTCACGTGGTTGAGATCCATACATTTAAGCTTTAAAAACATAGTTTATGTGTTTAACAGCTAACCTGCATACTCTTTCCCCATGTTAATCATATAGAGTTTGGGTAAACCCCTTTATTTGTGGACAGATGTTGATGAGACTTGATAAAAATGGTCAAAATATAAATTGTTTATGCTATAAACACCTACTTTCAGTGTTCCTTACTTCAGCAAACCTGCATACTCTTTCCCATGTTAATCTTATAGAGAGTAGGCAAATGATACTCATATTTATTGACAGATAATGATATAACTTGTCATATATTGTTATTATTATGGTATTGATTTGGAAATTCGCTGAGTACGCAGGTCTGCTGCGACGGGGGTTTTTATAATTATATTCGTTGTAGGTTACAACACAGTTTTATCCATGGTAGACACCTGCATCCTTTTATTCCCGTTTCTCGAGAAAATATTTGTATTTACTTCCCTGTGGGAAATAGGTTAGATCATAGATATGTTTAAATGGAAGGGTCTAATCATCGAAACAGCTGTTTTTTCTTTTATATACCATGATATACCCACCACAAATCACACCGCCTATTACGTGTTATCTTTGCCGATAATGAAAATGACACTTTATGAATACAAGTTGCCTATACGACGTCAAGTGTTCACCTATACCATGATATACCCACCACAAATCATACCACCTATCACGTGTTATCTTTGCCGATAATGAAAATGACACTTTATAAATACAAGTTGCCTTTACGACGTCAAGTGTTCACCTATACCATGATATACCCACCACAAATCATACCACCTATCACGTGTTATCTTTGCCGATAATGAAAATGAAACTTTATGAATACAAGTTGCCTATACGACGTCAAGTGTTCACCTATACCATGATATACCCACCACAAATCATACCACCTATCACGTGTTATCTTTGCCGATAATGAAAATGAAACTTTATGAATACAAGTTGCCTATACGACGTCAAGTGTTCACCTATACCATGATGTACCCACCACAAATCATACCACCTATCACGTGTTATCTTTGCCGATAATGAAAATGACACTTTATGAATACAAGTTGCCTATACGACGTCAAGTGTTCACCTATACCATGATATACCCACCACAAATCACACCGCCTATCACTTGTTATCTTTGCCGATAATGAAAGTGACACTTTATGAATACAAGTTGCCTATACGACGTCAAGTGTTCACCTATACCATGATATACCCACCACAAATCATACCACCTATCACGTGTTATCTTTGCCGATAATGAAAGTGACACTTTATGAATACAAGTTGCCTATACGACGTCAAGTGTTCACCTATACCATGATATACCCACCACAAATCATACCACCTATCACGTGTTATCTTTGCCGATAATGAAAGTGACACTTTATGAATACAAGTTGCCTATACGACGTCAAGTGTTCACCTATACCATGATATACCCACCACAAATCACACCGCCTATCACGTGTTATCTTTGCCGATAATGAAAGTGACACTTTATGAATACAAGTTGCCTATACGACGTCAAGTGTTCACCTATACCATGATATACCCACCACAAATCATACCACCTATCACGTGTTATCTTTGCCGATAATGAAAATGAAACTTTATGAATACAAGTTGCCTTTACGACGTCAAGTGTTCACCTATACCATGATATACCCACTACAAATCACACCGCCTATCACGTGTTATCTTTGCCGATAATGAAAGTGACACTTTATGAATACAAGTTGCCTATACGACGTCAAGTGTTTACCTACACCATGATATATTGTGCATAAATCACACCACCTAGCATACGTTATCTATGAGTATATATTTTTAATTCACTTGTTAAAATGAACGCTAATCGTAATGGGTTTGCTGTAATTGAAAACACTAACTCAGTTAGTCGTAAGCTCATTTTCTTTGAAATTTTTAACTAGACCTTTCTATGGTTTATAGAGTAAAGCTTGATCCGCGGATACTGGTGTATGTTTATTTAAAATATATGTATCATAATATATATATCATAGTATATTAAACATTTGCAAACAGAAGATTGAGAGATAGAAATAGAGCTAAAAGGTTTTAATTATATTTAACAATGGACAACCGGGTCAGATTAATTTCTTCAGAGTGTATAAATACACTTAAAAATGTGTCCCTTAAACTAGGTTTTATGAGTAAGCAGAGATGTATTGTTTTTGTCCCATATTATCATATATATTGTCTCCTTCTGCCACATCATGAAGTATTAATGCACCCTCTTCTTATGAACTATATATTTAACATGAAACCCGACATTTAATTTCTCAATAGTAGTTCACATGAAATAATGAAAATATGAGTAGCGTACATCTTTAAGACTTTTCCCGGTCGAAGTTGGGACTTCCTCTCCCAAAATGTATTTTATATTTTTGCAAAAATGTTTGCTTATAGATGTTTTATGTCATTATATATAAAAGTTATTCGCCTACTCTCTATAAGGTTAACTTTTAAGAGAGTATGCGTGTTTGCTGCTGTAAGAAACACTGAAAGTAGGCGTTTTTAGCGTAAAAATTTTCATTTTGATGATTTATACCAAGTTTTATCAGCATATGTGCATATACAAAGGAGTTTGCCTATTCCCCATAAGATTAACACAGGAAAGAGTACGCGGATTTGCTGTTTAAGGAACACATAAACTATGATTTTTTAGCATAAACGTACGGTATAAAAACGACTATTTCGGAATCTCTATATGATTAACATGAGAAAAGAGCATGCAGGTTAGCTGCCAGGGTAAACATAATACCCCCGTCACAGCAGACCTGCGTACTCAGCGAATTTCCAAATCAATAATTTAATATATGACAAATTTTATAAAAATATGTCCATAAACATGAGATTTATTTGCCTATTCTCCATAAGATTAACAAAGGAAAGAGTGTGCAGGTTGGCTGCTGTGAGAAACACTGAAAGAAGTCATTTCTACCATGAATAATTTTTATCTAAACATTTATACCAACTTTCATCAACATCTGTCCATAAATAAAGGAGTTTGCCTATTCCCTATATGATTAATATGGGAAAAGAGTATGCAGGTTTGCTGCCATGATAAACACATAAACTATGATTTTAAGCATAAATGGATAGATCTCAACCACATGAAGCTAAATATCAAGTTTTATCCAAAAATATTCATAAATATGGGAGATATTAATTTTTCCCTATCCTACATAAGATTGACATTGGAACCCCACAATACAACGTACTGTGTTTAGATTTTGTTATATCTCGGTAACCGTTGGAGATAGAGAAAAACTTTAAGGAACTTAATTGTGCAGTTTTTTAAGCTGATTCCAATGGTGAAATATAAAATTTTTAAAAATTACATGTGAAAAACGCAAAAACCCCCATTTTGGGGTACAAAACCCCCCCAAACTACCCGTTCCCATTGACCAATATGTCTGGTTTACGAACTCGCCCGAGCATTTGTAAGAATATAGGTCTTTACCAAATTTGGTCTCGATCGGACCATTTTTACGAGAGTTATCGTGTTTTACAGACACACACACACACACACACACACACACACACACACACATATATATATATATCTTTAAATAAGTCAACCGAATACCCTTAGAAAACATTTTAATTATTTCTTCGACATGTTTCGGGAATCATCCCATCTTCAAGAAGTACAAAAATTTTTAACCTAATTTGATAATCTTAATTTATAAATGTAAATAAATGTCATATGATAATTTAAATTTCACTGTATTCAAATTGGTGGAGTGTGTTAGCATGTATTATTTCTTCCTTGTATAATTTTTTCATATATTGGATTGTTTGTTTCAATTTGTGAAGTGTTTAGTATATTATTTTTGTCAATTTGATAGTGAGTATAAATTTGGAATTCTTCTTTTGTATCCAATTTTCTTCCTTTTTGTTCGAAATTCAATATAGTCATATTATGTGTCATACTAGTGTAATTGTGGTTTGTGGAAAGAATATGTTCGGCGAATGCTGATTTTTGTGTTGTTTTGTTGTTTGATTTTAGCGCTTGTATATGTTCTTTGAATCTTGTTTGAAAATTTCTACCGGTTTGTCCAATATAATATTTGTTACAGTCATCACATTTAATTTTATATACTCCTGATCTTGTGTATTTATTAGTTTGGTTGTTGTTTCGTGATTTCTTTTGTATTATTTCATATTCATTGTGTCTTGTTCTGTAACTTATATTGAATTTTTGTTTTATATATATATATATATATAACATATATATACCTAGGGACGAAAAAATAACATGGTCCCGGGCTTAAGTCTTACCATGAGACCTACGGTAATAGCTTCTTCGCTATGGGAAATTCGCTAAAAACTATGATTTTCAAACATAAATGGATGGATCTCAACCACATGAACCTAAATATGTACCAATCTTCTTCAAAAAATATAGATTGATAAGTGAAACATGAATTTTTCTTAAGCCCCAAAATACAATGTACTGTGTTTAGATTTTTAATATCTCGGTAATCGTTGGAGATAGAGAAAAACCAAAAAATGTTTACAATTACATATGAAAGTTGCAAAGACATAATTTTTTAGTACAAAACTCCCAAACTACCCGTTCCGATTGACCGATATGTCGATCGGACCATTTTTAGAGAGTTAAAAACACACACACATAAATATAAACACACATGCACAAAAAATATATACATGAATATAAATTTGTAATATATAAATATATTTATATATACGTGTGTGTGTGTAATTTTTAACGACTATTCTTTTTGGACTCTGGGCACCTAAAAACGAAAAAATAACATGTTTTCGGGCTTAAGTCTTGCCATGAGACCTACGGTAATAGCGTATTTCCTTTGGTAAAATGGCTAAAAGGAGCTTACCAGAAAAGTACGATTGGCAAAAAGAAATTAATGTTTTAGAAGTTTGTCTAATAATGTTAATGATAGTAAAAATACTTGCGATTCTATTAATAAGTGGGTTAGTAAAAGAGAAATACCAACAGTTTTGGAATCCCCCAAGATTGATTTTCGGTTGAGCAATGAAGAGGAAATTCTAGATTTATCTGAAAACTTTCTGGTCACATTCAGAGACACAATAAAAAAAATAAGTTCTGAAATGTTAGGTCGTTCCTTTAATCTATCGCAACATCTTAATGAAGAGAATAACTCAGTGGGAAATGTATTTAATATGAATTTAATTATCATTGATAAAATACTTTTGTACATAGCTGTAAGTAAAATAAATGTAAATTCATCATCAGAACCGGATGGTATAAGAACACAACATATAAAAAATAATATGTGTTATCTAAAAGTTTGTTTTAATAATAGGATAAAGACACCATATATATATATATATATATATATATTTATATTTATATAGGATTACATATCTAAATTTTCAAAAACAGGGAATATTTATTTAAATTACTTAAAGTGAAATATACAAGTAAAAGGTTTGCGAAGGAAGCACGTCCGTCACCACAAGTCTAGACGTCTCGGGTAACATTCCAGACGTACAGAATTACGGCTGCAGAGCCGCAGGCGAAATTTAATAACAAAAAAACATAAAAATCACCCTCTCCCACGAGAATAACCTGGAGTTAACCACGGGTTTACTCATGGTCAGCACCACGCCCTTTCACGTGAATTAAAGATCCAAGCGGAAGGGGTAGTACCAATGAGGCTTCGATCTCCAAGACCAAAGATCGGTATTGGTATAGAGACGTGGTAGCTGACGGGAAGAAGGGAATTGGAAGGTATAGAAGGGTATGTGGACAGAAGTCTTTGTGAGAGTTACGGTTGGGAAGACTTGGCGCAGTGGCTGGATAAATGAGCAATTCTGATTAATAAATCAAAAATTTATTTAACTACAAACATTACAACTCTCATCAAGAACCTTAGCCACAATGACATAAACATAAACAAATGCAACAATCCTAAAAACACATGATTGCTTTCATTAAACTTAACACCCTCCCTTAATGAGAGCAACCATGAACTATATCAATAAGAAACACTTATTCAAGTCCAACACGATTTCTAAGTCTTTCAAACATTGCACGCTGTAGAGACTTAGTTAATAAATCAGCTTCTTGACGCTGCTTCTTTCAAATGTTTCATCATATTTTTGAAAATTTTCAATCTTACTTTCTTTTTCCTCTTTTCTTTTTCTTCTCTGGCAAAATGTCGTCATCACTGCTTGACTGGAGAAGTTGAGTGCGGGAAGAATGTACTTCAGCAATAATTTTCCTTTTAGGAAGGCTCAATTGATTTCCAGTACTCATAAAAATTCTCAGAGTGCTCAATCTTGCTACAGGGGCATATGTCTTAGAAAACTCAAATATTTCATTCTGTTGGAACCCCCTAGCAACTAATCTGGCCTTAAATAATTTGGGTTCATCTTTTTCATTTTCTTTATTTTGAACACCCACTTGGTATCAATAGTTTGAACATTTTCTGGACGTTCAATCTCCGTCCATGTATTATTTTTCTCTAAAGTATTCAATTCTTGAGCCATAGCATCTTTCCATTTAACAGCATAATCGCTCCTCATCGCCTCCTCCAGTGATTGAGGGTCTCCAGGATCAGTCAAACACATAAAATTCATTTCATAATCACAGAAACGCTCTGAAACGCTCTGGTCTTTTTAACTGATCACGATTTCGTAGATGTATTGTTTTCGTATCTTTGTCACTTCTCTCTGTTTCAATTGCTTCCTCAGTTTCTTCGTCTTTTTTAAGTGAACATATTTATATTTGCTCATTATGTTCTGGTTCATCTTGTTCTTCTCTCCATTCTTCTCTCCCTTCCTCACCATTGTTTTCACCAGAGAGCTCATTTTCTTCTTTGACCATTGTACCCTCCGGATCACTGATTTTTCATTTTCTTCATCTCCTTTAAATATGTTTATTTAAACTGGCTTAGTCACTGTGGTATCTGATGACAAGTTGAATACCACATTACAACTCACTTTTGACTCAATTTTTGACTTTAAATCTATATGACTAACTCCTGTTACAGGTAAAACTTTGTCATTGGCAAATCTGACAAATCTCTCATCGGACAAGTTACTGAGAGATGTAAACAAATATCTATTTCTACACAAGTGTTCAGTTGCCCCTGTGTCCAAAAACCAAGTATTATCAGGCAAATCGCTACCAATTGAAAATGCTGAACTGACATAATTTCCCACATTACTCTTTTTAGTCCCATTTGCAACATCATTCTTACATTTATAACAGTTTTTCTTGATGTGACCTGGTTTATCGCAATAATGACAACGAAATGATTGTTTGAAGGAACCTCCTGGTTGTCTACCTCCACCTGATAGGCAAGTGTCCTTCATGTGGCCTGACTTACCACAACTGAAGCACTTCCGTAACGAATGGACTCTCAGTGCTGCCTCACCTAAGTTAATATGCCTATTGTTTGCATTCATCGCATTCATTCTTTCTTCTTCAATCAACAGCCTCGCATTCAACAAACTTACTGTTTGATTTTCAACAGGTACATAGTCCCAAGCACTAATAAAGTAAGAATACGAAGATGGCAACGCCATTAAAACTTTGGTGATTATCACACTGTCACTAACCGCGTTGCTCTTATCCAACTGTTTTAAATCTGGTTTGCTATATCTTCTACTTAAGACAGAAAAACAGACATTCCTTCTCCAGAATAGCTCAGATTAAAGAATTTTTGTTGAAGTAAATGAATACTTACATCAGACTTTTTCTCATAAACGATGAGTAACTTACTCCATATCTTTTCAGCAGTGTCACAGCTTAGAACATGTGACATTGGTCCCTCATCCAATCTTGACACTATAATGTCCTGAGCCTTGTAATCTTTTTCAAACCATTCTTTTAATTTTCTTTCATAGTTCTCTTCTTCGACACTGGGTTTAACAATATCTCCTGTTACAATACCATACAAACCTTTTGCTTGTAATGAAACTCTGGTTTGAAACTTCCATAAGTCCCAATTGTTTGCAGATTTTAATTTGTCAACTGTATTCTGCATTTCCATTAATAGAGATGTTAAGCCTCAATAAACAACTGATATTTCACAAAAAAAGTAACTATTTAAATTTAAACACACAAACTTTTCTTTTCACACTCAAAGGATGTTAAGCCTTTTCAGAAACTATGAGGATGTTAAGCCTCTCAGAAATATCAAACAACTGACATTACTTTCATTCACAAGTACAAAATACAAATCTAAATTAAAACAAGAAAATACTTCCAAGGGCCGTGGGACCATAACCACTTGGCGCAGTGGCTGGATAAATGAGTAATTCTGATTAATAAATCAAAAATTTATTTAACTACAACAAACATTACAACTCTCATCAAGAACCTTAGACACAATAACATAAACATAAACAAATGCAAAAATCCTAAAAACACATGATTGCTCTCATTAAACTTAACAGGAAGCCCTGGATTGAGTAGGGGCAAAATTTCAGCAGAGTTGTAGTAAGCACCTGTTGGAGCCCAAACCGGCCCCTACCGGTCACCAACAGGTGACCGGTAGGTCAACCACTCTCATGGTAGAAATATTTACCCAAAGAGAGTATTTTTAACCATATTATAGAGAGCATTTAAATTCGTATTGTATTGTATATTTATTGTATATTATTTTTTTTGTATTTGTAAATTCGTATATTTATTGTACAGTATGATGAGTATTACATTAATATAGACTAGTAAGTTATACTGTTTGATTTTTTTAATGTTTCTTTGGTTTTATTTTATTAAAAAAAATATTTTTACTCAGAATTGGACAATCCATTTGATTTGTGTTCGAATATTGTATTAGATAATAATAGAGTGTTTGACTTCTTACAATTAGTGTTCATTTGTTTCGATCCTGGGTATCTCCACAGCCTAGCGAGTTTACTTATAAATAAGAGTGTTTGAAATTGTAAAGTAAACTAGAACTTCCATAAAAGTTTACAATAGTCGATACAGGCAATATACCACAGCTAATGAAAACTACCCATTTAAGGCCCATTTTTAAGAACGGATCAAGAATGAATTTAGACTGTCATAGGCCAATTGGGTCAGTTTCTGTTGTCACAAAGATTTTGGAGCATTATACTAATATACAGTTGCAGAATCATCTGTGTAAATTTGAGGAATTAAGTGTATCCCAATATGGATGTATTCCCAAAAATCAACAATAGATCTATTGGAAATATTAAGCCATGATATAAACAGATCACTGAATGGAAATAAATATGTGGTTGCTGTAGCAACTGACTTAACAAAGGCTTTTGATCTACTCAATTACAAAATTATGATCAGTAAGTTAGTCGAAATAGGAAATAGTGTAAGCCACTAAAGCTTTTTGTAAATTATGTTTCCAATAGATTATTGCATGTTAGTATAAGTAGATATGTAAGTAATAGTTATAATCAACATTGTGTTCTAGTCCAAGGTATCATTCTCTCTCTCACCCTTTTCAATATATATGTGAATGATTTGGCTAGCTTAAAATTTATAGCAGGATTTTACAGTACGCTGATGATAACATCTTGTGTGTGGTCCATACTGATCTGTCAATAGGATTGAGATTTATGCAAAAGGATTTAGACTTAATGACAAAGTATTTCTTTAACAATGCAATTAAATTGAATCTACAGAACACCACATCAATAGTTTTTAAAATTCTTAGAGTGAAAGTAAATAGAAACATAGATGTCAGATTGATTTGTCATCAAACAGCATGTTTGAGAAATAGTTTGAATAGACTCAATGCTTGTAATTGTCAAGAACTACATTTTTATTAATATTTTAAGCATTTAGGAGTGCACTTGAAGGCAGACATGAAATTTCAAACACATATTGATAAGCTGTCTAACCTACTTAGAGTTAGTCTATATAAATGTCATAGGACTAGTTTTTTCCCACTAGTCATTAAGAGGACTATTTATTTTTCTTTAGTGCAGAGTATTTTTTATTATGGAATAACTGTATATTATTTAGCACCAGAATTTATAAAAAAGCCGATGATAAACATTATAAACAGAATACTTAAAGTATTGTTCAATGAATTGCCAAAGAACTTGTTAGGCATTACTCGTATGTCCTTTGAATCTTTGGAAAAATACCGCGACCTTAAAATAAATAATTTTAAAAAAGATTATAGGCAAATAAATTATGTAAATTTTAATTTGAGACAAAGCAGTATAGAACAGAGAGACAATAAAATAACTACGGAAAATATACTCCGGAATATAGAATACCAAGTCTTTAAAACTCCTTGCCATTGGAACTACGGAATTTACAGAGTTAAAATGAAATTGTAAATAAACTAAAAATTTTCTTTTTAATAATAAGTATAAACGTAATATAAATGTTATTACTTGCCCAAATTAATTAACTAATAAGTTAGTATGTTAGGTTAGTTGAATTTAGTAATATATTATTTAAATTTCCACCACAACACTAATAAACATATATCAAAACACACAAGGAAATCAAGGAAAGAACACCTCCAGGGGCACAGTCTACATGTGCGGTCCATGAACTCGCCCACATGGTAAAACTCTCCCTGAACCAAGAAGCGCTTAAGAGGCGACTCCTGAATCTCCTAGTCTCCCTCCACCCTGATGTCTTCAGGGAGGTTGTTCAAGAGCTTAATCCCTGCTTGAATCGACAGGTTCATGACAGCTCTGGATCTGTTCTGGGATAGTCTGTAAAACTCTACCTCTCGTTTGGTGGTCGTGTATTTATGCACCTTAATGGGCATGTACTTAAATTTGCAGAAAGAAGTTGTTTCAAGTATGTACAGACTAGCCAGAGTAAGAATCCCCATCTCCCTGAAGACATTCCTGCAGGACTTTCTGAACTGTAGCTTGGCAATTATTCAAATGGCTTTTTTTTAAGACGGAACAATCTTCGGAAGTTCACTTCAGCGTAACCACCCCACATAGCGATGCCATATGACAAGTGGGGATGCATTAGGCCAAAATATGCCATTTTTAGGACGTCATCAAGACAATGCTCTGACAGTAATCTCAGAGCTAATATTGCTAGACGAGTTTGAGGTTACGTGGAGGTTTGGCAGAAATTGAAAGTTACAAAACCATAGTGCATGTATATTCCGGCATTACTTAGAGGAATACTCTTTGTTAGCAAACGCGGTTGTGTGTTATATTATATGTTATATTTCATTATGTTATATTATTATTAGGACTGAGTTTGAGTCAAGATATTTGCCTTCGTTTTCTTTAAAGTTATTGTATTCTTTGTGCTTTATCTATTTATCATTGTATTTCTTATTAAATTGTTTTAAATTAGGCTATTCCCGTCAAAGAGAAAGAACATTCCATTATTGTTATTTATGTATTACTAGCAGTAAGCCCGTCCTTTGTACGGGTTGTAAGATTCAGTTTAAAGAAGAAAGATCATCAAACCAAAATGTAAAACTGAAATCCTAAGCAAATCAATAGAAATAAAATAAATCAATACCCAGTTTTATTTTTTAGCATTACTATACAATTAAATAGATTAGAACATTTACACCGTTATTATTATTAGTTATACGTTAAAATAAATTTCTAATATAGTATAATTTTGTAATGGGTTTAAATCAATGACCAATATATTTTTTCATAACATATTTTTATTTACAATCTGTTCTAACTAGTTGAAACAATAAGTAAATATGATGGTAACAAATTTTATAAAGATAAAAAATGTATTATTATTCACATGAAACGATGATTTTAAGGCCAAGAATATTGTGTCGTGTTAGTCTGTATACATTATCACTATTGTTCAGAAGATTTAGGCCCAAGTGGTTGGGATGGTTTTCTAATTTTGTTAAATAATTTTTGCTGAATTTTGAAATTTCTTCTTTCACTGTGAGAAATTTGCTGTCTCGGTGAAGTACTTCATTCTTGACAAACCATGGAGCTTGTAGGATATGAATGACCTATATATACTAATATTGATTCAACAGCTGTTTGTTTTTATCCAATACTATAATACGAGCAAAGTTTATATATATATATATATACAGGGTGTTCATTAAAGTCGGGCACAAACTTCGAGGGGTGATAGTACTCATAAAAAATCACCTAAAACCATTTATCGAAAAATCCTTCGTTTAGCCGCTAGCCGCCATTTTGTATCTTTTACAAAAACAATATATATCGAGAAATATTTTAGATACAGAAACCAAACTTTGCACACATATTTATTGGTTAAAGAGAAGAAAATTTACAAAGTATCATTTAATTTTCTTTTATATTTTCAAAATGGCGGCGGTTAAAAATATTTAAATTAAAATAATAAAAAAACCTTTATTAATACTAACTTTATAAAATGTTTACAAGATACAAAAAGATTGGAATTATAATTTCAAATCGAACGATACTTTGGTGAACGAAATCCGTCAACGGATAACCGAGAAAATGCACTTTTAAAGTTAGAATACAGGGCCCACGCGCCACCGCAAACAATTTGTAAAAACTTAAGGGTAACATTACTGTGCGAAATAAAAGCAGGAAAGAGTATTTCTAAAATCTACCGTGTTTTGATAGAAAACGTATTCGTTGTAATGCTTGAAGCCACTGTAACAAACCAATTAACTTGTGTAAATTAAATTTCTCTTTTGCTTTTCAATCCTCATTCCTTTTCTAACAAAATCAGTTGATCACAGGCTAATAATAACTGTATGGATAATTAAACAGTAAATGATCGGCTAAAACAACTGAGGTTGGCTAAAGTACGTTAAACGGCGTCGCTTATTTGACAGACGCCGTAATCGAGTGGTAGCGTGTCAGCCTCAAGAACTGGAGGTCGCGAGTTCCAACCCCACCAAGTGCGATAATTTTTGTTCATTGCTATATTATTTATGGTGTATTAAATCGGTTTTATTTAAACCACACAAATGTTTTCATTGAGTAATAAATGTATTTTAATTTTCTAATTAATTTTTATAATACATGTCTTATTCTATACGAGCAAAGCTCGGTCACCAGGTACTTTCTATTAAATCTTTAAACTATAAAGACAGCTGGTTATTGCCAGTAGGCTATTTATTTAAAAAAAACTGATGCAAAATGCGACCAATATCGCGTAAAAGGTGGGTTTTTAAATGCTCATTATTTATTTTTCAAGGGTCAGCGGACACTTTTAATCCTTTAAAACCCTTATCTGGAATGTAGAAAATGTATGAATAAGTTTCATTGTTATCAGTTCTGCCTTTTTCCGGAGAAGGTGACATAAAATGCCTCCTGGAGCGTCACAGACAAACAGACAGACAAAAATTGAAATAAGACCGGTTTCGACTTTTGTAACGCACGAAAAGTAAAAATAACTAAAAAATTAATGTTTCTGATCAATGTACAGACAAAACTCTAATTTTATTTATGTAGATTTATTTATTATTGTTACACTGTATTATTGTTATTTTTGAAAATTATGTAAACAATCTGAGATGCCTCTCAAATAGCCACTTGAGCTAGAGAGGAGCAAAACAGTGAGCTCTGCTGTGTAATACTTTGCGCTTGCGAGAATAAATAAATTGAAATTGAAATTATTATTATTATAATTATTATTATTACTGAATTAACATTTTGATACTCTTAACTTTCATTCTTTAAATGTGGCTATCGGTCGGTAGGTGTAAAGAATGTTTAATTATAAAATTAAATGTAAGTCGTCAAAATATGATAAAACAAGTTTAATTATTTGTTAGTCATCTAGTTCTAATACTGCACGGATTTTATTTATACTGTTAAATGTACTGTTAACAGTAATTGATAAATGATCCTTAGAAAAAATAAGCAACTGTACATAAAACTATAAATTAACATTTGCCCAGTTTCTTATTCGGGTAAGCCAGGAGTATCGGTATAATATTAGAATCGAAAAACCTATACTTGGGCTCAGATCTGACAGTTTCGTTCCAAAACCCAAGTTAGTGGTCTGGTTGTCTTTAGTGGCCTTAAAGTCAAAAAGCAAAGTTAAGGTGGAGGCGCGGGCAACGAATACGGAATCAGTATGTCAGTAATACTACATTATTAGAAACATTTTACATATAAACTTACTTACCGACATGATTAAAAAACGTATATATCTACTGTATATCATATACAGTCCATACATATAACTCAAGTGTCAACAATACACAAGTCTGTAGTAGTGTGGTCGCAGTGTAGGGGGTGGAATGTATATATTTACTGTATATCGTATACAGCCCATCCATATAACTCAAGTGTTACACAAGTCTGTAGTAGTGTGGTCGCAGTGTAGGGTGTGGAATGTATATATCTACTGTATATCGTATACAGCCCATCCATATAACTCAAGTGTTACACAAGTCTGTAGTAGTGTGGTCGCAGTGTAGGGTGTGGAATGTATATATCTACTGTATATCGTATACAGTCCATCCATATAACTCAAGTGTTACACAAGTCTGTAGTAGTGTGGTCGCAGTGTAGTGTGTGGAATGTATATATTTACTGTATATCGTATACAGCCCATCCATATAACTCAAGTGTCAACAATACACAAGTCTGTAGGAGTGTGGTCGCAGTGTACTGAGTATACTGAGTTTATATTTTATTAAAATTTATTTTTATTAAATTTATTTAATAATTATTTTTTTAAAGGTCTTTATACATATGCATATATCTAAGCTATGTTATTTAGTTTTGTTTTGTTTTTGCAACTGGCAGGACTAAGCGATGTTATTTTTTGGTTTGTGTAACTGCCAGGATTGGAGATGAGATGTTTCATAGTTTTTCGTTTGGTGCAATAAAGAGTGGAGATGATCTGGCGATGTTGGATTTTTATTTCATCATGGGCGATATACCTATGAGACCTTTTCTCTAAAGTTTTGGTTATTTATCAGTAAATCCATCAGTAAATAAATTATACATCCAAATGTGCTCTGGGTGTATACATTTTGCGCCACTCTGCTAGATACCTAACGTTATCAGGTTAGCCTAGAAAATATGTGTGGTAGTGATAAACTACAGCAATCACAATTAAGTTTATAAACACTAACATTAAGATGGCAAATTATAATTTGAATTATTTATCTAAGGATGAACTGAATTATGAGCTTTTATGTAGAGGTCAAGAAATTATAGTAAATAATGTTGAAGGACTACGGCAACAACTTAGGAAGAATCAAGACTTAAAAACAGAAGCTAAGTACTTATCAGGGAAAATCAATCCCAACGATGAGCTAGACATCATACAAGCTAAATTAGATTATGTGGAAAACATATTAAATTCGGAAAAAGATGAAATTACAAATCTATTGATAGCAAAAATCAAGGCTAAGCTGTGTCATATTTCTGTAAGAATCTCTTTGTTAAAACTATTTACACTGGATGAACCTCGCCAAAAAAGATGGGAGAAAATATCAAATAAAAGGAATGAAATATACAAGACTTACAAGGCTATAAAGGAAACCGTACCTGAAGAGGAATTAAATAAGTTTCAAGAGCAGCTAAATCAGTCAATGGTGGAAGAAGAGGAGACAAATGAGAGAATTGATGAATATCTCAAGACTAATACATCTACTCCTATTGGGAATAAAAATGCTAAGGAAAGACTAACAAAAACTGCATTAGAAGAACTACCTCAAAATTCGGATGTAGATCACTGTGTACAGGCTATACAAAATCAACCGGGAAGGTTAAATCAACATCCTGAACCGACTGTTAATCACCCTTCATGTTGTGAGTCTTCAAATCCTACAAGCACTTTTAGTAAAATTAAAAATCCTCTTGAACAATACATCTCAAACATTCCAATAACAAACGGTCTAGAAATCGGAAACTTATTGTCATTTTTAAGAAACATGATCAAACTAAGAGATGAAACTTCTTTAAATTTAAAACAAATCTATGAAATCTTATTGAGCCGAACCACTACACCTCTATTGAAAAAAGTGGTAGAATATAAAAAAACGTGCAAAAGTTTAGATGAGTTTCATGCAGAGGTATTGGATACTTTTATCCCTATCCCACTTCAAGAACAATTAAAACGGGATTTGGTTTATAGACCGCAAAACCACCATGAGCCCCTGTCTATTTACATTGAAGAAATTAAGATCAACCATGAGATATTAAGAACGGGTATCGATGAACAGAGATTGGTATCATCTATCAAGCAAAATATTTGTCCTGAAGTTAGAAATAAATTAATCTTTGAAAACATCCCTCGAACCTTTAAAGATTTGGAGCAGTTATGCATTGAAGTAAACAACGTTCAATACAACGATTATCTAAGAGATTATAATCCACAACGACCTCAACCTTTTGGGAGAGCAGAAGGAGGAAGATCTACGTATCCGGCTTACCCCAAACCTACATATTCATTTACAAACCACAGACGTTCGCCCGATTCCAGAAATTCACCTCAACAGAACAGGGCTGAGAAAATTTGCTATAACTGCAATAAAAGAGGTCACATTGCCCGGAATTGCTACAGAAATCAAAAAAACTAATTAAGTCGGGAGATATGAATAGGCTAAGCTGTGATATAAATCTTCATACTCCCGACCAGAGCGAGCCGATAGGGAATAAACACACTGAACATTCAAATAATTTTAAAACAGAACTAAGACAAATAATAAAGAAATGGAACAAGTTCAAACAACCTCAATTAACAAAGGTAAAGGCAAAATTAATAGAAACACTACCATGCATATCAGTTCAAACGTGTAAAAATACATTTATAGATGCATTGTTAGATACAGGAGCCAGCAAAAACTTTATTTGTGAAGAGCTATATAATGAGATGGTAAATTCTAAGGTAATTAAACCAGGTAAAAAATGGTCTGGTACAATTGTAGCGGCCAATGACTCTCAAATTAACATTATATGTGAATGCAGCATGAAAATAAAAATTGGTAAATATTCATGGTATGAAAAGTTTTTAGTGATGAAACAAGACAGCTATAGCATGATTTTAGGATCTCCCTTTATGAGGAAAACAGGTTTAATGATTGATCTATCGCAAAATAATTGTTACTTCAAATTTAATCCACTGGTGAAAATTAGGTTAACCTTAAACATGAAGAGGACAGATACAGTAAATAATTTGAAAATAGGAACTCCAGATATGGCAGAAGAAATTGAAAAATTAATCAACACTTATCCTGATGTATTTACTGATAAAATAGGAGAAGCCCTAGATTTAGAAGTCGAATTAAAGTTAACAGATGATAACCCTGTTAACATAAGACCTTATTGTTTAAGTCCGCCAGCTGTGCAGAAAATGAAGAAAATAATTGACTTATGGTTAGAACAGGACATAATTGAACCATCGACCAGTGAGTATAGTTCACCTGCCTTTTTAACTCCTAAGGATAGACTAGTGGTTAATTATTCTGAACTAAATAAAAAAATAGTTAAGATGAATTATCCTCTAGGGGATATACAAAACATGTATCAGCATCTTCAAGGGGCAAAATATTTCACTGTTATTGACTTAAATAAAGCTTTCCTACAGTGTCCCCTATCTGAAAACTCTAGGGACATTACTTCTTTCAGTACCATATTTGGTAAATACCGCATGAAAAGGGTTTGTTTTGGACTTCAGGTGGGTAGCTCAGTGTTATCGAGCTATTTGGACCGAATATTTAAGGAGATAAAATTCAAATATCTTATTAACTTTTGTGATGATATTGTTATTTACAGCCCTGATAAGAAATCTCATCTAGAACATGTTAAACATGTGGTTCAGTTGTTAAATTACTATAAATTAACAGCTAATATTGACAAAGCCCGATTTTTTTGCACAGAAATAAGTTTTCTAGGTCATTTAATAAAGGACAATACCATAACAATAGATCCTGAGCGTACAACCAGTAAAAAAAATTCCCTATACCTAAAACCATCAAACAGGTGAGGCGATTTACTGGTATGTGTTCTTATTGGCTGAGATATATACAAAACTATGCGGACATTTGTGCTCCATTACATCAACTCAAGCGTAAAGGGGTAAAATTCAAGTGGTCCGAACAATGTGAAAAGTCCTTTGAAAATTTGAAGGAAGTAATTTCAAACCCACCTATTCTTCATTTAGCTGATTTTACAAAGCCATTTATAGTCCAAACTGATGCCTCGTCGATAGGAATATTGTTGCAATATAATGCCAATCTAGATCTCATGCCTATCGCCTATTATTCTAAGAAGTTCAATGGCGCTGAATTAAAATATAGCATATATGAGAAGGAAGCCTATAGTGCTATATTGTGTATAGAAAAATGGCATGAATACCTTGAAGTGCAACCTTTTACACTTATAACTGACAATCAAGCCTTAAGCTATGTTTTAAATACCAAGAGGAAACTCGGGAGATTATCAAGATGGGTTGAAAGACTACTTAATTTACCATTTACGGTACAACATAGACGCGGAAGTGAGAATATTTTGGCTGACACTTTATCTCGACTATTTGATGAAAATAACGGTGAAGAGGAAATTAAAACACTGGAATCCG
Source organism: Nephotettix cincticeps (assembly GCA_023375725.1). Classification (NCBI taxonomy): domain Eukaryota; kingdom Metazoa; phylum Arthropoda; class Insecta; order Hemiptera; family Cicadellidae; genus Nephotettix; species Nephotettix cincticeps. Next base: position 98,175,826 of record CM041786.1, on the reverse strand, counting down.
ACTATACTACTTTGAACACTAAGACAAATATTTCGGATAGGGTAAAATCTGGAAAATCGAATCCGAATATGTCCACTGTAAATATTGTAAATAATAGGTTAAGTTTTCAAAATGAAAGAAAGGAATGGTTTAATTTAATAAACGAAATTCCACTTGCATTTTCTGATATCAAGACATATCAAGCAGAAGATGTTAAATGTCAAGATATCATAGAAAGTATTAAGAATGACACTAATCAGTTGTGCTATTTCCTCAAAAATGATGTTTTGATGTACAAAAAGAGTAAGGGTAAGATCTGTATATATTTGCCAGATAGATTAATAAATTTAGTGTTTACCTTTTACCACAATACTATTTTTGGAGGACACCTCGGTATTACCCGAACTCAGAGTAAAATAAACGAATATTTTTATAATCCTGAGTTGGATAAAATTGTCAAAGAAAAGGTGAAACAATGTCAAATATGTTCTATGTCTAAAACCAGTCAGCAGAAATACGAAGGAAAATTAATATCAGTGCCAATTGAAGAAACCTTAAATACAATATTTGTGGATATTTTAGGACCTCTGCCTAGATCCAAGAAAGGTAACAGATATTTGCTAGTTATTCTGGATGGTTTCAGCCGATTTTTATGGTTGTATGCGCTACGAGATTGTAATTCCAAAATAATTATTGACAAACTACAAAATGTTTTTAATCATTTTTCAACACCACGGATTTTAGTTTCTGATAATGCAAGCTATTTTGTATCAAAAGAATTTAAGCTATATTTGTTTAAGAATTTCATCCAACATAGGAGAATCGCTGCATACCGAGCAAATGGAAATCGAGCAGAACGATATATTCGTGATATAAGTACATTACTTCGTTGTTTTTACCACAAAGATCAAACAAATTGGGATCAAGATATAGGTCACGTCCAAATGAGTCTAAATACCGCCAAAAATTCTTCACTTGGGAGCACTCCATTTCAAATAATGTTCAACCACCCATGTCATTCTGCTCTAAGTAATGTTTGGAATATTTATGATTTTATTTCAAATACGAACTCGCCAAACGTGAAGAGTGAAAATTTAAAGAGGGCTGTAAACAACATCAAGAGGAGTATAGCGAGAAATAATAGGAGAGCAAAGTATCAATATCCAAAAAACGTGCATCCATTCAAGGTCAACCAAATTGTACTTATGAAGACGCATTATTTGAGTTCAAAAATAAATAAATTTAGCAAGAAATTAGCCCTAAAATATACTGGTCCCTACAGGATATTGTATTTTATTACGCCTGTCACTGTGCTTCTACAGAATATTGACAATCTGGAAGACGTAAGAAAAGTTCACGTGATCGACTTGAAACTATTTGGAGGGAGAAAATAAAAAGTGATGTTCGTCATATGTCATATCCTGTTGGTGTTCCAAGAGCCAAGTGTATACACCAACCTGATTATGAACATTATCAACTTGTACTTTAATGTAGATTTAAAAATGTATAGAGCATTTATATTGTAAAATGGTTTTTAAGATCGGTTATAAAGAAATTTTTATTTTAGAGAAAAATTGAACGACGATGGATATTTTAACGGCAAAACGATCGTGTGAAAGCTTGAATGTAAGGGAATGCCAGATTATGAACGTGAGCGTACATGTGATTAGCAAATGTTGTATAAATGTTAGAATAAATGGTGTATGACTATTGGTTGAAAAGGATACTGTTTCACTGACACTCAACGCACTGCACTTTTTCACTAAAAACACAATTTCACAAACACTTTCACTTTCACTACACCCACACGAAACTTTACTCGACTTAAACACGCACAACCTTGACCAACGAACTTGTCCACTCAAATGACCATTGCCGATAAAATATCCGGTAACTTGCTTTGGACTTGGAAAATCCCCAGATAACAGATAACAAAACAACTATTTTATAAATATGTTTGCTCATAAAGGTATATAAGTGTATTGATAGGATATAATGACATATACAATTATATAAAGGTTCCAATCTATGTTAGGAAAGATTTTTTTTAATTTTAAAGATTTTATTTAATATATGTTGTAAATAACTTCCTCAAAGTTGGTATAATTACGCAAAAGGCTATTTGAGTGCATGCCCATGCTATCTGTTGGAATCTAGGTGAACTAATGGAAATCTGTATATGAGTTGCCTATAGGGTAAATTGCAGGAGACTGTAAAGGTCTGTACCGCATTATGTCTTATATATATTTTTTAATATTTTTGAGTGAAAATTATGTGGATTGGTAACGAAAAATCTATGCTATGTTTTAAATGTCATTTTTGGATTAGTAGTATAATTTTTTTTGAAGGTTTTTATAATTTTGTTTTATGTCGTGTAAACAAAAAATTATTTTTTTTGGAAGCCAGGGGAAATTTATACTGAGTTTATATTTTATTAAAATTTATTTTTATTAAATTTATTTAATAATTATTTTTTTAAAGGTCTTTATACATATGCATATATCTAAGCTATGTTATTTAGTTTTGTTTTGTTTTTGCAACTGGCAGGACTAAGCGATGTTATTTTTTGGTTTGTGTAACTGCCAGGATTGGAGATGAGATGTTTCATAGTTTTTCGTTTGGTGCAATAAAGAGTGGAGATGATCTGGCGATGTTGGATTTTTATTTCATCATGGGCGATATACCTATGAGACCTTTTCTCTAGAATTTGGTTATACATCAGTAAATCCATCAGTAAATAAATTATGCATCCTACTGTGCTCTGGGTGTATAAGTGGTTGAAATGTATATATCTACTGTAAATCGTATACAGTCCATCCATATAACTCAAGTGTCAACAATACACAAGTCTGTAGGAGTGTGGTCGCAGTGTAGGGTGTGGAATGTATATATCTACTGTATATCGTATGCAGTCCATTCATATAACTCAAGTGTTACACAAGTCTGTAGTAGTGTGGTCGCAGTGTAGGGTGTGGAATGTATATATCTACTGTATATCGTATACAGCCCATCCATATAACTCAAGTGTCAACAATACACAAGTCTGTAGGAGTGTGGTCGCAGTGTAGTGTGTGGAATGTATATATCTACTGTATATCGTATACAGCCCATCCATATAACTCAAGTATCAACAATACACAAGTCTGTAGGAGTGTGGTCGCAGTGTAGTGGGTGGAATGTATATATCTACTGTATATCGTAAACAGTCCATCCATATAACTCAAGTGTCAACAATACACAAGTCTGTAGGAGTGTGGTCGCAGTGTAGTGGGTGGAATGTATATATCTACTGTATATCGTATACAGTCCATCCATATAACTCAAGTGTTACACAAGTCTGTAGGAGTGTGGTCGCAGTGTAGTGGGTGGAATGTATATATCTACTGTATATCGTATACAGTCCATCCATATAACTCAAGTGTCAACAATACACAAGTCTGTAGGAGTGTGGTCGCAGTGTAGTGGGTGGAATGTATATATCTACTGTATATCGTATACAGTCCATCCATATAACTCAAGTGTTACACAAGTCTGTAGGAGTGTGGTCGCAGTGTAGTGGGTGGAATGTATATATCTACTGTATATCGTATACAGTCCATCCATATAACTCAAGTGTCAACAATACACAAGTCTGTAGGAGTGTGGTTGCAGTGTAGTGGGTGGAATGTATATATCTACTGTACATCGTATACAGTCCATCCATATAACTCAAGTGTTACACAAGGCTGTAGGAGTGTGGTAGCAGTGCAGTGGGTGGAATGTATATACTGTATCTACTGTATATCGTAAACAGTCCATCCATATAACTCAAGTGTCAACAATACACAAGTCTGAAGGAGTGTGGTCGCAGTGTAGCGGGTGGAATGTATATATTTACTGTATATCGTATACAGTCCATACATATAACTCAAGTGTTACACAAGTCTGTAGTAGTGTGGTCGCAGTGTAGGGTGTGGAATGGTGTACGAGTACTCCAATTATTATTTACCAAACAAATTGCAAAAAGGATGCTATTTGACATTATTATATAACAACAAATTATATACATTACATTGTATGTAAATTGAATTAATGTAGTTTTTTTTAATAAATGTCTTGTTGGCTGAGTGGTTATAGTATCTTCAAAACTGAAGGTCGCTGGATCGAATTCCACAAGGGTCAACTCTGGACCCAGTTGCCATTTTGTCATTGCACTATTAATTAATGGCTTGCTAACAATAGGTCGATTTTGGAGAGTAACAAGACCGAAGTTTGGAATGTTCCTCAACAAGACGTTAAAAATACTTAAAGGCGTAGGAAACACAAAATATCATTGCTATTTCAAAACCAATGAAACAATTAATTACACTACAAAAAATAATTCAGGTAAAACAGGAGGTAATTATAGAATAGACTTCTTAGCCATAAAATATTTGATTGCTAGACCTGAGGGAGAGAGTATCACTACAATTTAAAAGACATTTTTGTACGTACAAGTCAGTGATTCTATCAATATTTCGTTGTCTCAACATTGGTTGAATTTTCCTAGAGAGGTGTACAATTTTACAATTATCATTGTAGTACACATGTATTACGAGTACCTTAAAAAATTTGGAAGGTGGGAATTTGTAAATTTTAATTATATACACTGTATATTGCACACTTAATGTTTTACGATCACACTGTATGTGAACACTTTTAGTAAGCCCTATGTATGTTTTTTTTTATAAAAAATGCCTCATCGTGACTTTCTTGTTTGGCAAATTACTAATGTCTTATATGCAGACGTGTTCCAACGGTACTCTGTTAAGAAAGACAACAAAGAAGAACAATCTTGATAGAAATTTTGATACATTTTAAAGTATGTCAGAGAAAGACTTTTAATCGAGATTGATGTTTATTTTGCAAACTTTTCAACGCCATTGTATAGCGAAGGCGCAAATGCTTTTTACTCGTAGCCGTTTAACGCTCACTGTCACCAATAACGCATAGCTAATGTAATTTTTCAGCCACTGAAGGTGATGGATGTGGTGTCCATTTTTACTCATTTTGTGTTTAGAAACAGTAAATTCTATAAACTCCGTTTAGAAAGTTCTTAATAGTCCATAATTAGTACACAACCTATGATTGAAGTAAGGTAATTAAAATTATGTTTTAACATTCTCTCATTAAATGATATAATAAAGTGTTTACAAACCTTGCTCGTATTATAGAATTAAATATAAGAGAAATTACAGTACATGTTTTCAATCTTGTAGAACCTTACGTAAAAATACAATTTTGAGGAAATAATATAATACTAATACAAATATTAGCGAATTTTCCTAGGGAAGAAGCTATTACCGTAGGTCTCATGGCAAGACTTTAGCCCGGGACCATGTTATTTATTTGTCTTTAGGTGCCAAGATATCAAAAACAATAGTCGTTAAGACTTATTACAATACATACATATATATATATATATATATTTATATTTATTTATATATTTATATTTATTTATTTATGTATGTATATATATATATATATTTATTTATTTATGTATATATGTATATTTGCTACTAAGTTCAAAAACATTTAAAACATAGTACCCTTTTTAGCGAATTTCCCATAGGGAAGAAGCTATTACCGTAGGTCTCATGGCGAGACTTAAGCCCGGGACCATGTTATTTTTTCTTCTTTAGGTGCCCAGAGTCCAAAAACAATAGTCGTTAAAATTTAAATATATATATATATATATATATATATATATATATTTATATATCGGTCATTGGGAACGGGTAGTTTGGGGGGGTTTTGTACCCCAAAATGGGTGTTTTGGGTTTTCACATGTAATTTTAATAAATTTCTAATTTTATATTTCACCATTGGAATCAGCTTAAAAAACTACATAATTAAGTTCCTTAAAGTTTTTCTCTATCTCCAACGGTTACCGATATATTAAAAAATCTAAACACAGTACTTTGTATTGTGGGGTTCAATGTTAATCTTATGGAGGATAGAGGAAAATTAATATTTCCCATATTAATCAATATTTTTGGATAAAACTTGATATTTAACTTCATGTGGTTGAGATCTATCCATTTATGTTTAAAAATCATAGTTTATGTGTTTATTATGGCAGCAAACCTGCATACTCTTTTCCCATACTAATCATATAGGGAATAGGCAAACTCTTTTATTTATGGGTAGATGTTGATGAAAGTTGGTGTAAATGTTAAGATAAAAATTATTTATGGAAGAAATGACTACTTTCAGTGTTCCTCACATCAGCTAACCTGCACACTCATTCCCATGTTAATCTTAAGGAGAATAGGCAAATAATTTTATGTTTATTGGACAGATTTTTATAAAACTCGTCATATATTATTATTATTATATTATTGATTTGGAAATTCACTGAGTACGCAGGTCTGCTGTGACGGGGGTATTTGATATCATTATCAGCAGTTGATTTTCATTTAGTCTTTGGGATGTAGTTCTATGGATATTTTTTATATCGGTTTGCATTTTATTTATTAATCTGTTGGGTTAAGTTATGTAATTTTTGTAATTGTGTAATTCTTCTTTTACGTCTAATTTAGTGTTCTTTGTTCCAAATTCAATAATATCAAGGTCTTCTTTCAAACTTTTAAAATTGTGATGGTTCTATATTATGTGTTCGGCTACATTTGGTTTCATGATTGTGTAGTTTTAGTAAATTTCCCATAGGGAAGAAGCTATTACCGTAGCATGGCAAGACTTAAGCCAGGGACCATGTTATTTTGTCTTCTTTAGGTGCCCAGAGACCAAAAACAATAGTTGTTAAGATTTGTAAATATGTATATGTACTCGTATATATATATATATATATATGTGTGTGTGTGTGTGTGTGTGTGTGTGTGTGTGTGTGTGTGTGTGTGTGTGTGTGTGTGTGTGTGTGTGTGTGTGTGTGTGTGTGTGTACAAACATATATGTGTGTGTGTCTGTGAACACGAAATCTTCCTTAAAAATGGTCCGATCGAGAACAAATCCGGTAGAGACGTATATTCCTACATTTGCTCGGACGAGTTCGTAAACCAGACTTATCGGTCAATAGGAACGGGTAGTTAGGTATTTAACTACCCGTTTTGACAGTTTTCAAAGTAAGTCAATGTCAAAGTAAAACTATATTTTGCTAAAAATGCCTACGTTCAATGTTCCTCACAGAAGCAAAACTGCATACTCTTTCCCATGTTATTCTTATGGAAAATAGGCAAATAAATCTCATATATATCGACAAATATTGATAAAACTTGTGATATATATTATAATATAGACTTTTATAGATTATACTATTGATTTGGAAATTCGCTGAGTCTGCAGGTCTGCTGCGACGGGGGTATTTTAATTATTGTTTTAATTATATCGGCAACAAAACATGATGTTGTTAATTGCTTTCTTCAATTAACCGTAAAAAGATAGTTGTTTATTGAAAAATTAACGCCAAAATATTTCACTAACTTGCATAAAATATAACCAAATATATAATCGCCCCGGTCGGGGATCGATCTGCCACGTTGTCAGAGACCTAAAGCGCATCTTGTACTGAGATGTGGTTTAGAGTGTTTTATCCAGCCTCATTGTTGGAACTGTTATAATTATTCGTACGACTATATATTTTTCTCTGCTTTATTTTGCACAGTTATTTTATACTTTAGTTTTTACAAATTGGTTATTAATTTGAGAATGTTCCATTCAATATATACATAAAATAAATATTAGTGCAAAACCTCTACTCAAATCCTAAATTAACATATTGTTCACTATCATCTTCAGTCAACAAAAACTGTCAACAGTCATCTGTTTAAAACAGATGTTTTCTTTTGTACTGTTTACATTTGATTCTCCATAAGCTTAATGTTAAGATTCTGCGTCAACGGCTAGCCGCCATTTTGTATTTAATACAAAAAACTGTATTTATAAATAACTATTTAAGATACAGAAACCAAACCTTGTACACATATTTATTGGTCAAAGGGGAAAATATTCTCAAAGTATCAAGTAGTTTGTCAAAATATTTTTAAAATTGTGGTGTTTAAAAATATTTTAATTTAAATTACGTAAAAACCATTAACCTTATAAAACTTTTACAAGATATAAAAAAGTTTGCAATTTTAATTTCAAATCAAACAGTACTTTGGTGAACGAAATCTGTCCACGGATAAGCGAGAAAATGCACTTTTAAAGTTAGCTTACAGAGCCTATGCGCCACTGCGGCGCAGGCGTGGCGAAAAAGCGGCCGACACAACAATTTACCGTGGTGGCGTGTGGGCCCGTAATTTAACATTAAAATTGCATTTTCTCGCTTATCCGTGGACGGATTTCGTTGACTAAAGTACAGTTTGATTTAAAATTAAAATTGTAATATTTTTAATATTTGGTAAAAATTTAAAAAGGTTGAAGGATTTTTGTTATTTAAATTAAAAGATTTTTAACCACCACCATTTTGAAAATATTAAAGCAACTGCATGATACTTTGAGAATATTTTTCTCGTTGGCCAAAAATTATGTGTGCAAAGTTTAGTTTCTGTATCTTAAATAGTTCTTGATATATAACGTTTTTTGTATAAAATACAAAATGGTGGCTAGCGGCTAAACGAAGGATTTTTTGACATATGTTCATTGAAATTTGTTTGTTAATTTTGATGAGTACTATACTCCTCGAAGTTTGTCCCCGACTTAAAGAACAACCTGTATATATATATATATATATATATATATATATAGTATATATAACCCTGTTGTGCGGTAAATATCGTTTTAAAATATCAAATAAGCAATGTCAAAAACTATACAGTCAAAATTATTGATCAAAAACTCTTGAAGATAAAATTAGTTAGTTATTAATTTTAATGAGCGGAGATGACGCATACCTTGACTATCCATGGTTTGACATAAGCGGTAACAAGGCCAGAAGTCGGACAGTGTCAGCAATACAGACGGTGTCATTAGTCTGTGCGCGTGGCTCTGACGCTAATAGCCGTTCTATTAAGTTTGGGCTTGCTATCTCCATTACCCTCGTGAATTTTATTTTTCGCTAAATTTAAACTAATTAGGTCACGTGACTGAAAAAGTAGATATTTAAATCCTTTAAAAGTTATACAGTTAAAGGTTATAAAAGCCATGAGCACAGACTAATGGCACCATCTGAATATGCATGGGTGAGCGCCACTTGAGTTGTAGTGCAGCAGTGGCGGTCAGTCGGGTCGACGCTATCAGGTTGGAGCAGGCGGTGAGCGACAGGAGCGAACCAGAAGTCGAGCGATGAGAGGGCCCTCCAAGGATGAAGTTCTTGTAGCAATGTGATGAACGATGATGGTTAACACACTCATGCACAAAATTAAAAATACTTCTTGAACTTGAAATGCTTACTTTCAATGTTCCTTACAGCAGAAATCCTGCTTACTCTTTCCCATGTTAATCTTAAGGAAAATTGGTGAATAACTCATATTTATCGACAGATATTGACAAAACTTGTAACATATCATAATCATTATTATTATAATATTGATTTGGAAATTGATTTGGAGTACGCAGGTCTGCTGCAACGGGGGTATTTAGTTTTTATTTTAAGAAAGCAACTAACAACATCATGATCTGTCACCGACAAATCAAAGCAATAATTATTAAACTATTATTGTATTACTAGTATTATATCAATTCCTTTAAAGTTGTCTTATTCTTTCCGAGCAAAGCTCAGTCTCCAGGTACTGTCTATAAACTGTTCATTCTACAACTTTAACAGGTTTAAAGAAACCCATAAACCATTTATCTAATTATTAGTTTAAAAAATCATTAAATCTAACCTTATTTAAATCAAACTGATTTGAAACTGAGATACTATGAGCCTTAGACTATTTGTTTTGTATCTGTGTCGACGGCCCTGGTTGTCCATGCTCTCGGTGGACTGAGCAACTAATGTAATTTTCCACTCTGTGGACTCGATGAACGCATGACAGAACTCAACTCTGTTGGAGTAACGGTTTCAAATAATTTTCAAATGGAAAATAATCCAGTCATACTTAAGTAAATTTTCCTTCAAATTGGGGGTAAGATTTAAAAATACGTATAACAATTGAAACAATTAACCTGTAGTATTATTGCTTCTTGTATATTCATATTCAATCTGTATAAGTTATTGCATCTTAAATAAATTTATTCAGTGATGACATATTTAAAATAGATTTCAATCAGTGCCAAAGGCAAAATTGGTGGATAGTCGACCTACCAACTCCTACAGTACTGAGATGGACAGTAGTCCTACCAACTCCAACAGTACTAACGTGGACAGTAGTCCTACCAACCCTTACAGTACTGAGGTGGACAGTAGTCCTACCAACCCCTACAGTACTGAGGTGGACAGTAGACCCACAAACCCCTACAGTACTGAGGTGGACAGTAGTCCTACTAACTCCTACAGTACTGAGATGGACAGTAGTCCTACCAACTCCAACAGTACTAAGGTGGACAGTAGTCCTACCAACCCCTACAGTACTGAGGTGGACAGTAGACCCACAAACCCCTACAGTACTGAGGTGGACAGTAGTCCTACCAACTCCTACAGTACTGAGGTGGACAGTAGTCCTACTAACCCCTACAGTACTGAAATGGACAGTAGACCCACAAACCCCTACAGTACTGAGGTGGACAGTAGTCCTACCTACTCCTACAGTATTGAGGTGGACAGTAGTCCTACCAACCCCTACAGTACTGAGGTGGACAGTAGTCCTACCAACCCCTACAGTACTGAGGTGGACAGTAGTCCTACTAACCCCAACAGTACTGAGGTGGACAGTAGTCCTACCTACTCCTACAGTACTGAGGTGGACAGTAGTCCTACCAACCCCTACAGTACTGAGGTGGACAGTAGTCCTACCAACTATCGGAGTACAGAGGTGGACAGTAGTCCTACCAACCCCTACAGTACTGAGGTGGACAGTAGTCCTACTAACTCCTACAGTACTGAGGTAAACAGTAGTCCTACCAACTATCGCAGTACAGAGGTGGACAGTAGTCCTACCAACTATCGCAGTACAGAGTCGGACAGTAGTCCTACTAACCCCTACAGTACTGATGTGGACAGTAGTCCCATAAACCCCTACAGTACTGAGGTGGACAGTAGGCCTACTAACTCCTACAGTACTGAGGTGGACAGTAGTCCTACCAACCCCTACAGTACTGAGGTGGACAGTAGTCCTACCAACCCCTACAGTACTGAGGTGGACAGTAGTCCTACTAACTCCTACAGTACTGAGGTGGACAGTAGTCCTACTAACTCCTACAGTACTGGGGTGGGCAGTAGTCCTACCAACTATCGCAGTACAGAGGTAAGCAGTTGTCCTACCAACTCCTAGAGTTCTGAGATGGACAGTAGTCCTATTAACTCCTACAGTACTAAGGTGGACAGTAGTCCTACCAACCCCTACAGTACTGAGGTGGACAGTAGTCCTACCAACCCCTACCAACTATCGCAGTACAGAGGTAAGCAGTTGTCCTACCAACTCCTAGAGTTCTGAGATGGACAGTAGTCCTATTAACTCCTACAGTACTGAGGTGGACAGTAGTCCTACCAACTATCGCAGTACAGAGGTAAGCAGTTGTCCTACCAACTCCTAGAGGTCTGAGATGGACAGTAGACCCACAATCACCTACAGTACTGAGGTGGACAGTAGTCCTACTAACTCCTACAGTACTGAGGTGGACAGTAGTCCTACCAACTATCGCAGTAAAGAGGTAAGCAGTTGTCCTACCAACTCCTAGAGTTCTGAGATGGACAGTATTTCTACCAACACCTACAATACTGAGATGGACAGTAGGCTTACCATCTCTTACAGTACTGAGATGGACAGTAGACCTACAGACTCCTACAGTACTGTAATAGAAAGAAGACCTACAAACACCTACAGTTCTGTGGTGGACAGTGGGCCTACCAACTCCTACAATACTGAAGTGGAAAGTAGTCCTACCAACTCCTACAGTATCGAGGCGGGTAGTAGTCCTACCAATCCTTAAGTACTAAGGTGGACAGTAGTCCTACATACTCCTCTAGTACTGAGATGGACATTAGGCCTACCAACTGTCACAGCACAGAGGGTGACAGTGGTCCTACCAACTCCTGCAGTACTAAGGTAGACAGTAGTCCTTTCAACTCATACAATACTAAGGTGAACAGCAGACCGAACGATTCCCACGGTAATAATGTGGACAGTAGTCCTAGCAACTCCTACAGTACTGAGTTGGACTGTAGGCCTACCAGCTCCTAGTGTACTGAGATGGACAGTAGGCCGACCAACTCCTCTAGTACTGAGATGGACAGTAGGCCTACCAACTATCAAAGTACTAAGGTGGACAGTAGTCCTACATACTCCTCTAGTACTGAGATGGACAGTAGGCCTACCAACTATCAAAGTACTAAGGTGGACAGTAGTCCTACATACTCCTCTAGTACTGAGATGGACATTAGGCCTACCAACTGTCACAGCACAGAGGGTGACAGTGGTCCTACCAACTCCTGCAGTACTAAGGTAGACAGTAGTCCTTTCAACTCATACAATACTAAGGTGAACAGCAGACCGAACGATTCCCACGGTAATAATGTGGACAGTAGTCCTAGCAACTCCTACAGTACTGAGTTGGACTGTAGGCCTACCAGCTCCTAGTGTACTGAGATGGACAGTAGGCCGACCAACTCCTCTAGTACTGAGATGGACAGTAGGCCTACCAACTATCAAAGTACTAAGGTGGACAGTAGTCCTACATACTCCTCTAGTACTGAGATGGACATTAGGCCTACCAACTGTCACAGCACAGAGGGTGACAGTGGTCCTACCAACTCCTGCAGTACTAAGGTAGACAGTAGTCCTTTCAACTCATACAATACTAAGGTGAACAGCAGACCGAACGATTCCCACGGTAATAATGTGGACAGTAGTCCTAGCAACTCCTACAGTACTGAGTTGGACTGTAGGCCTACCAGCTCCTAGTGTACTGAGATGGACAGTAGGCCGACCAACTCCTCTAGTACTGAGATGGACAGTAGGCCTACCAACTATCAAAGTACAGAGGTGGACAGTAGTTCTACCAACTCCTAAAAAAACTGAAGTGGACAGTAAGCCTACCAACTCCCTTACCGGAGCCTACCGGAGGTAGGCAGTGGTTCTACCAATTCATAAGTACTGAGGTGGACAGTAGTCCTACATACTCCTCTAGTACTGAGATGGACAGTATGCCTACCAACTGTCACAGCACAGAGGTTGACAGTAGTCCTACCAACTGCTAAAGTACTGAGGTAGACAGTAGTCCCTTCAACTTATACAATACTAAGGTGTACAGCAGGTTGAACGATTCCCACAGTAATAATGTGGACAGTAGTCCTATAAACTCCTACAGTACTGAGTTGGACCGTAGGCCTACCAGCTCCAAGTGCACTGAGATGGACAGTAGGCCTAATAATTCCTACAGTACTGAGTTGGACAGTAGGCATACCAACTCCCAGATTACTGAGGTGGACAATAGTCCTAGTAGGCCAACGCCTATCAACTTTCGCATTATTGAGGTGGACATTATCCCCTTTTAACTCCCACAGTACCGTACTGAGGTTGGCAGTAGTCTCAACAACTGCCACAGTACTGAAGTGGGCAGTAGTCTCAACAACTGCCACAGTACTGAAGTGGGCAGTAGTCTCAACAACGGCCACAATACTGAAGTGGGCCGTAGTCTCAACAACTACCACAGTACTGAAGTGGGCAGTAGTCTCAACAACTGCCACAGTACTGAAGTGGGCAGTAGTCTCAATAACTGCCACAGTACTGAAGTGGGCAGTAGTCTCAACAACTGCCACAGTACTGAAGTGGGCAGTAGTCTCAACAACTGCCACAGTACTGAAGTGGATGTAGTCTCAACAACTGTCATAGTACTGATGTGGACATTAATCCTATTAACTCCCACATTACTGAGGTCGACAGTAGTCCTACCAACTCCAATAGAACTAAAGTAGACTGTAGGCCTACCAACTCCAACATTACTGAGAGGAACAGTAGACGTAACAACTCGCACGGTACTGAGGTGGACTTTAGGCTTTACTAGGACCTTTACTGGCCCCCAGTTTCCCAACTCCGGGAACCGAAATAGGTCTCATGTTTGGAGTCTCTCACTCTATCAACTACGTCTTAGACTCAAATAAAGCTATACAGAATGCATGCAATATCAAGCGAAACAAAATATATTTTACATATTTACAGGACAACTGTTAGTTTATTACAACTCCTGATTAAAACAATTTTATTTTTATTTTGTGTATTTCTACGCCAGAGGCATATGCAACGTTTTGTTGAGGAACTGTCTAAACCCTTAATTAATTAATAGTTCAATGACAAATGGCGACTGGGTCCAGTTCGGCCCTTGCGGGATTCGATCCGGCGACCTTTAGTTCTAAAGGCGGGTATTATAGCCACTACATCACCCAGCCAGTTGTCAAAAGACTTAGAGATGAGATTTGGTCCTTTAACCTTATTACCCCGCATTTATGATATAACAGTTGATTTCTCAGAAACACGTTTGGAGTTTTGTTTTTAAGGTTTTGTCACTCGCCGGCGCTGCAATGTTTACTGACAAACTCGGTTTCAATAATGCCAACGAATTGTTTGTCTCGCTCAAACAAAATTGCCTCTCAGCAGCTGTGACGTTGCTTCATGCATCCCATCCGTTCATTTCACTGGACTCTGTGAACTTAAAGTCACAAGAGTCTAAAATTTGTTAATCACTCAAAACCCCTACTACAGTATTAAAACTCTGGAACATTGTCTATTTATTTGGGAACTTGATATAAGGTTACGAGTCTTTTGAACCATTGCACTGTTTATAAGATATTAGCCAAAGTAATCGTTTTTTCACACGGGTAAAAAAGGCTGAGAGGTATACTGATACATTAAAATTGTTAATTAATTTTTATTGTTTACAAAGTGACAAAAAGAGTTTCTACAACACGACAAAGACCTGTTAAAAAATATTGGGAAAGGATAGGGATTTACGTAATAGAGGTAGGCATCGGGAGAAAACTTAAAATCCACCATTCCACCATTTCGATCTAATAATTCGTTAATTTGATCACTAACTTCGATCCATTTATCTATAAAAATTAATTTTCTTGCTTCTTCTTCCCAAACTGTCAAAATGTTGTTGAGATGTTGACAGTAGAAAATGTGAACATTAAAACCTAAACATTCAACTTTGCCTGTTGAAATAAAGAATTTTTAATTTCAAATTTTAGTGTTCACAGACGTTGATATTCAAGTAATTTTATGTTTACATTCTTTGAAAACGTAAACATTGAAACTTAGGACGTGCACGGAGCATAGCCCGAGGGGATTCGAAGGAAATTAATATACCTATGAGTGGTATGAGTTTAAGATCTACTTTTGTGTACAATTTCAAACCGGTTCAGTATTTTTTACGTTTACTTGCCACAACAAACCTGCAAACAAACAAACTTACAGAAACTACCTCTTCTTTATGATATTCGTTAAAAAAACTAATATCATAAAGAAGAGGTGGTTTCTGTAGGCATGTTTGTTTGTGGATTTGTTGTGGCGAGTAAACGCTACCATTCTGGGATTAAAATCAATAGAAGCTTCAAGGTCACTTGTAAATGCAGTTGAACTTAGTAACATTATGGTTGTGTCTGCTGTCTGTTTTGTTTATTTGGTAAACCTGACCTCTACATGCTGATCGAGGAACACGGGTTTAGATGCAAAAAACATGACATGATATGTTCAGTCACAACCTTGTTTTAGATTCATATCAATTTACTCTTTTAACCTTATTATAGGTGTTTATTATTTCAGTAATTTATGCCCTAAAAATTATAACTTCATTTAAAAAATAGTAGCCCATAAAATAATTTAGAATTGAAATGAAGACACTAAAAATCAAAATGTTAGGGTTGGTAGGCGTGGTCCTACATGAGTGGCAAGCAACTTAGTGTGCTCCGCGGATTTAATGTTTTAACAGTCGATAATTAAGAGCGGATAGTGTGGGAATTTTGTGGAGTTGATGGGTATTCTTGAGTTGCAGAGAAAGATGGCGCAAAGCTGTTGGCGAGGCAAAAAACCTACTTAGGTTTGAATGGCCAACTAGGTAAGGTAAGGTTATTTTTCAAGTTATTAGAGATTAACTACCCTCAATAATAAAAATTAAAGAAAATTAAAAACTCGGGAGTTACGGTGTATATATATGTATACATATCTAAATTCATCTAAATCGAACCAATGTTGTAGGCTGTTGCTTTGTACACACACACCCACACACACACACACACACACACACACACACACACACACACACACGCACGCACGCACGCACGCACGCACGCACACACACACACACGCGCGCGGTTCCATTAGAGGATTACTTTATCCAGGAAAAAGGAAAAGACTGTTAGAAAATAAATTATTGTCTTTAAGAGAGGCTTTTGAAAAAGCTAGGTTTTTGGAGCTAGTTCAATTTCATTCTGCATCTTATACAAATCAGCAAATTTATTTAAATTGTGTACAGTCCAATGCTTCTGGCCAAGTGTTTATGAAATGTAGTGAACAAACTAGTAGTCAAAATGAGGAAACTGTATTGTCGTCTATATCCTGGAAATGTTATTTCTGTGGTTCTGTTAAAAATCATGTTCAAAGTGAATGTCCAGCATCTAGTTCTTTTTGTCATAGTTGTAGCAAAAAGGGACCAAATCTGGTAATAAATCATTAGCTACTAATAAGTCTTACTCTCAAACTAGATCCAAAACTTTGAATTCAGATTGTGCAGCGTCCCCTAAATCTTTATCTAAATCAACCATAGTTCTTGATAATAATGGAATTAAAAGCGATGCGCTAGTTGACACTGTCAGTTCAGAAACATTTATCAGGTAGTCTCTTGTAAACAGAAGAGGCATTTAAGTTTATCCAACTAAAGTAAATGTTACAATGGCCTCGACCTCGTATCAACCAGTCACTAGAGTGTTTTGTGTGGTCGATATGATAATCCGGGGTCATATATATATAAACTGTATATAATACATATATAATATATACATATAATATATATATAATATATACATATATATAATATATAATATATAGCTGTATATAATATATATATATATACAAATCAATAAAAAAATACTCGTTTTAGATGGACTATGAGCTGATGTAATTCTAGGACATGAAATATTCAAAGAGCATTCAAGTGTTTAAGTGACTTTTGGAGGTAAAAAACCTCCTTTGAAAGTATGTGGGCTTTCATCAGCTAGAATTTCACCAGATCGTTTATTTTCAAATATGACTTCATATTGTAGACCAATAGCTTAAATCTCGAAATTACTCTGTTGAAGTCAATTATTCACAAAAGAAGAAATAGAACAGTTACTGAAAGAAGACATAATTGAGCCAAGCTCTTCCCCCTGGCGAGCTCAGGTATTAGTTGTAAAAGGTGAAACAAAGAAGAAACGAATGTGTATTGATTATTCACAGACTATTAATCGATTTACTCAACTCGATGCTTACCAGGTAAGTACTCCAGGTAATAACCTAGAGTTGAGGATGTTATTAACAATGTGTCTAAATAAAAAGTTTTCAGCACTTGAAAAGGAAGTCCGAACAATTGTTGAATCAGTCAGAAAGTAGAGACACTACCTCATTGGCCGACCATTTCAACTGATCCTGAATCAAAGATCAATTTTTTCAGACAATAACAGGTTAAGTGAAAGATGAAAAGATATATGGCATTATTTATCGCCCAGGGAAGGAGAATGGAGTTGCTGATTTAATGTCTAGACTGTGTGGATTCGTAAATGCTCATACAAATTTAGATTAAATCCTCCGGAGTCTATGTCATCCTGGAGCTACAAGGTTCTTACACTGGATTCAATCGAAGAACCTGCCGTTTTCACTGGAGGAGGTTCGATGTACTACTTATCAGTACAGAATTTGTGCTGAACTGAAACCAAGGTTTGTACGATCCACGCGGGAATGGTTAGGTAGAAAAATTTAACTGAACTATTTGGAAAACATTAAATCTTACTCTCCGAACTAAAGGCTTGCCTGTACAACATTAACAACTATAACAAAACAAAGCTACTTCACCTATGATACTATGATCCAGAGGGACTGCCCATGGGCGGCCCACTATCTGCCACATTACCTGAACTATTCATGCAGGATTTTGAAGAAAAACATATTCTATCCGATTCAAACAGTCACGCTAGCAAGCTCACGTTCTATGCACGATATGTTGACGATGTGTACTAACTCTGTTAGTACTAAACTGCAACAAACGTCAATCCGATATACTTCTTAAATATATAAATAAAATACACCATAAAATTAGCTTTAAAATGGAAACAAAAATGACAGCAAAATAAACTTCCTCGATGTAACATTAACAAAAAACAGCACAGGAAAAGTAAATGTTGGCATTTACAACAACCCCAAACTGATTTAGTCATACCTGCGGACACCAACCACCCCTAAAACAAAAAAAAATGGCAGATTTCCGTTCACTAACGTACCGACTTCTAAATAATAATTTAAACAACATGGAATATGAAAAATAAAAACGTATCATAAAAAACAATAGCAACGAACAATGGATACAATCCTTCCATCATAGATACTATAATAAACAAAATGCCCAATAAAATTAACAAAAACAACTCTGAAAACCAAAAACCTGAATCCTCTCCACAAAAATACGTATCCATAAAATACACAGACAAAATAACTGAAAATATTGGTAAAGCCTTCAAAAATCAAGATACATACCCGCATACCGTGTAAAGTGCAACCCAATTTCGAATTACAACCCAACAAACTATACCAAAAAAGAAAGATATGTATACAAGATAACCTGCTCTTCTCCCCGCATAAAGGAATACATCGGCTACACCAACAGATCCTTCAGACAACGTTTTAAAGAACTCAATACCGGCCATTATACTAATCCAACTTCAATAGTTGTAAACATCTGAAACAAAACCCCAGTCATTCTATAAAATTTCCAGACTCCCTAGTAATTTTAAACCAAACAACCTCGAAAACTACATCTAAAACACAGGAAAGCTAGCAAATTTTCAAACACATTAATGAATTTGCACCCAACAATTTACTGAACAAAATAGAAGAATTTCAGCGTAAAACCCAATGAAATCCGGCAACACCGCACGCAAAACTTGGAAACCCCCACCCCCTACCGCAAATCCTCACACCACGCTGCCAACAGTAAAAGCGCCTCTTCCTTAACAAAAATCCCCCATCGTGCGAACGCACAGCACGCGCCGTCGTGCCGCACAGTCACGAACAATGCGAGAGTGATCAGCGATAGTGCGCGAATGTAAATAATTTTATTTTTATCAATTAATTGATGTACTTTATGTGTCTATCTTTTATAAGTTTAAAATATTATGATGGTGCCACTAGGGGGGCGAAATGTACATCAAGACATCCAACAACTCAAGAGCTTAGGCAACTAACAAAGGTAATATATAATTGAGAAACATTTCTATCTGAGGCATTTCATTCAAGTAGATCCTTATTATGCCGGCAAATGCCACCCCTAATGAACTGATATTTATAAACATCCTGGGAGGTCCTACTATGGTCGTTCTGTTCCAACCTGGCTGACTCAACCTGGTCCAGTGTTACCTCGAAATCATAACAGAAGAATATGATTCACTAGTGGATGAAGTTGAACTGATACATGATTATCCTGGCTAAGCTCATGTAAGATGGACAGGAAAAGACTATATCCATAAGAGATTTAGCACCAGATCCTGAACCTTTAGAAACTCCTCCTGCGCCACCTTGTGAACAATTGGAATCTCAGGAAAATAAATAATTACTATCTCAAGTAAACCAAACTCCATTTAATGATATTACAGAAATGAACAACCAAGCTGAAGTTTCCCAATCTTTAACTATTTTGGCATTCCACTGTTTTTTTCATAGGAAAAAATATGAGTTTATTAAATTCTATGTTTATGTCTATTCTTGGATTCATTTATATTACATTATTTTTTATGTAAATGGGTGTTATTTAACGCCATTCTCGATTCATAAACTCCTAATTCTGTCTGTTTGAGTTTGAAAAGTTTACAGTCCGCGCCCGGGGGAAATCATTGGTCTGCTAAGACGCCGGATCTCCCGTTTCACTTCTGGATAATAGTTAACTTGTCTCAAGCTCTTCCGGTTTTATTCATTTCTCCAAATCACCAATATAATTTTTGAGATTGATGACGATGGACTGACTTATGAAATGAATAGGTGGTGATAGTTATAGTTTTGTTGTGATTATTGCATTTGCAAAAGATAGCCTCTGACGATTGAGAACAAAAATTAATCAAACTTAAAAACATTTGTTGAAGTTTTCAATAAGATGCCGAAAAAAAGGAAATCACAGAAAAGTTTATTGAATTTAAAAATCTGAATTCATTTAAATATAATTAATTTATGTAGATTAAACTCATAAAAAACCTTAGCAAACAAGCAATAAATATTCCTTTATTAAGTATTAAAAATGTGTAAATTTCAAAAGATAATAGGTTGGGAGCTTGGTCATTTATAAGAAACCCAATAAGGTCAGATACATGTTGAAGACGTTGAAAATTCAATGTAAGTCAGAACCATATGGTTAACCTTAATATGCAATATTGACAATGTTTTGACTGTAATTATTTCGTATTCAAAACAATAAATTTTGCTATATCTTCTTAATATATAAAATTCAAAGCCCTCACTCACTCACTCATCACTAATTCTCCCACTTCCCGATTACCTAGGAGGCTGAAATTCGGTATACTGGTTCTTTAGACCTAAAATAGGAAAGTCTGATGGTTTTTGTGGTCTATAGGGGTATAGGCCTTCAAAGTTTCCATGTTAATCTTATGGGGAAATAATTTTGTTTTGGATTCCAACATATGTATCTTATCTTTTAAGATATAAACAGCAGCTGTTTTTATTTGTACCATTGAGCAACCCAAAGAAGCAAGCATAAAGTAGTACTTAATGGTATCTAATTACTATATAAATAGAATTTTTTCAATACAAATTTTGGGGATTTTGTTTTATAATTAAAAATCAGATGTAGGCTATAATTGTTGGCCAAGTTAAAAATAATTACAATGTTTATACGTACTATGTTTATTATAAATATTTTGCTTTTGATATCTGAAATGTATCCAAAGTTAAACCTAATAAATGTGTTTTGTACATCGCTGCAGGGTGCGACGGGAAACACTAGAACAAATATAAATATTCAGAGAACTTTTAGCACTTAATTAAATGGTATAAATAATTTTATCAAATTATACCTTATTTTCATAACTATAACCTGTAGCTTTAATTAAAAATTCCAATAAACTGAATTGCTAACATGAAAGAATCATCTAAGAATTTAAGAGGATATAAAATACAAACTATGTGTGTTATTAAGGATGTTACCTTGTAATAGGATTACTCTTTCACAGAATCGTCAACCGAATAGTAACAATTAAGAAACCTTACATTCCAAAACAAAATATATTTAGGCTATTGGGCATAGAATCCTAATTCAAAATACTAATAAATACGTTCAATTATAAGCGGGTTTCTAAATATTCACACTTATTTCATAGCTATATTTATTTCCAGTTTTGTGTCTCGAAATATGAAAATATTTAGAATTTGAACATCTAAGATCACACAGCGTCGTTTAGTTTTGTGACAGCTATCATTAACCAGTTTCGGTTGTTATTACATTTTACTTTCTTAAATGAAGTTTTCAAAACTTATTGATGGATTTTGTGGGTACTCTGAATTGAATTTTCTAACAGTATCCATCGTCAAGCTGTGGTAAGGGTCTCCCGCTGGGAAATCAGCTAGTTGTGAAAGTTTATACCAATCAAAAACTTGGGCTACTGATGGATTTAGACTTGGCCGTATAAAAACTTTCGTTAATCAGTTTATTTGCAGTAAGACACTATTATGTTTAAATATATAAATGTTTCTTTTTTAGTATGAAAGTACCTGGTGACCGAGCTTTGCTCGTATAGAATAAGACATGTACTCGTATTATAAAAATTAATTAGAAAAATTAAAACACATCTATTACTCAATGAAAACATTTATGTGGTTTAAATAAAACCGATTTTATACACCATAATTAATATAGCACTGAACAAAAAATATCGCCCCTGGTGGTATGGAACTCGCGGCCTATAGTTCTTGAGGCCGACACGCTACAACTTGGCTACGACGTTAGTCAATTGAGCGATGTCGTTTAACGTCTTTTAGCCAAATCCGATCATTTACTGTTTAATTATCCATACCGTTATTATTAGCCTGTGATCAACTGATTTTTGTTATAAACGGAATGAGGATTGAAAAGCAAAAGAGAAATTTAATTTACATCAATTTATTGGTTTGTTACAGTGGCTTCAAGCAATACAACGAATACGTTTTCTATCAAAACACGGAAGATTTTGGAAATACTTTTTTCTGCTTTTATTTCGCACAGCTATGTTATCCTTTAGTTTTTACAAATAGTTTAGTAACCTGATAATTTTGCATTTATTTAATTCATAAAATAAATATTAATGCATAGCCTCTATATTGTTCCCTGCAGTCTTCAATCAAGAACTGTCAAACGGTTATAAACAGCTGTTTTGGTTTGTATTGTTTACATTTTATTCTCCAGTACCAGGTGACCGAGCTTTGCTCGGATAGAATAAGACATGTTTTTACAAGTTAATTAGCAAAATTAAAACAAATTTACTGCCCAATGAAAACATTTATGTGGTTGAAATAAAACCGATTTAATACACCATAATTAATATAGCACTGAAGAAAAAGTATCGCCCCTGGTGGGAATGGAGCTCGCGGCCTATAGTTCTTGAGGCCGACACGCTACAACTCGGCTACGACGTTAGTCAATTGAGCGATGCCGTTTAACGTCTTTCATTTACTGTCTAATTATCCATACCGTTATTATTAGCCTGTGATCAACTGATTTTGTTATAAACGGAATGAGGATTCAAAAGCAAAAGAGAAATTTAATTTACATAAATTAATTAGTTTGTTACAGTGGCTTCAAGCAATACAACGAATACGTTTTCTATCAAAACACGGAAGATTTTGGATATATATATATATATAAACTGTATATAATACATATATAATATATAATATATATATATAATATATACATATAATATATAATATATAAGTATATATACTGTATATATATATATATATATATATATATACAAATCAATAAAAAAATACTCGTTTTAGATGGACTATGAGCTGATGTAATTCTAGGACATGAAATATTCAAAGAGCATTCAGTGTTTAAGTGACTTTTGGAGGTAAAAAACCTCCTTTGAAAGTATGTGGGCTTTCATCAGCTAGAATTTCACCAGATCGTTTATTTTCAAATATGACTTCATATTGTAGACCAATAGCTTAAAATCTCGAAATTAC
>CM041786.1:97829150-98152255 GCA_023375725.1 Nephotettix cincticeps | reverse complement strand
ACATTTAATTAAAACACATAATTAATATAGCACTGAACAAAAAGTATTTCCCCTGATGGGGTTTGAACACGCTACCGCAGGACCACGGCGTCTGCCAAATGAGCGACGTCGGTTAAGGTGTTTTAGCCAACCTCAATTGTTTTAGCCGATCATTTACTGTTTAACTATCCATACAGTTATTATTAGCCTGTGACCAACTGATTTTGGTATAAACGGAATGAGGATTGAAAAGCAAAAGAGAAATTTAATTTACAAATATTAATTGGTTTGTTACAGTGGCTTCAAGCAATACAACAAATACGTTTTCTATCAAAACACGGAAGATTTTGGAAATGCTCTTTTTTGCTTTTATTTCGCACAGATATGTTACCCTTAAGTTTTTACAAATTGTTTAGTACGGTAACCTGATAATTTTACATTTATTACATACATAAAATAAATATTTACGAAAAACCTCTATTCACATATTGTTCTTTGCTGTTCTTTGCCGTCTTCAATCAAGAACTGTCAAACGGTTATAAACAGCTGTTTTGGTTTGTATTGTTTACATTTTATTCTCCATAAGCGTAATGTTAAATTTTTAGATTTTAAACTTAATATTACAAGAAAACACGAATTTTCCTGGACATTAGACCTATCTAGAACTTATTTTCTACTCGGAAATTAGTTATTTCCAAAATTTAAAGAAATTCCTCGGTGCCGTTTTCGAGATCCGTGTGCAAATATATATATATATATATATATATATATATATATATATATATATATATATATATATACAAACCTTGCTCGTATTATAGTATTGGAGTACCTGGTGACCGAGCTTTGCTCGTATAGAATAAGACATTTATTATAAAAATTAATTAGAAAAATTAAAACACATTTATTACTCAATGAAAACATTTATGTGGATGGAACTCGCGGCCTATAGTTCTTGAGGCCGATACGGTACAACTCGGCTACGACGTTAGTCAATTAAGCGATGTCGTTTAACGTATTTTAGCCAAAGCCGATCATTTACTGTTTAATTATCCATACCGTTATTATTAGCCTGTGATCAACTGATTTTGTTATAAACGGAATGAGGATTGAAAAGCAAAAGAGAAATTTAATTTACATCAATTAATTGGTTTGTTACAGTGGCTTCAAGCAACACAACTAATACGTTTTCTATCAAAACACGGAAGATTTTGGAAATACTTTTTTCTGCTTTTATTTCGCACAGCTATGTTATCCTTAAGTTTTTACAAATTGTTTAGTAACCTGATAATTTTGCATTTATTTAATTCATAAAATAAATATTAATGCATAACCTCTATATTGTTCCCTGCAGTATTCAATCAAGAACTGTCAAACGGTTATAAACAGCTGTTTTGGTTTGTATTGTTTACATTTGATTCTCCATAAGCGTAATGTTAAATTTTTAGATTTTAAACTTAATATTACAGTAAAACACGAATTTTCCTGGACATTAGACCTATCTAGAACTTATTTTCTACTCGGAAATTAGTTATTTCCAAAATTTAAAGAAATTCCTCGGTGCCGTTTTCGAGATCCGTGTGCAAATATATATATATATATACAAACCTTGCTCGTATTATAGTATTGGATATATATATATATATATATATATATATATATATATATACAAACCTTGCTCGTATTATAGTATTGGATATTACAGTAAAACACGAATTTTCCTGGACATTAGACCTATCTAGAACTTATTTTCTACTCGGAAATTAGTTATTTCCAAAATTTAAAGAAATTCCTCGGTGCCGTTTTCGAGATCCGTGTGCAAATATATATATATATATATATATACAAACCTTGCTCGTATTATAGTATTGGATAGAGCCATTAAAATGTTTAATTTGTTCATGGCATTGTTGTTGTTCATGGCATGACAGTTGTTTAATATTACAGCGAAACCTGAGAGAAATTATGATAAAGTTAATCATAACTTTTGCTTAATGTTTTGCTAGTGATAAGAACTATATCCCCCATCAACTACTCAGTCAATTTAATTAATTCTTTCCTATTTTGAATGGACAAAAATTGCTCTGTGTGTTGTGAATTTTCTGAAAAAAGAACATAGAAGGCTACTCATAAATAACTCCAACTTGAAACTTCAACCTACCAAACAGAAAAATCGTTCAAATGTAATCGGTGCGTAGGCCTAATCCGGATACAGCAAAGCTCTGGCGTGCTAAGTGAGATGAGTCCAGTAATAGTAAAACATATTCCAATTGAAATATCTTTTAATTATTATGCTTATGAAACTAATAATTTAGGGACATACCGTACGCTAGTATAGTATATTCTGTACCAAGATTATTAGTCGAAATTATACTCGAAATTATATGGTCGTTTATAAAAAAATTACCAGAAAGGAAAATTAGAAACTTTCGATTTACCTAGTTTCATTAGGAACTAAAAGATTGCTGTAACATACTAAAATTTGCACAAACACAATAGTTAATATTCACAAGATGAGTTCCACAACGGACAACTAATTATTGTTTTTTAAAGGCTCAACTTTTTTATTAGCTAATGTATAATTACCTATTCTTAACTCCAAGTATAAGCACATTTTTTCTGAAAAACCTGGTATATGCAATACATATTCTCATGAGTTACAAGTAACAAATCCACAATATTTCAAAAGTAATATGTATCCAGCACCACAACAATATCAAAATATAGTGTAATTAGAAATTGATCGAATGGAATCCTTAGGAGTAATTGAGAGGAGTAAAAGTACTTTTACTAACCCAATAATCCCAGTCATCAAGAAAACGGGGGAAATGAGATTATGTATGTCTTGACACCCGAAAGTAAATGAAATTATAATAGCAGATTTTCAATATAATCGTAGTGTAATTGGATGTAATGAAGACGTCCTATTGGGACCATACCATATGTCTACTCTAAAAAGGTACAAAAAACCAATCACAGAAGAAGACTTAACTAATAGTCAGGGACTGATAAGTATAAGCAATACGATAAAATAGATTAATACATTAATAATTTTTGTTATTCTTAACATATTTTTAAGTCATTGTATCAGGGAAACTAATAAAAATGTTCATATTTACTTCCCTGTGGGAAATAGGTTAGATCATGGATATTTCTAGAGGTAATGTTTTCACTTCATCTAAACAGCTTTTCTTATTATTAAATGTTAAAAGTTCAATACAACAGCTCTGGTGGTTTCTTTGGAAACCTGTTACATATATTCCATCTTAACTACCCCCATCTTAACCCCCCCCCAGAACTAAGACATATCCATGTCAAAAATTGCTTTTCTTGATTACGTATCGGTCGACAAGTTGAACTTTTAGATCAAATAACTTTCATTTCGTACAAGTATTATCTCTATATATAAAATTGAATGTATGTATGTATGTCTGTCTGTATGCCCTTTATGCGTTGCCAAACTACTCATCCGATCGCCATGAAATTTTAGGAAGTTGCTCTATATGTATCCGGGAAGGTTTAAGTGAAAAATATTTTCGAAACCCCCATGAGTTTCCATTTTATGGCGTTTTAAATTTCGAATGTTAACCTTATGAAGAGTAAGTTTGTTTACAAAATGTCTACAATGAAAACATTTTATTTCTTAGCTACAGCTGATTGGTTTACTTTCCATTAGCAATATGCTTCACTATCCAATGCCATCTAAATCATTCATCATTGTTAAAACTATGAAGTAATTATGTGCTGTACAATTATGTGCTGTACAAAATGGACAGCTTTATTTGCCACGTTAATAGTTTACGGTTTTGGGGGATTATGTACTGTATTTATATTTTTTATTTTCTGTCTAATTAAAAGTCACGTGTTTATATGTTGACCAAATAAAAAATAATTCCAATGTTTATACATGTATTACGTTTATTATAATATAAGCCGTATTACAGTTGGATTTGGTATGGGTTTGGATTGGATTTGAAAATTCTGAATCTAAATCATTCATCATTGTTAAAACTATGAAGTAATTATGTGCTGTACAATTATGTGCTGTACAAAATGGACAGCTTTATTTGCCACGTTAATAGTTTACGGTTTTGGGGGATTATGTACTGTATTTATATTTTTTATTTTCTGTCTAATTAAAAGTCACGTGTTTATATGTTGACCAAATAAAAAATAATTCCAATGTTTATACATGTATTACGTTTATTATAATATAAGCCGTATTACAGTTGGATTTGGTATGGGTTTGGATTGGATTTGAAAATTCTGAATTAATCCACTCAGATTTATCTGTTTTATGGGAATGTTATTAATATATATATATATATATATATTCGTTTTATTCGTGTTATTCACCATGCCGCGACCCAGAATACATAACCTTTCACAATGCAGCCGTAATGCTATTCGACTTCAGAACATGGCCAATCTTAAAGTTAACATGTATTTACTGTCAGGCGTTACGAAGTTCGCCGGGTCAGCTAGTCATAAATAAAAAACACAACAATATAAAATTACTGAACATGTGTTTAAAAGGTATGCAGTTAAGTCATCTTTAACATATAAATTTAAATAAAATATAATCTCCAAAATAATGAAATTCAGAGCCATCTGTTCTAAGATTGATGAAGTTAATTTGAACTTCTTTTACCCTGTCATTGAAAGACTGAGGGTAAAACAGTAGAAACGGCGAGAAAACGTTACAAACTAAACTCGACTAATCTATCTTCAGACCCTCTGTTTAATTATCCTTTTTGTCCATTTCATTACTTTCCGAGGAGTCAGTTCGAAACATTAGTTTCTGGAAATTACTAGGCCGGCTGTTTTTCAAAACCGTAGCTCGTTACGTAAAAGTTTTCCCTAGATTAAACATATATATATATATGTGTGTGTGTGTGTGTGTGTGTGTGTGTGTGTGTGTGTGTGTGCGTGGGTGTGTGTGTGTGTCTGAGAACACGATAACTCTCGAAAAAATGGTCCAATCGAGACCAAATTTGGTTGAGACGTGTATTCCTACATTTGCTCAGACGAGTTCGTAAACCAGACATATCGGTCAATCGGAACAGGAAGTTTGGGGGGATTTTGTACTCAAAAATTGGGTTTTTGCGTTTTTCATATGTAATTGAAAAAGTTTTTAAATTTTATCTTCAACCATTAAATTCAGCTTAAAAATTACACAATTTAGTTCCTTAAAGTTTTTCTCTATCTCTAACGATTACCGAGATATTAAAAAATCTAAACAAAGTACGTTGTATTTTGAGGCTCCAATGTCAATCTTAAGGAGGATAAGGAAAAATTAATATTTCACTTATGAATCAATATTTTTTTAATAAAACTTGATATTTAGCTTCATGTGATTGAGATCCGTCCATTTATGTTTAAAAATCATTGTTTATGTATTTATCATGGCAGATAACCTGCATACTCTTTTCCATGTTAATCATATAGGGAATAAGTAGGCTAAACTCCTTTATTTATGGACAGATTTTGATGAAACGTTGTATGGTTGTTCAAAATAAAAATTGTTTATGCTGTAAATGCCTACTTTCAGTTTCCTCACAGCGGAAAACCTACATACTCTTTCCCATGTTAATCTTATGAAGAATAGGCAAATAACTAACTCATATATTTATCGACAGATATTGATAAAACTTGACATATATATTATTGTTACATTATTGATTTGGAAATTCGCTGGGTATGCAGGTCTGCTGTGACAGGGGTATTTTTCATTATTGCCAAAAATTCGGATGTGTTAAGTCTAAGCTTTAAACGTACAAAGTTATTCATTTTTAAATATTTTCTGTATTCCATGCTAAATGTAATTAGGCTATATTATATACACAAGGAAAAACTATATACAATCTTATAACAACATTTTTGTGATTAGGAATTGGTAATATAGTTGGAAAAATAGAGCCAAACAGGTTTAACAGAGGCTGGAAAAGGAGACAGTTAAGTCAATCCTGTGGGAAATCAATGAACAATCAAGATACAGACTGTACCGGCCTACTTCTGCCTGCGACTACAATCAGCTTCTTGGATGATACCTTTGGGGAGTTCTCTTTACACTACCCTAATTAAATTATGTAATTGTAAATTAACGTGACTGTTGCGGTATTATAATATTTATTTTTTACTTTTCGAAATGTAGCTATACCTTAATGATGCTTTAGATTTGAATGAATGAATGAAATAATGCATTATTGACACTGAAGTTAAAAACAGTACATTTCCATGAATACATTTTTACAAAATAATAATATTAAATTTACAATCTTAAGAAATACACATAGCAAAAAAAGAATGTCTTACAACCTTCCTCGTATTCCTAGACTTGGTCAAATAACCGTCAGCCAGGCTGGTAGTTTCCTAATACAAGTTTAACATTTTTTCTCCCAAGTATAGAAGTGAGTGCGTTGAAAACCCATAGAAGAACAAAATTAAAGAACATTAAAAAATTATTATAATTAGTAATTTAATATGTATTTTTTAAGCCTTTGACGTTGTATTCCTGTATTAACTGCCACCGCAACTGCCACGCTTGCCGCAGATATGGGGCGAGCCGCCACCAATCAAGGCCGTTTAAATAATTTCGAAAAACCTCCTGGGAATTCTCAGGAGTTCTAAGCCACTTAACTCTAAATTCACGTAGAATTGGGCATTTAGCAACAAAATGGTAGGTATCTTCTATTTCGTTTAGATTGTAAAGTGAGCAATTTAAGTTTTGGTTTGGGTTTCTGGGTTTATAATTGGATCAAATGACCTCTACATTTAAAAATCAATCTAACGAGTTATAGATCCATACAAAAAATGTAATTTCTATCTGCCAGCTGGAGATCGAGAGTTTTGTACGTGTTGTGATAGCGAGCATCCAAGGCCGCCTGGACGTACCGGTGCCGAGCGTTATCACGAACCGCACTGCTCCTTTGTCTCATCGAATGCCCCTTGCTCCACTGATAACCGCACCGAGACTCTGTCCGCCAACCGCTGCCACTCGCTAAACCAGGAAACTCGCCTGCGAATAACTTCGTTTGCTAGTAGTTTTGGCAACCGGGAATCTGGCATATTCAGAACTTTTAAAATATACTTAGTTAAAATGTAACTTTAACGTAAATATAAAAATAGGATCTGTGTCTGTTTCTAAATACAACATATAATTTGGTGTACATCTCAGTAAACCAACTATCTTCTTTACAAAAAAACGAAATATCTGCTCAACAGTGTCATATTGTTGGTAACCCCATACTTGCGCCGAGTAACACATTTAACGGATCTGATAAGTGCATTGAAGCACTCCATTTTTTATCTAAAAGAAATATGCTTGTTAGTAAAAACATTTGACTACATCAAATTAATTGCATTTTTTGAAACGCATAATTTTTCCTTAAAACGGCTCTGCCAAGACAATTTTGATGAGAGAACAACCCCAAGATATTTGTAGCTATTTACACACTCAACTCGTTGCCCCTCATAACGCCACTGTTCATTTCTTCCTAGTATCCCTAAAACTACAATATTTGATTTTTCAAGGTTTGCTTCTAAATTCCTTGTTTCGCAATAAGTTTGAAGATCATTAATCATATACTGCAAACCAGCTGCGAT
Organism: Nephotettix cincticeps; assembly: GCA_023375725.1. Lineage (NCBI taxonomy): Eukaryota > Metazoa > Arthropoda > Insecta > Hemiptera > Cicadellidae > Nephotettix > Nephotettix cincticeps. The sequence goes on along the minus strand of CM041786.1, from coordinate 98,144,671 downwards.
GGTGAGACTAGTACTATGTCATCTGTGTACAAAAGAACTTTAACTTTATTTTCCCCAATATTTTAACCTCCATCTAAAGCTTCATGCAAATCGTTTAAAAATAGAGAGAATAGCAGGGGGCTTCCCAAACATCCTTGTCGTAAGCCTTTGGTCGTTTCAAAGCACTCTGACACACCGTTATTACCCTAGAAGCCCAAAAAGTATCCCATGCTGTGGTACCACAACTTTATTTACATTATTACTATTTTCTTTTCAACAGCTGATTGCTTTATTATATCAGTTGGTTGAAGGTATACTCCACAGATTGAAGCACTTGCATTTGTTAATGTTTTTTTGTTTACATTTTGGTTTTAAGCTTATGCGAAAACCGTTACATTTTTCAATTGTGACTTCTTCTTGCACATTTCGCTACTGTGTTAGGTTATTTCAGTTTATAATGGTACCGTATGGAATTTCACACGCACATTCCCTACACTACCATTAACTGTACTCAAATTACTAACAACTGCCGACAACAACCAAGGGGCCTGGGGTCGAAGAACCAAGCTAGTAAAGCTAGTTAACATATATTTTTTGTTAGTAAACTGGATTGATTTGAGGAATTAGCAGTTTTTCCTCATGTAGGCTATTTGTAAAAACTTAATAATACATTTTTATCTCTACAGTTTCAACCGATCACCCTCCTCAAGATATACAATTTAGTTTATTTGTGTGTTTAAGTGACTGAGCTATTTTGAACTCTCTTCGAATTTGTCACTACTGTTCAGAGACCGGCAACCCTTTACCGAGCAACATTTTAATTTTGCCAATCTTTTTTGGTTTTCGAAACAATGTTTTTACTGTTGTTCGTAACAGAAAGACTAGTGTTCAAATAATTGAGTCAAGCTAATAGACGAAAGTGTGGCGGGGGTTTAACCTCTAATTTTACGTGAAAAAAAACTAAAGTAGGCTACATCAGAGCTTAAAGTACTATTATTGGTATTATTCAGGGTGATGAATAAAATGGGATTTTTTGGCAGGTGGTAACTCTTTATGAGTACCCCCACTCCTGCGAGGGTTATGTGGTGACTCCACCGTTATAAAACGGGAAACCCCTGCCCTGAGCTTGTACCAACCAACGACTAGTTCTTAATACGAATCATGAGCAATCAAGTTGATTATATGTGGGGGTATTTTTATCCAAAATATAGCTTCTTCTCCTCAGGAATATCAAATTAAATGCCACTTATAACTATAACATATAACAATAATGGAAATAATTTAATTTCTATAATTTCTTCAGTACAGCATAGAAAGAGGACAGGTTTCGTATATAATTAGAAGTTTTAAGATGCGATTGGAAATAATGGTTTTTGTTCGCATCAGTAAACGCAAATCCTTAGTAAGAATTTCCAAACTATCCTTCATGGTATTTAAACAACAGAAAACGTTTCTAAACATAAAAAAGGAAAACAAATTACTATCGTGGTAATGTATATGCTAATGCCAGAGTTTCCTCAAAAATACTTTAAAAGTTGAGCCCAATTTTAATCAAAATTCATAATAAAGAAGAATCGCCGGTTCATCCATCATTTCCACGAACTGGCAAATTGCATTAGTTATGCATTATTGGAAGAGACGAGAGAGTTGATCGCTGACTAGGAAAATTACAAATTAGGCCGGACGTAAAACCAACCCATGGTGGGAGACCAAGCTTTACTCAGACGGAATGAAACATGTGTATTATATAAATTAATTAGCTAAACTAAAACACATTATTGTTATGCCATACTCAATATAAACGCAGTTTATACAGTTTGAATAAAAACGTTTAAAAATGTTTCAAAACACGTTAAAACATTAAAAATAAATATTTTTACTTTTAACACTTTTAAAACATTTAAAAATAAAACAAACTAAATTTAACTATTTTTTATAAGGTTTTCAGAGAGTTAAACAAAAATAATATAACTATTCTTGAAAATGTTTCTTACCAACTAACGCAAAAAGAAAACATTCGTTGTTTACGAATTTTACTATTAGATTAATAATCTAATAATAGATTACACTAGATAATTGAAATGGCAGCCCATACTACAATGTAGGTATTTTAGATGATTGAGATGAAAATTATTGTGGCGCGATCTTGTATAATCTTGTTACTCACATGTTCCTTAGACTGGACTGTTAATTAATAGCAAAACAGCCGATGGCAGCTAATGGACCTACAGTTTAACGTGTAATCCGAACCACGACCTCTGAATTACGAATGGATTTAATTATGAGGATGGTCTTTGTGGATTAACGTAGCATTCAATAGTGCGAACGTTAATCCACTCAATATAACACTACATACATCGACTATCTCTCACAACTATCCACAATTCGTGACCTCCAAGTAGTTGGATTACAGGACGTAGCCACCGTATGAAAAATTAAAACCACCTGAATCAGTTGTTTTGATTAACTGCTGCTACAATATGTGTGTGTGTGTGTGTGTGTGTACAAATTTTGACGACAATTGTTTTTGGTCTCTAGGCACCTAAATAAGAGAAAATAACATGGTCCCGGCTAAAGTCTTTACCATGAGACCTACGGTAATAGCTTCTTCCCTATGGGAAATTTGGTAAAATCTTTCAAAAAAAGTTTTACTTTTACAATTTGGCTTGAATAACAAATAAAAACAGAGTATTGTAATTTTCAATAGTTATAAGATTTAGTAATTACAATTAACCATTGCACCGATATATTAATATAATATAAGATGTCTGACAATATAATTTACGCCCAATTGAAGTTACCCGGCCCCAAACGACGACAGTTCCGATTAAAGTGAATGCATAGATAGACATAGCCGACCGTCAAATTGCAAATCTAGAGAACATTGTTTGCACACATTATTGTTAATTATCCAGGTATTCAAAGCCGTGGATGCTGTTTGTAATCACTAGATTTAACATACCACTTAAATTTTTTTTTAATTTCACTTCAGGTGTTTCTGCAACAAACACTGTTTTTAAAAAGAATTTAAGAATTTTCTGACATATATTATGGGTTGGGCTTATTGAAAAACAACAATATAGACCAAACATTATATTCAATGATTGGTCATTGATTTTGAACCCATGAACCCTAATACAATTTAACAGTATAACAAAAATTACAGCTAAGAACTCATCTAATCAATAAAATCCAAAAAGACAAACATTACACATTTTACAGATCTACCACTAAATGCATTACTAAATATTATTAAATTATTTATTGCCAATAGATTTATTTTACGATTTCAAACTATAATATTAAAAAATTCCTCAACACATTCATAGTTCATATGAAATTTCTTTAAGTAAAATCCGAAGGTTTTTAAATTCTGTTTAGTCATTCTAAAAGCTATCATATTAAAAAGTCTCGGGGCACTGCAAGTATAGAACTGTGATGGATTCTTAGCTTTGATCGAGTAACTGGAATAAATGACATTATTTTTTTTATATTACATGTGTGTGTGAGTGTACGCACATTTGGAATAATTGTGGAGAAAACTGGGGCTGCTCTTGGGGAATGTTGGGCTTATGAGCGGTGGGGATTTGTTGGGATTTTTTGTGATAACAAGTGGGGAAATTTAGTTATTTTGACATTTGACCTGGAGAGTGGAGCGGACACTGGACAGCGGAAGGAGACAGACACTGGTCAGTGGACACTGGACAGTGTTATTTCGAGTCTGGAAGAAAGAACGTTTTATTTCATAATTCCGTTTATATCATTAATCGTTGGAATATTTTAAAATTGTGCAACAAGGATGACACTTACAACACCAACGGTACACCACTATAATATTTGTAGAATTACTTATTTGTTTTTGTGGGTATTCCTTCATTTCATAACCATAAAAGATTTTAGTTCCTAAACTTAAGCTGACTAGGGGTTTTTATATTTAAACTGTTGGTAGAATAATATTCTAAGATGCTCAGAATAAACCTCTCATAGGACTGAAAATTATCATTTCTGGAGATGGGACCAAACTCTCAGGGCGGGCGTCCTAACCTCAATTATAAGGACGTCTGGTCGTTTTAGTAAATTGTTTAACTGCATGATTATGGTATGATTCTTAACATGGTAGAGTGCTTTATAAACACCCTATTCTTTACTGAACAGGACACAGTAAATGACTCTGTTTCCTCTAAAGATTTTTATCAAAAGTTATCCCCTATGAAGCCTGCCATGCAGATCCAGAGTGTCACACTTTTCAGACAAGATTATGTTTGAGCCAAGTGTTTTGTGCCCTATTGGATAAGAGAGCTATTTAACACTTTCCCTAAGGATGACTGGCGCTCACACACCATATTATTTATATCATTTAAAAAATGTAATATTATTTATTTGTGTAATATCAATAATATATTTTAAAATAGTATAAGATATATTTTAAAATATACATTAGGCTATATCATTAATAATTATTTGCCTAAAACTGCAACAAAATAATTCATTATAATAAATTCCCACCACGATTCCCAACCCCATTCACAAAGTTATTCAATCGAGTAAGGATGAAAGACTATGATACGTAACGTTAAATAATGTCTGGGCAATCAGCACCAACATCCGAGTTCAGTTAGAATGTTCTAAATGTGTGGCTTAGAGATAGGGCAACGACTATTGACTGAGAAACCACAGTCTGTAATCAGACTTGTGATTGACCCCTGGTTGGTACAAATTCATACATAACTAGCAGTAAGCCCGTCCTTTGTACGGGTTGTAGGATTCAGTTTAAAGAAGAAAGATCATTATACCAAAATGTAAACCTCAAATTCTAATCAAATCAATACCCAGCCCTATTATTTAGCATTACTTTATAATTAAATAGATTAGAACATTTGTACCATTATTATAATTAGTTAAACGTTAAAATAACTTATGATTTCGAAATGGGTTCAAAATTAATGACCAATATAAACTAACTATTATTGATTCGACAGGTGTTTGTTTTTCTTTCTATTACATCTTTAAACTACAAAAACAGCTGGTTATTACCAGTAGGTTATTCATTGAAAACTGAAGCAAAATACGACCAGTATCGCGTAAAAAGTGGGTTTTTAAATGCTTGTGATTTACTTTTCAAGGGTCAGCGGTCAATTTTAAGCATTTAAAAACCTTCTCTGGAATGTATGAAATAAGTTTCATTGTTATCAGTTAGGCCTATCCCGTTTTTTTCCGGAGAAGGCGGCGTAAAATGCCTCCTGGAGCGTCACAGACACTTATTCAGATAAGACTTGTTTCGGCTTCTCTAACGCACAAAACGTAAAAATAACCAAAAAATGTTAATAATTCTGAGCAATGTACATACAAAACTAATATTATTTATATAGATTTACTGTGTACTGTAAATTAAAAGTTTAAAAGTACCCTATATGTCAAGATACTTTCTAAATACATGTTTGTATATTTCAACGCTTCTTTTTTAAATTTGTGTGTATAATATTTCATCTATTTATTCTGTTTCAGTCCCATTACATTGTTTTGTTACAAACAAATGAATCTTCTGACAGCAGGAGGTATAACGAGTACAACTCCATGTTTGATTGTATGGAGGGTGAGTGATAGTATATATATAAATATATATAAGGGGTGCCTGAGCCTGGAATTTCAAGTTTGAGCCGAGCTTTTTAACAAATTCCCGAGCTTGAGCTTTTTTAAACCTTCACCTGATCTGAATAGGGGTGTTTTAAACGTATATTTTTATAGGTTAATATATATATACATACATATTTTAAACATTGGGAAATAAGAAACATACATACTATTTTTAGGTAGCATTGATTATTATTGTGGTCAAAACTATAGATAAAAATTCAAAGAGTAATTAAATAAAAAATATAAAAACAGAAGGAAGTCAAAAAATTAGGCCCTATTTAAAAAATCTAATTTTGGTATCATTTCAAATGGTTAGTTTTTAATCAAATTCACATTTATTAATTAACCCTTTAAAGAGTACTGTATTTTGCGTCAAAATAGTAATGACATTTTAAACGTCTTTTTTATGGTTCCGCAAAAAGGAGTAGCGACATTTTAAAACGTCATTAGACGAAATTTGTTCAAATACATATACAGTGCAACTTGGTTATTGCGGCCTCGGCTTTAACGTCAACTCGGATATAACGTCATTTATTTTTAGGTCCCGCCAAACTATAGGTATTTACATAGGTAAAACCTCGGATATATCGTCAGTAAATTCTAAAACCTCGTATATAACGTCAAAAAAATCGGGCCGAGATGAAGGCAACATATAGCAAAATAGAGAAAGTTTGGTCGGTGGTGCAACGTGAGGGCTGCGTCTATTGTTTAGCTACATTCTATTTTTAGAAACGGCATTTTATTGCTGTCTTACCGCTAACCGAAGTTGAATGAAGTTTTATTAGACCTGTTATTAATTAGCACTGAATAAAAGTGAAAGCTTTCTACACTCCCCTATTATTGACGCCTGTATTTCTGTAGCTGAGAGTTATTTGTTTACTAAACATCACTTGGTGCTTTATTTAGCTACTTTGATTGAAGATTTGAAAATTGATAAAATTGATTGAAAAAAGTTCTAAAATGTTTATTTTAGGGCATTTTGAACCTAAAACAAGTTTCTAACTATATTTACTCCATGTTGGAATGTATTTTAGTGAAATAAAAAAAAATGTTTACTCTTTTGAGGTGTGTTTTGAGTTTTTATCCTTACTCCTTAACAGCTCTCAAATAATGACGTTTTAAACGTTGTTACTCTAAAGGGTTAAAAATATACAACGTGAAAAAAATTACATTAGTTATAGTTACAATAATTATTTAAAACTATTCAATCATTACTCTTTATTGCTTACTTACTCTATCTCCTTTGATTAATCCAATACTATAATACGAGCAAGGTTTGTATATATATATATATATATATATATTTGCACACGGATCTCGAAAACGGCGCCGAGGAATTTCTTTAAATTTTGGAAATAACTAATATCCGAGTAGAAAATAAGTTTTAGATAGGTCTAATGTCCAAGAAAATTCGTTTTTTACTGTTATATTAAGTTTAAAATCTAAAAATTTAACATTACGCTTATGGAGAATAAAATGTAAACAATACAAACCAAAACAGCTGTTTATAACCGTTTGACAGTTCTTGATTGAAGACTGCGGGGAACAATATAGAGGTTATGCATTAATAATTATTTTATGAATTAAATAAATGCAAAATTATCAGGTTACTAAACAATTTGTAAAAACTTAAGGATAACATAGCTGTGCAAGATAAAAGCAGAAAAAAGTATTTCCAAAATCTTCCGTGTTTTGATAGAAAACGTATTCGTTGTATTGCTTGAAGCCACTGTAACAAACCAATTAATTGATGTAGCCTAAATTAAATTTCTCTTTTGCTTTTCAATCCTCATTCCGTTTATAACAAAATCAGTTGATCACAGGCTAATAATAACGGTATGGATAATTAAACAGTAAATGATCGGCTTTGGCTAAAAGACGTTAAACGACATCGCTCAATTGACTAACGTCGTAGCCGAGTTCTAGCGTGTCGGCCTCAAGAACTATAGGCCGCGAGTTCCATCCACATAAATGTTTTCATTGAGTAATAAATGTGTTTTAATTTTTCTAATTAATTTTTATAATAAATGTCTTATACGAGCAAAGCTCGGTCACCAGGTACTGATTATTAAAGAGAAAACATAAAACTCAATTTTTAACTAGGTAATAATACGTAGAGAAATGAAAGTATTTGCCTATAAAATAAAATAGTGAAGTTCCACAACGTCAACAAACCCCTCTTCCCCTTCCACTGAGCAAGGCTCAAGGTGGTATTTTACTTTCTCCCCTTATACATAGTAGCCTATATGTAGAAAGTATCATTTTTGTCAAAGTTTTTGATTTTGAGTTGAGAGTGGATATATCCGTTTTGGGGTCCCCTGAATCCAAACAAATGGGATTCGACGTGATGTCTGTCAGTCCGTGTGTGTGTGTCTGGATGTGTACAGAGCCACAGCCTACCCCGTTGGTCCGATTTAGATGAAATTTGGCATATATGTGTATATTCACCGTATCTCAAGGCATTTTTTCATTTTTTTGAATTTTAGATTTTTAAGGGTAGTTCACCCCTAAAAACCCTTAAAAAACGTAAAAAATCCAAATTTCTCAAAAACGGCTCTAACGATTTTGATTAAAATTTGATGGTGTATTGTGCCTAGACTACTAAATAATTTGAAACCACCCGCATGTCTGTAAAAATGACGGTTCAAAAGTTATGGGCTTTTGATTATCAAGAAAATCAAATTTTTTAATTTTCAGCAAAAACATTATAGGTAAAGTATAACTTGACTGGCACCGTTGAAACCAGCTTAAAAAACTAAACAAATTAGTATTTTGAATTATTTGTGTACGACTAACAGTTCCAGAGAAAAGTTAAATTTACTATCCATGACAAACGCAGTACGTTGTCTGAAAGCGCCCAATGCTATTCTTCTATTCTATTTCTATTCTTATGGAGATTTTTAAAAAATCCATTTCTTCCTTATTTTCCAACAGTTTTCCATGAAACTTGGTATCAAACGTAAGATCAAATCACCCTACAACACCAACTGAAAAAAGCTTGGTATTGCCCTCCCCCCCATACAATTCGAACAATTAATTTAACTTTGTCTCTCTTCAGAAATGGGATGATTATTTTTGAAACAATAAATTAATAAATGATATTTAGATTTAAACTTTGAAGAACATGATAGTTTCATTACAAATCGCCTTTTATAAATTTACTTAAGGCAGAAAGTGTGTCAGTCCACTGATACCGTTTTATTTTGTTACCTATTGCATTGCCATTGTCTGTCCACGGTCCGTCTCCTCATCTCTTATCACTTAACAGCTTACCTAGTTTAACTTAAATTCTTGAATTTAATGTTTTCATTTATGGTTTGTCAAACTGATAAAAATTTAATATGATAGATTTCCATTGTAATGAACAATTTAAAATAATTCGTCACATACTCAAAGTTTTTTTTTAATAAATATTATTAAAAAACTATGGATCTCATTTTTTGCTGCGTAAGGAAGGCAATGGAAGCTCTCAGTTGATGACGAAAAGAAGCTATAATTTAAACTAAACTTTTAATTAACTAACTATGATATAATTCAATACTATTTAATTTTGATTATTAGTATTTTTCTTTGAACATACTTACAAACAATGCTAAAATTAGTTTGAATGAGGAAAAATGCTTAGTTGTAGAAGATATTAAATAAAACATGGGTCTACTTTTTCTATATGCAATAAGTGCCTGATCCTAGAACTGGTGGGCATTTTACCACAAACTTTAGAACTGGCTAAAACACAAAACATTCCCCCAATTAACTATGCAATAGTACCGGAATGGTAGCTCAAACATTCTGGCCCAGAAAGACAAAGGTTATGATAAAACAACACTCATGTGTGGTTCGGCATTCATAAATAGTACTTTTTATATGTTTTGTAGCAATATTAATTAAAATTGGACTTTTTTATGCTATCCCACATACAATCTTTGTTTTATTTTTCTAATTTATTTCATCCTTTGGATACCTTGGTATATCCAACAAAATAAATAAAAAACTGAGTTCAGGTCTTTCCTATAGAAAATTTGCTAGAATAGCCTAGGCCAAAAATATTTGTTTCTTACAGAAGTAAGGATGAGTAAACCTTTATTGTTCTCTTCATGACTTTTTTTGCAGGAATTTCAAAGCTGTATGACGATTTTCTCAAGTATATTTTCCCTGAAGCGGGTGATATAGTTTATGATATGGCTGCTCTAGTGAAATTCCTTCAAAGTTTAAAAGACATTTCGTGTTTAGTGTGAGTATTATCCAGTAGTTTTGTTTTGTGCATTGGCCTTAGTTTTTAATTTTTTATATTAAAATAGGCTATTAATATTTTAATAATTAGTTTTTGTATAGGCCTAAGCTTACAGGTATTTCTCTTTCGTTTTTTTTTATCTAGTAGTAGAATGAAACTAGTAGTAGGCATCTCCTTTCAGATCTAGATTGTTTATTTCTAGTCCTAGCTAGCCCATGGGACTAATAGCAAATACAAGAAGACATATTAGTAATAAGAAATTAATAAAGAAATAACAAATAATAATATAGCATTACATGATTTGGATGGAAACCATTCCCCAATTTAAGATTTAAGTGATAATAATTTATATTTGTTTACCATTTAATATAATATTTTTTCCACATATTAGTTTTTATTTAGTCAGGGTGCCTAGCGACAGGGAAAATAGGGGAAACAGGGAATTTAAAACTGTATTAAATAAACGGTACCAGTGGACTGACACATACTTTCTCCCTTGAGTAAATTTAAAAAAGACAATCTGTAATAAAACTATCATGTTCTACAAAGTAATTCTAAATATCATTTAATAATTTATTGTTCAAATTGTATGGGCCCCCCCCCGGTAATACCAAGCTTTAAGCTTTTTTGAGCTGGTTTTGTTCGGTGATTTGACCTTACACTTCATACCAAGTTTCATGGAAAACGGGTGGAAAGTAAGGAAGAAATTGTTTTTTTTTAATTTTCCATAAGAATAACATTGGGCGTTTTCAGACAACATACTGCGTTTATCGTGGACAGTAAATTGAACTTTTCTCTGGAACCGTTAGTCGTAGACAAATAATTCAAAATACTAATTTGTTTAGTTTTTTAAGCTGGTTTCAATGGTACCAGTCAAGTTATACTTTACTTTTATTGTTTTCGCTGAAAATTTAAAAATTTGATTTATTTGACATTTAAAAGCCCATAACTTTTGAACCGTCATTTTTACAGACATGCGGGTGGTGTCACATTATTTAGTGCTCTGTGCACTATAAACTATCAAATTTTAATCAAAATCGTTAGAGCCGTTTTTGAGAAAATTGGATTTTTCACGTTTTTTAAGGGTTTTTAGGGGTGAACTACCCTTAAAAATCAAAAATTCAAAAAAATGAAAAAAACGCCTGGAGATACGGTGACTATATATATATACATGCCAAATTTCATCTAAATCGGACAAACGGGGTAGGCTGTGGCACTGTACACATCCAGACACACACACACACACACACACGGACGGACAGACATCACGCCAAAACCCACTTTTTGGGATTCAGGGGACCCCAAAACGGATATATCCACCCTCAACTCAAATTCGAAAATTTTGACGAAAACAATACTTTCTCCATATACTATGTATAAGGGGAGAAAGTAAAAGTCGGGAAAAGTCAGGAAATTTCTACATTGGTCAGGGAAACCACTATTTTGTAAAGGATTTAGAATTTTCCAATTTGGAATGATACATCATAAAATGCCAGGAATGTTCAAAATGAAAAAATTTTTGGAATGAGGTTATTTTATTCGAATAACGAATGTGCCGTCGTAATGGCAATGCCTGACAATGGGGTAGGACGGTGTCAGCGTACGAGCACGACGACAGTGGTAGGGGAAGAGAAAGCGAATGCAGTGCGTACGTACTGTGCAGTAATCGCGGTACTTAATTTACGGCACGCTTTACGATATTTTCCTGTTATCCCCAAAAAATATGTAATTTTGATTTCGCTAAACTGGCAACATATAAAACCTGAGTTAGTGAGGTTAATTATGTACACGGCAGCCGCCATTCTTTCTTCTTTCTAGTTGACGACTAGAAAGAAGAAAGAATGGAGAGCCGGTTTTGAAGTGAAGGAATAGTGATTGTTCGGTATATGCTGGGTATTTTTCCAGTACGCTCCCCAATTAATATTTGTTTATTCGTACATTTTAACTAAACAATTTGATTTTGTGTGTTCATTTAATAGAGACTGATTTTGTGTTTATCTATTTATGGTTTCTCCATGTTGTAATTTAATTAAAAATTAAAATTATATAATAGTTACACGTGTTTTAGTCAGGGAAAATGATATGGAAAAAGTCAGTGAAAAATCAGGAATTTCTTTATGATTACTCGCTAGACACCCTGTTAGTTATTTTTAGGGCCTACTAATTATAATTAATCTACTTTATATTTTTTAATAATTTTTCATCCTATAAAACATGCTATTTCAGTGGATTGGAATGCACTTTATATTTTATTTTTTGCAATCAAAAGGAAATTATTGTAGCTTGATGGATAAAAGAGGGTAAAAACTGGAACTATTATTCATTTATAGATATACTGAAAGAAGAGTAGTTAAGGCCCCACAAAACATTGCAAGTGCAGGAGTTGACTGAGTCATACTCCTTGACGCCTGAAGAATTTCTGAAGGCGATGCCGGAGCTGCTACAAGGCTCAGCTTTACTGTGGTATAGGAATGGCAAGGATCTCTTGTACTCATTTGACTCTTTTCGTTGACACTTTGAGATCCAGTTTCTACCGCCAGGGTACCGTAGAAGCTTGGATGAGGAGATTTGCTTGAGGACACTAGGAGAGAACGAGCACTGCCAAGACTTTGTCACTGCCGTAACAATGCTGATCTGGCGAAGTGCGACGTTTGAACAAGGGAAACATGACTTGATCTTCAAGAATATGAGGCCAGAGTACAAGTTGATGCGTCAAGATTGTAATACGTCAGCCGACATGATGGAGAAGGCTGAAGACTACGAGGCCTACCTTCGTGACAAAGCCATTTTTCGTCACCCGCGCTGGTTCAGTTCCAGTTTTTACCCTCTTTTATCCATCAAGCTACAACAATTTCCTATTGATAGTAAAAAATAAAAATAACATATAAACAATTTACTTCAACTAAAAATATAATGCTCATAATGCAATGCTATTGTCTCCAGTATTGTATGAATTAATATGTTGTGATTGTAAAATTAGTATTTTTTAAATATTTGCTTATAAGAATTCATAAACAATATGTAATGCTTGAAGTGAAAAAATTAATATACAACTTTCTTTCAAGTTAAAATGAACCTTATTAAGGTGTTATTAGTCATCAAGCTTTAAAAAATCCATGGCTTATTTATTATAAATTGGGAAATATTACCTAAACTAAAGGGTTTATGAGCCTCGTTGATAAAAAATAAATACCCCCGTCGCAGCAGACCTGCGTACTCAGTGAATTTCCAAATCAATAATTTAATATATGACTAGTTTGATCATTATCTGTCAATAAATATGACTATTATTTGCCTACTATCCATAGATTAACATGGGGAAGAGTATGCAGGTTTGCTGCTGTGAGGAACGCTGAAAGTAGGTGTTTCTAGAGTAAACAATTAATTTTTTGAGCATTTATATCAACTTTCATCAACATCTGTCCATAAATAAAGGAGTTTGCCTATTCACTATATGATTAATATGGGAAAAGAGTATACAGGTTTGCTGCCATGATAAACACATAAACTATGATTTTTAAGCATAAATGGATAGACCTCAACCACATGAAGCTAAATATCAAGTTTTATCCAAAAATATTGATTAATATGGGAAATATTAATTTTTCCCTATCCTACATAAGATTAACATTGGAGCCCCACAATACAACATACTGTGTTTAGATTTTTTAATATCTCGGTAACCGTTGGAGATAGAGAAAAACTTTAAAGAACTTAATTGTGTAGTTTTTTAAGCTGATTCCAATGGTGAAATATAAAATTATAAATGTTTAAAAATTACATGTGAAAAACACAAAAAACCCCATTTTGGGGTACAAAACCCCCCCAAACTACCCGTTCCCATTGACCGATATGTCTGGTTTACGAACTCGTCCGAGCATTTCTAGGAATACACGTCTCTACCAAATTTGGTCTCGATCGGACCATTTTTACGAGAGTTATCGTGTTAACAGAATATATATATATATATATATATATATATATAAATTTTAATGACTATTGTTTTTGGACTCTGGGCACCTAAAGACGAAAAAATAACATGGTCCCGGGCTTAAGTCTTACCATGAGACCTACGGTAATAGCTTCTTCCCTATGGGAAATTCGCTAATAATAAATTAATGTAAATAAAAATAAAATACCCCCGTCGCAGCAGACCTGCGTACTCAGCGAATTTCCAAATCAGTAAAATAATAATAATGATAAAATATGACAAGTTTTATAAAAATCTGTCCATAAACATGAGAATTATATGCCTATTATCCATAAGATTAACTTGGGAAAGAGTGTGCAGGTTAGCTGCTGTGAGGAACACTGAAAGTAGTCATTTCTACCATGAATAATTTTTATTTTAACATTTATACCAAGTTTCATCAACATCTGTCCATAAATAAAGGAGTTTACCTATTCCCTATATGATTAATATGGGAAAAGAGTATGCAGGTTTGCTGCCATGATAAACACATAACTATGATTTTTAAGCATAAATGGATAGATCTCAACCACATTAAGCTAAATATCAAGTTTTATCCAAAAATATTGATTAATATGGGAAATATTAATTTTTCCCTATCCTCCATAAGAATAACATTGGAGCCCCACAATACAACGTACTGTGTTTAGATTTTTTTATATCTCGGTAACCGTTGGAGATAGAGAAAAACTTTAACGAACTTAACTGTGTAGTTTTTTAAGCTGATTCCAATGGTGAAGTATAAAATTAAAAATTTTTAAAAATTACATGTGAAAAACGCAAAAAACCCCATTTTGGGGTACAAAACCCCCCCAAACTACCCGTTCCTATTGACCGATATGTCTGGTTTACGAACTCGTCCGAGCATTTGTAAGGATACACGTCTTCACCAAATTTGGTCTCGATCGGATCATTTTTACGAGAGTTATCGTGCTAACAGACACATACATATATACATATATATATACATATATATATATATATATATATATAAATTTTAACGACTGTTGTTTTTGGACTCTGGGCACCTAAAGACGAAAAAATAACATGGTCCCGGGCTTAAGTCTTACCATGAGACCTACGGTAATAGCTTCTTCCCTATGGGAAATTCGCTAATAAGAAATTGTTATTACGTTAACAACTTCTTCCTCACTCCTTTCTTTCTCAATTTTACCTTTACAAAAATCAGTCAAACCTGCCTTGTGTCATTATTGTTACTCCTTTAAAAAGCTCACACCTTATAAAATAATAATAAATACCCCCGTCGCAGCAGGCCTGCGTACTCAGCGAATTTCTAAATCAATAATATAATAATATTAATAATATATGAAAAGTTTTGTAAAAATATGTCCATAAACATGAGAATTATTTGCCTATTCTCCATAAGATTAACATGGGAAAGAGTGTGCAGGTTAGCTGCTGTGAGGAACACTGAAAGAAGTAATTTCTACCATGAACAATTTTTATCTTAACATTTGTACCAACTTTCATCAACATCTGTCCATAAATAATGGAGTTTGCCTATTCCCTATATGATTAATATGGGAGAAGAGTATGCAGGTTTGCTGCCATGATAAACACATAAACTATGTTTTTTAAGCATAAATGGATAGATCTCAAGCACATGAAGCTAAATATCAAGTTTTATCCAAAAATATTGATTAGTATGGGAAATATTAATTTTTCCCTATCCTCCATAAGATTAACATTGGAGCCCCACAATACAACGTACTGTGTTTAGATTTTTTAATATCTCGGTAACCGTTGGAGATAGAGAAAAACTTTAAGGAACTTAATCGTGTAGTTTTTTAAGCTGATTCCAATGGTGAAATATAAAATTAGACATTTTTAAAAATTAGATGTGAAAACGTAAAAAACCCCATTTTGGGGTACAAAACCCCCCCAAACTACCCGTTCCCATTGAGCGATATGTCTGGTTTACGAACTCGGCCGAGCATTTGTAGGAATACACGTCTCTACCAAATTTGGTCTCGATCGGACCATTTTTACGAGAGTTATCGTGTTAACAGACACATATATATATATATAAATTTTAACGACTATTGTTTTTGGACTCTGGGCACCTAAAGACGAAAAAATAACATGGTCCCGGGCTTAAGTCTTACCATGAGACCTACGGTAATAGCTTCTTCCCTATGGGAAATTCGCTAATATTTTTTTTATTTGGAGAACATATTTAGTGTGCTTGCATATTATAATAATAAAAAATAGGACACATTTTGCATAAAAAATTGATGAGACTAAATTTTGGGTTTCAAAATATATAAATATAAATGATATATGTGTAAATGAACAGTGTATTAGAATTAAATTTAAAGTAATACAAGATTATATAGTAGAAATTTTTATGGGCTTATTTAGTATTACTAAAGATACTATAACAATAAAATGATGTTATTTTGCCAAAAGCCATTATGAAATCCATAAGTAAAATCTGAAATAAAATTTTTACTGTGTACCCTAAATTAAAAAATATATAAATTTATATAAAAAAGATAAATTAAAAATATGATACCCATCGTCACCAGGTAGTGATGCCGGCCGAAGTATCTATATTGTACCCATCGCCAACAGGTAGTGATGACAGCCAAAGTATCAATTTGGTACCCATCGCCACTAGTTAGTGATGCAGGCCGAAGTAACAATATGGTACCCATCGTCACCAGGTAGTGATGCCGGCCGAAGTAACAATATGATACCCATCGTCACCAGGTAGTAAAACCGGCCGAAGTAACAATATGGTACCTATCGTCACGAGGTAGGGATGCCGGCCGAAGTATCTATATTGTACCCATTGCCAACAGGTAGTGATGATAGCCTAAGTAACAATATGGTAGCCATCGCCACTAGGTAGTGATGTCGGCCGAAGTAGCAATATGGTACCCCTTCATCACCAGGTAGTGATGCCGGCCGAAGTAACAATATGGTACCCATCGTCACCAGGTAGTAATACCGGCCGAAGTAACAATATGGTACCCATCGTCACCCGGTAGTAATACCGGCTGAAGTAACAATATGGTACCCATCGTCACCAGGTAGTAATACCGGCCGAAGTAACAATATGGTACCCATCGTCACCAGGTAGTGATGCCGGCCGAAGTATCTATATTGTACCCATTGCCAACAGGTAGTCATGTTGGATGCACACGCTGTTTCAGATCGATGACTGCCACATACAGTAGAACCTCGATTAACCGTCACCCTTTTAACCGTCAGTCTCTATTAACCGCCACCCCACTAGCGCAAAAAATTATGTTTCCCCGTCAGCGCCGGCCTGGATCGTCTGTTAAGGCTCTATGATACTAAGTAGTGACGACTGTACTGCACACCTGTACTGTGCACGAATCATTGGCGGCAAGGGTAGTGACCCAGTTGGTTAATCCCTTACACTGTCTTCTGCATTCCACTGCTACTGTTTCATTTCAGTTCAGTATGGTGCGTGGCTACAGTGAACTGAAGTTATTGCTGATATCGAGTGCAATGCCTACTAGTGTTTTACATGTTTTATTCCGTTTATTGTTGACAGTGTTGCTTATACGTAGTGTGTAATGCTCTTATGTTATGGCTGAGAAACGGAAACGTGTAGTTTTGGGACTCGACAATAAACAATAAATTATTAACCGCTGGTGATTCTTCTCAGAAAAAATTAGAAACATGACTGCCTGAAATCTCAACGGGGAAAGAAACAAAAGAAAATGACTGATTATTTTAAAAACTAAATACCGGCAACGTAAGTTTTGAGAGTAAAAGTACGTACACGTATAGCTGATATTTCATTGTTTTCTTATTAAAATATTTTAACAAAGTATTTTCCACTTGAACTGGCCTAGTACTTTTTTTCTCATTTAAAATAAACTCACATTCAGTAATCATAAAAATTAATTAGGACTTACAATGGCGCCATTATAACACGAATTGCGATGTTGCCACGCCAGACACTACGTAGGTGCTAAGTTGTATCGGTGCTATTATTATTTCTGTTATCCGTCTATTCGGTTATCCGTCATGGTCTTGGTCCCGAAGGTGACGGTTAATCGAGGTTCTATTGTACATGTCGGATTGTTCCAAAATAACAAAAATATAAGAAGGACACAATATATTATACGAAGATTTTCCCACAGAAAGTAAACAAACACACATGGGGTACTCGCCCCTCCCTGCTGCAGCAAGGTCACCATCTTCATTTAACAGTATCAACTCAGGTGGCTACAAAGTATTAGTTTGAAATGTGGAATGGCTGAGCCACTGGAAAATATCAAAATTTAGACAGTTTCAAGTATCCATAAAGATACCGTTGCTCCTGAGTGATGAATTCCAGGTATTCATATGGATACCGCCGCAACAATGTGTTAAAACACACATACACATATATCTCGCTAATTTACAGTTACAATAAAGACATATGCTGGCCGGCGATAGATCCTGACTGAGGAAGAAGTGGACCTACTACCCTCGTCCAGAAAGTAAAGAACGAATGCGCATAGCATGCGGCGCAGATCCCCCACCACTGCGATTGCGTGTGCGGCCGCTTGTCCCTTCCTTTCACTTCAGTGTGAGGTGAGTCTCGTTGCTGTACGGTTACGCTTCTCGTTTTCGCAGCGTTTTAAAATGGCGACGCCAATAGAAAATCCCGCCAAATGTGAAGTGCGGAGTGTGATTCGCTTTTTGAACGCTCAAAAAGTTAAGCCTATTGAAATCTATAGGCAAATTAATTTAAACATGGGTTTCTTACAAGACTCCAGAAAACAAGCGTCAGTCAATGGAGTGGCATCACGCTAATTCGCCCTCAAGACCAAAAAAGGAAAAACCATTATTGCAGACTCGCAAACTCATGGCAACGGTTTTTTGGGACCGAAAGGGGTTAATTCACGTTGAATTCATGCCACGAGATGCAACGATTAACTCCGAAGCATACTGTGAGACCCTTCAACGTCTTCGACGTGCCATCCAAAACAAGAGGCGCGGAATGCCGTCGGGAAAAGTGTTTTTCATTCACGACAATGCACGGCCTCATGCCTCAGCAAGAACTCCAAAATCTGAAGTGGGAAATTTTTAATCATCCTCCCTACAGCCCAGACCTGGCACCCAGTGATTTCCATCTCTTTCCAAAGTTGAAGGAATTTTTGGGTGGAAAGCAGTTTGGAAATGACGATGAACTTAAGGAAGCAGTGGTAAAATGGCTTAAATCATTCGCGGCTGAAGAGTATAACGTCGGAATAGAAAAACTGGTCCCATGTTACAACAAATGTCTCGACAAGAACGGGGATTACGTAGAAAAGTAATGTAAGGTACTGTGGCATTGTAAATAAAATTTGGTGGAGAAATCTTTTGTTTTTATTTTACCATGCCAAAACGTTCTTTACTTTCTGGACGACCCTCGTACTACCCTACCCCTCCTGTCTTTGGTCTATTCATAGTCTGGATGTTATTTATACAATTAAATAAAACATTACAGTTGTATTTTAATTTTTCATTCAATATTACATTTGGGTTTGTATTAAATGTCTTGCACATTTTTAATTCCTCTATTGTTTACATAAATTGTGATTATTTGCATTTGTAGAGAACTTTGAGGTTTTCATAAAAATTGTTATTTTATGACTAGCTAACCCAGTGAACTTCGTAAGGCCTAACAGTAAATACATGTTAACTTTAAAAATGGCCATGTTCTGAAGTTGAATGGCATTACAGCTTCTTTGTGATAGATTAGATATTCGGGGTCGTGACATAGTTAATAACAATACTGAAACTATATATGACATATTCAAATCAAAGGTCGTTAAAATCGGGCCAGCCGTTCTTGAGTTATAAGTGTTGTAACTAACACGACTTTGTTTTAGCGAATTTCCCATAGGGAAAAAGCTATTACTGTAGGTCTCATGGCAAGACTTAAGCCCAGGACCATGTTATTTTTTCTTCTTTAGGTGCCCAGAGACCAAAAACAATACTCGTTAAAATTTTTATGTATATATATATATAAAATGCATGTATATCTGTGTGTGCTGTGAACACGATTACTTTCGTAAAAATGATCCGATCACCAGACCAAACTTAGTAGAGACGTGTATTCCTACATTTGTTTGGATGAGTTCGTAAACCAGACATATCGGTCAATCGGAACGGGTAACCGTTCCATGTTTGGGGAGGTTTTGTACCCCAAAATTAGGTTTTTGCGTTTTTCATATGTAATTTAAATTTAAGTTTTTAAATTTTATCTTCAACCATTAAAATCAGCTTAAAAAATCACACAGTTTAGTTCCTTTAAGTTTTTCTCTATCTCCAACGGTTACCGAGATATTAAAAAATATAAACACAGTACGTTGCATTTTGGGTCTTCAATGTTAATCTTATGGAGGATAAGGAAAAATTAATATTTCACTTGTCAATCAATATTTTTGGATATAACTTGATATTTAGCTTCACGTGGTTGAGCCATCCATTTATGCTTAAAAATCATAGTTTATGTATTTATCATGGCAGCTAACCTGCATTCTCTTTCCCAATGTTAATCATATAGGGAATAGGTAAACTCCTTTATTTATGGACAGATGTTGATGAAACTTGGTATAATTGATCAAAATAAAAACTTTTTATGCTAGAAATTCCTCCTTTCAGTGTTCCTCACAGCAGCTAACCTGCATACTGTTTTCCATGTTAATCAAATGGAAAATAGGAAAACTCCTTTATTTATGGACATATGTTGATGAAACTTGGTATAATTAAAATAAAAATTGTTTATGCTATAAATGCCTACTTTCAGTGTTCCTCACAGCAGCTAACCTGCATACTGTTTTCCATGTTAATCATATGGAAAATAGGAAAACTCCTTTATTTATGGACATATGTTGATGAAACTTGGTATAATTAAAATAAAAATTGTTTATGCTATAAATGCCAACTTTCAGTGTTCCTCACAGCGGCAAACCTACATACTCTTTCCCATGTTAATCTTATGAAGAATAGGCAAATAACTGACTGTGATGGTGGCGTCATCCTGTAATCCAGCTACTTGGAGGTCACGAATTGTGGATAGTTGTGAGCGAAGATCGGTGGGTGTAGTGTTCTCTAGTGTGGATTAACATCCGCACTATTGAAGGCTACGTTAATCCGCAAAGACCATCCTCATAATTAGACCAATTCGTAATTCTGAGGTCGTGGTTCGGATTCCACGTTAAACTGTAGGTCCCTTAGTTGACATCGGCTGTTGGGCTATTAATTAACAGTCCTGTCTAAGGAACATGTCAGCCTTATTCAGTAACAAGACTACAAGATCGCGCCACAATCATCCTACATTCATACTTTGCTTAAAATACCTACCTGGGTAGGTCGCCATTTCAGTTAAAAGTATAAAGTATAAACTCATATATTTATCGACAGACATTGATAAAACTTGACTATAATATTATTATTAAATTATTGATTTGGAACTTCGCTGAGTACGCAGGTCTGCTGCGACAGGGGTTTTATATATATATATATATTAGAGTTTTGGATGTACATTGTTCAGAATTATTCATTTTTTAGTTATTTTTACTCTTTGTGTGTTAGAGAAGCCGAAACCGGTCTTATCTCAATTTTTGTCTGTGATGCTCCAGGAGGCATTTTACGCCGTCATCTCCGTAGAAACGGGAGAACTGATTACAATGAAACTTATTTCGTGTATATTCTCTACATTCCAGAGAAGGTTTGTAAATGCTTGAAATCCCCCACCGCCCCTTGAAAAGTTAATAACGAGCATTTAAAAACCCACTTTTACGCGATATTACTTGCATTTTGATTCAGTTTTCAATGAATAACCTACTGGTAATAATCGGCTGTCTTTGTAGTTTAAAGATTTAACAGAAAAAAACAAACAGCTTTAAAATCAATATTAGTTAGTTTATATTGGTCATTGATTTTAAACCCATTTCGAAATCATACTATATTAAAAAGTTATTTTAACGTATAACTAATTATAATAATGGTATAAATGTTCTAATCTATTTCATTGTAATGTAATGATAAATAATAAAGCTGGGTATTGATTTATTTTGTTTGTATTGATTTGTTTAGGATTTCAGATTTACATTTTGGTATGATAATCTTTCTTCTTTAAACTGAATCCTACAACCTGTACAAAGGACGGGCTTACTGCTAGTATATATATATATATTTATATATAAATATGTATATATACGTGTGTATGTGTGTGAACATGATAACGCTCGTAAAAATGGTCCGATCAGGACCAAATTTGGTAGAGACATGTATTCCTACATTTGTTTGGACGAGTTCGTAAACCAGACTTATCGGTCAATAGGAACTGGTAGTTTGGGGGTTTTTTACTCATAAATTGGGTTTTTTTACGTTTTTCATATGTAATTTAAAAAGTTTTTAAATTTTATCTTCAACCATTAAAATCAGCTTAAAAAATCACACAATTTAGTTCCTTAAAGTTTTTCTCTATCTCCAACGGTTACCGAGATATTAAAAAATCTAAACACAGTACGTTGCATTTTGGGGCTCCAATGTTAATCATATGGAGAATAGGCAAACTCCATTATTTATGGACAAATGTTATGAAAGTTGGTATAAATGTTAAAAATTAAAATTGTTGATGGTATAAATGCCTACTCTCAGTGTTCCTAACAGCAGCAAACCTGCACACTCTTTCCCGTGTTAATCTTATGGAGAATAGGCAGATAATTCTCATGTCGACATCGACAGATTTTGGCCAGACTTGTCATATATTATTGGTTTGGAATTTCGCTGAGTATGCAGGTCTGCTGCAACGGGGTATTATATATTTAGATGTAATTTTTAACTATGGCATTTTTAACATATGACAATTACTTCGACACAGAATAAAAAATAGGTACATAAACCCCCAAACCTGTAAAGTATCAACGTTGCAAGTAAAACTGTTTATTGTGTACGGTATTTATTTACTTTATAGAAATTGATGATTGATACAGAAGGCATTGAATCAAATCACATTGCTAGTGGAAAGTAAACCAACAGCTGTAGTTTTAGAAATCAAATGTTTGGATTGTAGAAAATTTGTAAATAAACTTATCTTCCATAAGGATATTAGAAATTTGAAACGCCATAAAATGGAAACTTACGCAAACTGAATATGCCTAAAGCACGATCGGAGCAGAGACGAATCCAAGAAGTCAAAGATCATTAAAGTCGTTCTAGCCATTCTCAAGTAACTTTGTTTTATATACAGTATTTAGATTATTATTTGTCAACAAATGTTCTGCAAATTTAGATTTTAGGTTTTTTAACCCTAGAAATGGCAAAGTCGTAATTTACGACACATTTACATATTCAATAAGAATTGGCAGGTGGAGGCATCTGTCGTGAGTTTAGTGTACTTGTTCGACACAATCGCCTACGAGACCGTCTTGCCCTCTGGGGGAAAACAATCGAAACTGCTCTCGTAGTACACGAGCCTGCCACCGGGCAGGTCTATAACCAAGTAAGCGCTTTCTACTCCTAGGCACTGATTGTCCGAGCCGGCTAACGCCCTACGCTGACGAGCGTAACGTTCTAGCCATTCGGAAGTGCTAGGGTTCGAATCCCGACCATGAGCAATCCCAATTTGGCTTGCAAATGTGTGGTAAAGCGGAGTGGAAGGCCCACCTTAAATAAACGGTGACCGGCTTGGGTGGAAGTTGACGGCATTTGTAGGCTTAATTGGGATTGCAGTGGACGCCTATTTTGCTTTTGTGGCTAGTGGTTATAAGGGGGGGGCATGTTTTAAGCTTTTTTTGTTTAAACTTTGATATTTCAAGAAGATATTAGTAATTATTTTTATGTTACAGTTAAAAGTAAAAAGCTTGCCACTTCTAGGGTTAATGTTGGTTTGAGAAGGTGTTCAGAATACATTTTCTTGAACAAGTGGCCAGTTTGCCCTTTGTAAAATTTAAGACAGTCAGAACATTTCAATTTTGTAAATTCCAGGATTTTCATTTATTTTTCATTATATTTAGATGTTTACTCATCTTGACTGTTTTTATCAGGTACAATAAAAAATTGAACATGTACAAACCTCAAGGAAAGGAATGGATCATGCAAGAATTGTACAAGCATCTCATGAAGAATAAAGACCTGTGAGGATACAAAGAAAGATTATTATGGCTCCATCACATGGCTAATGTTTGAAAGATGAAGTTCCTTTTGAATAATTTTGTGATTTGGCAGCCATTGTAATATATAGTCTAAATTGATTCATATTGAGTTATTAATTTTATTTTTGAACAATCCACCTGCTTTGTAAACAAAGTTTATTTTGGAAAAATATTTCTGAAATGTATTCAAGAATATTCTGTTATTTTAGTACAAACAATTTCTCTACTTCAACTTAAGGGCTCCCCCTAGTAAAATAGACATAAGCTACCATTTATTTTCAAGAACAAGTATTTTTTGTCATTAGTATTTCAGTGAAGTTTGGTCTGATAAAATGTGCTTGAAAACATGCAGTATTTTAAAAATATATAAGGAATATACCAAAATAAATAAAAGGAAAGCCAAGGATATGGTAGAATCTATTAGCCTTTATAATAGTTGCACTTTGTGAAATAGGTTTTAACTTCCTAATTTACAGAGAAAAGAAGACCATTTATAGTCCTAATTTATCTCAAGAGACATCAAATTCTGTATTATCTACATTTACATTGACATAAACATGTACGTCCTATCTATATTTTTTAGTTATTTTATTTGTCTCCAGACAAAACATCCACCCTGTTGAGATAGCGTTACTGGTGGGAGCCCCTCTAATTGAACTATGAAAGCAGCAAAGTAAACTATCAAAAATGTATTGTCAATTGTCATTCTCAGTGAGGGGTTTTTTAGGTTTTGTTTTATATGTTATTACATTAAACAAAAAATGTATGAATATCATATCTAAACAAGGTAATCAAAAATGTTATTTTTGAAATGGAATTATTAAGGACCTTGGACTAAGAACTTTTATATTGTTTAAATATCTACTCATGAAGAGTTGTTGTAAGTGACTTTTATGTTTAATATGTAAATACAGGACAATATTTACAGAGTGTTAGCTTTACTTGAACTCAGTTATCCTAATATTGTTCCACCTATTTTTAGAAAAACTTAATAACTTGGGCCATTTTCACATGATATCTTTAAGGTAAACAAGATCATTTGCCTCAAAAAATGTTAGCAACATTTAGCCTCATAGGGACTGTCTCAATAATAATTTATGATGTCTCAAAAGTAAAATGTTGTTAAAGAAATTGAGCAAAGAAAATGTTCTATTCTAATTTAACTAGGGTTTATTTAAAGTAAATCAACTTTTTATTATGGAACTGCTTTTATTAATGCATTTTAACGAACCAGAAGCCAAAACATAACCAGTAAACGATGTGGTTGCTATGCAATATTAAGAACAGCTGATAGTATATAATTGCAATATGTACACTTTATTCAATCCTGAAATTTTAATTTTTGTAAAGTAAAAAAATTGTAATAACTTGTAATCCTTAAATACTCTACGTGTAACTATAATTCAATATTTTATTTTTATCTACCACAGTAATTTAAACCCCTTTTACAAGCTTTAAGCCTACTGTTTTCAGTAGACCTACTGGTCAAACGTGACTGCCTTGACAGAGTGTGTTAAAAGCTCGTGGCCAGCGAAGCCGTTTCCTCATCGCTGTCTCAGGCTCTGCTATGGCCTTGTCTATAGAATAAATAAAAAAATGTTATAGAATAAATATCTCACACCACTATGTATGAATTGCACTAGAGAAAAAAATGGAACCATAGAACACATTTTATTAGAATGTGCTCACTATAGTTACACAAGAGAACTATGCTTCAAAAGAATAGGAAACAGTGGCACAGATAAGTGGGGGAATAAACAGAAACAGTGGGGGGATAAGGGTATATATCCCCCCCATAACGATCACGTTTATTAATAATTTCAAAACAAAAATGTCCTGAAATATTGCTACATAATAACTAATAACAGAAAAAAGCAGTATGTTGTTGTATGTTGCATGTTGATACAGTATACAAGAGTATTCGAATAAGTCAGAGATCTTCCCCAACTGGTCTACCGGTCATCCCTCCGCCATCAATGTCGCTCAGCCACAAAATCTTATAACTTATACTCTAGGTCTTAACCTAAACAGTTGAGGTCTTTACGTTTGTGATTAATGACGTATTATCTCATATATTTTCCGTACCTTTACCTTTTGTAGTCGGCATTCGTGTTTTTTGTCTACTTTTCCCTTGTTTCATTATACAGTAATAAATAGCGTAAACACAAAAAAATTAATGTAAATTGCATCTGAAAGAAGCCCGAAAGTGATTAATTAAAGTCACGGGTGACTGTTCGTGTCGAGACAGCATAATTTTTGTGGTATTGGTTACCATAGGAAAAAGTATTTGTAAGGCCACAGAATAGCTAGAAAAAATTGTCTAGTCAAAATTGTTGTTCCAAGAAGGAATAAAGCATTGAAAAATTTATGTTCTATATAAATTAAATTATCAATGATACAAGGAAAAAATGTAATAATCTGAAAATGATGACGATGTTATAAAAAAACTTTTTTTAACTACATGTCATTGTTATTTTGTCTGTATGAAAAAAATGAAAGGGATCTTTGGCAAAAAAAAATATTTTTTTATCATTATTATTTCTTTCCATGTAGCCGATTTAGAAACATTGAAATAAATCATTAAAAGAAAATGCAATCACATTTTCAATGCGCTACTACACAAACTTTGTTAGTGATATCATTTTCCATTTAACCTTAAAAATTGCCATTTCGGTTTTGAAAAAAAACCCTCCATAACAGTGTAGGAAACTGCACTAGACCACTCCACAATAAAACAGACGTAGAACAAGTAGAAAATAGCACAATCAAAAATACATTACAGTATATGCTGTAAATCAAAATATAAAAATAATCACTCAATCATTATTCATATTCATGAATGGACATGAAATAATACAATAGAATTCATTTTCATACCAATTCAAGATATCGCGTCCCATTGGTTAGCCTACAGGACAAATAGCCTTTTGAGTGTCGACCATACTGTAAAAATGTTTCATTTTAGGCCACTGAGAACAATGTTCATTTTGTGACAGCATTACTAGCTACACGATAGTCGTAAACAGATGGTTGAGGAGTCAAATTTAAGGTTAAGTGGTTATCTAGGTAATTACATTATTATTTAAAATATTTTTAAAATATAATTACCTTGCAATTTCACTCGATAATCAATTGACAAGTCACATCTAGTTAACAAAATAATGAGTGCAAAATAACAAGCTGTAAATCTTTTTTACGATAAAATATATAATTCCTTAGATAATCACTTTTACCTTTAATTTAACATCTCAGCAATTTTTCAGGACAATCAATCAATTAATTTGCACCGATGTCAAAAAATAACATTGTTCTTATGGGACCAGAGTCCAAGATGGCATCAGAGATATTGCATGATCTTTATATGTCCCTTATGTAACCTATAGCACATATTTAAAACAGGTTTTCACTCGGGGTAGGTGGGGGAGGGGCATTTATATCCCCTCCCATGAAAAACCCGTAACTACGCCACTGATAGGGAAAATATTAATAGAGAATGCAAATGTAGAAAATTTCAACTCAATATATTTGATTTAAAAGAAGACCTTGAAATCTACAATGAAGACACAAAATTTCTCCATACAATTAAGAAAACCTTACAAATACAACACCACACAAAACAGACACAACAAGGAAAAAGGAAGTAAAAACTAAACAGGTGAACCTACAAAATTTAGTTAACTTCGCAGTTTTACGTGATGAAGTAAAACTGGCCAAAACTAGCAAACCAGAAAAAAACCTTACTTAACCTAAAAAGTTTTTCGTATGAGGTGAGGATAGGGAGTGTATGAACAGTCCAAACGTACATGTACGATGTAACGCCAATCATTTTACAATAATTTAACCTTTGAAATAGTATGCTAATGTAGGTTTGGGATGATATTTATACATTAAATAATATCTCGAACACCTTTTTATCATTTGAAGTATGATTCCATTTAATGAAAACTTCCTTTTGTGTTTCGTTCGAAGTACAGTAGGCTCCCCTAATACTTCATGAATTTTAAAGCTAGATATTGAAGTATTCAAATTAGTTCTATCCTCCTTAGTTAGGATATTGGAACATCAACTGGTAAGCTTAATTTGTTTTTCAATGTTGCTCTTTGCAATGTAGGCTAAATCAGTTAGTATTCTGTGGCTAAATGCAGAAATGAATAGCTTGTGAGGCACTGGCTTTATGGTTTTTGTGCAACAAAATAAAGAATGCTATTTTACAATAGTTGGAAACGGTTGACAAAAGATGGCTTTCTTTTTAAACATATGTTTAGTATACCTTTTCAGTTTACCTATACCTCAATTTAGTCAAGATAAAAAAAATCATTATAGGGCCTACACTTACAAAACCTGGTCTGGTGCATACTAACAACTTGGCTGACAAAAAATTACATTACAGGCTAGTCCTTAGAATGCAAAGCTTGTATTAATATTGTTTATTGACATCTATATGTTTATGCAATAGGGTGTTAGCACATTAGTGGAACACAAAAACTGCAGCGGAAGTGTTAAAACCGAAGTGCCATTATAAGGTTATAAAAAAAGCTGTTTCATTCCCTTTAGAAATGTCCTTAATCTAGCCTATTGCCGTCAGGGAAGTAAATACAATAATTTAATTATATGATAGCTCTTGCCACTTAACACTTATATTGATACATTGGTCTATGAGACAGATTGGCTACTTATTGGATGGTGTTCATTTCTACCGCCAAGGTGTCTCGTCTCTGGCATTTATTCACAGATGTCATTACTTCTGTGCTGCAGTCTCTGCATGTCTCCTCAGGTGATGGGCCTTCTCCCACTCCTGGCTTGGACCCCGGCGCGGTGGACGCTGCTATAGCCTTTAACCTGGCTGGCTATAGGCCTTTAGCCTTTTTTATATTGTTGTCCAGAGTGACACTGGCTGTGACTTGTCTGCAGTGCCAGGAAACAAGTCTTTAGGGGGGGAACTGGCCTTAATCTCAGAGTTGGACACCTCAACATGCGTTCACTGAAAACGGGGTTCACAGAAATGTGCGCCCTTGTACATGATTTTGATTTTGACGCTTTTGGTGTCTGAGACGTGGCTTCAACCTGGCATCTCGTCAGATTACAACAAGATCCCATGTTACACCATACTGTGGTGTGACCGCAGTGCTGGGCTCGCTAGCCCAGATGATGACGTGGAAAAAGGAGAGGTTGATGTACCAAAAGAGCTACTGAACTTGAACCTGGTATTGAAGCTCTTTGTGTTTTCAAAGCAAAGAGGAGGAGACTTAAGTCGGCGTGTTCTTTACAGGCCGCCCGACGCTAGACACACTTGTCTTGCTTCATTGGTGATACTAATATTGATTTTAAATCGAAATCATCCTGCGAGTCAAAATACCAACGCCGACTCTTGAAAGAGACCAATATAGTCAAACTGATTAATGAACTAAGAGTGACAGCAACCTTGGCAATGTTGTTAGACCACATTATTGTGGACAAGTCGGCTGAGATCAAGAGGAACGGCGTTGTCGCCGCTCCTAGTACCTCAGATCATTGAGGGAAGGCGATCACGGACCATAAGCTAATATCCTGTGAGATAATCTTGAAGAAAGAGAAAATGGAACCAAAGATTATTCGGATTAGAGCTTTCTCTAGATTAAATGTTGAAGAGACACTAGCAGAATTATCTGATATGGACTGGAATGGTATTATGGAAGTGAAAGGGTTTGATAACATAGAAAATGCAATATCCTTGAATATATTGAAAGTGTATGACAAACATGCCCCAATTACCGAAAAGAAGGTGACCAAGAGAAATGCACCATGGAGAAATAATGAAATTATTAAATATTGGAAATCAAGGAGTGATAAAGATTGGGAACTATAGAAGTCGACAGGAAATTAATTTAATCAAATT
Organism: Nephotettix cincticeps; assembly: GCA_023375725.1. NCBI lineage: Eukaryota > Metazoa > Arthropoda > Insecta > Hemiptera > Cicadellidae > Nephotettix > Nephotettix cincticeps. Next base: position 98,114,846 of record CM041786.1, on the reverse strand, counting down.
ATCTGGTGAGCAAAAAGGAATTATTTCACTAATAACATACCATCGACAGAAAATAGTAAAGATTTCTGGAGATTTTTAAATTGGTGCGATGTCCACAGTAAAGGCGAGACTATGATTGTTCATGATTTTGATGTCATAGAAATAAATAAATACTTAGTTGAAATGGGGTCAGACATCAACATTAATGATGACGTTTTGGTTTTGAGATTATTCATGAACAACAGACAAAACGATGGCATAGCTTAGTTTAAATTTGTTGCTATCACTGAAGATGCTGTCAAAGCAGGAATGAATACTATTAAATCAAAGGCAGTGATGAAATATCAATTGAAATAATACGAACTGTGAGTCCATTTACCATTGAATCCATTTGCTACTTGATAGATGGATCTCTGAGAGAAGGATCATTTCCACAAGCTTTGAAGTAAAGTATTGTTGGACCCCTACCAAAAGAAACTAGCCCACTCCAACTTGTGTTGAACATCTAAGACCCATATCTATATTGCCAACAATTTCTAAAATCATTGAGAAAGTAGCTATTAAACAGATAAGTCAGTTTGTAAATACTCATAAACTACTGCCAAAACTCCTGTCGGGGTTTAGAAAGAATCATAATACATACACTGCTCTTATTAACTTATTTAGTGACATTATTGACAACAGAGATAAGGGTAGACACAGTTCCCTTGTGATGCTCGATTATTCAAAGGCATTTGACTCTATGGGTTATGCATGTTGATTGCAAAGATACACTACTTCAGTTTTAGTGACGAGGCCACTGCATGGGTTCAATCGTACCTCTCAGACCGGCTTCAGATCACCAGACTGGGGTGTGAAACGTCAGTACATCTTTCCAAACGGCGTGGAGTTCCTCAATGCAGTTGTCTGGGGCCCATTCTGTACACACTTTACACAGCAGACTTCCTCAACTGTGTAAAACACAGCACGGCTCACTTGTATGCTGACGACTCCCAGCTAGTGTTGGCACAGGAAACTAATAAGGATCTAATTAGGAAGATCCTAATAATTACAGACCCATATCATTATTACCAACCTTTTCAAAAATGTATGAACGTTCAATGTATTTAAGATTAACTGAATTTTTTGAAAACAATAACCTTTTTGATAAGGAGCAGCATGGCTTCAGATCGGGTAGGTCTGTTGTTTCGGCAAGCATAGATTTTATTGAGTCAATAGTGGATGCAGTGGACAGAGGAGAACATGTTGTGGGTATATTCATGGATCTTTGTAAAGCATTTGATAGTGTCCTGCATGAAAATCTCATTACAACTCTTAAAAATATGGGAATTGTTGGGATTCCATTAGATTGGTTTAGATCATACCTTAAAGATAGGGAACAATATGTGGAATCATCTTTTATAATAATGAATTTGGTCAGGTTATATTTGCTAAATCTGAGCTAAAAACCATATTACATGGAGTCCCTCAAGGTTCAATACTTGGACCTGTTACAAATACAAAAAAAGGTATCGTCAGGTTTATTTTCATTAATGAGCTTGTCAAAATTCTGTTCCATTGAAGTTTTAAAAATTGTTTACTTTGCCCACATACATTCTCATATCTCATTTGGAATAATTACATCAAATAATTAAATGAATAATAAATAAATAATTACATCATTATATGGTGCAACGTCAAAAAAAATCTTGAAAGTATCCTCTTATTACAAAAAAAAGCTATACGCATTATTTTGAATTTAAAACCAATTGACTCTGTAAAGGAACATTTTTCTAAATTAGGTATTTTAACGATTTATGGATTATACATTTTGGGAACTGTTTTAGTGGTTAGGGATGCCAGGCGTGGACTGCAAAAATTGGGATCCCTGCACAAATATTCCACACGAAATAGAAATCAGCTGGCATTACCCAAGATAAATTTAAATTTCAGAAATAAAAATCCATTAGTAGCCGGTATCAAATTTTATAATTGCATCCCACAACAGATTTTGACAATTAATAATGACAATATATTTAGAAAAAAGGTTAAAGAGTATTTGGTCAGTAGGCCTTTGTAGGCCCTATTCATTTGACAAATTTTTTTCCATAATAACTGTGTCAGTTTTGGTAGCAACAGATTAGTTTAGCTACAAGATTGTAAATGTTTAAAAAAAGTATTTTTATTTATATAGTAGGCTAGTTTGACTCCATTCAAGGATTGTGTGTACAATTTATGAATAAAGTTTGTTTTGTGTTTGACTTTGAACTTAGCGTATGAGATAGGCATTCAGTCAAAGCAATACTGATCTACAGAACATTTAAGAATGGTCTGTTGATAATGGCCTCAAGCTCAATACCAATAAGTGCACTGTCTTACACACTGCACCATTTGACCTAGTACAGACTCTTTAAGATCAGGGTGTGGGTATCTCGCTTGAAGGCCAGAGTCTAAAAGTGTGTGACTAAGTCAAGACTCTTGGCGTCGTGCTTGATGTAGGTCTTACCTTCACAGATCATGTCACACATGACACCCGACAAGCTCTGGGAAGACTGAGAGGTCTGTATAGGTTCATAAGTTTGCTGCCAGAGGCCGCCAAAGTGCAGCTAGTGCAGACACTGATTCTTTCAGTATTCAATTACTGTTTTCCTGCTTATGTCAACAGCCTTTCTAGGGAGGATTTGGGTTGGATCCAAAAGCTTTAAAACTCCGCTGTGCATTTTATTTTCTGCTTGAAAAGATCCAACGATATAACGTAGGGGGTTATATGGTCAGATCAAGCTGGTCGGTTATATGGTCGAGAAACTGTCAAGCTGTTGCCTATGGAAACTGTTTGCAGGATTTTGACTGGCTGCATGACTCACAGAGTTCTGATATCTCACGTGCTCAACTACATTTGCGAGAGACTCCCGCGACGAGGTTTCCGAGCATAGGACTCGCCGTGGTGGGAGGCTTCACTTTCCTAGAGTAAAGCATTAGTTTGAACAAAGGAGTTTTTCATACTTTGGCCCCCAGCTGTACAATGAGCTCCCCGATAGCTGCAATGTTTCATTGGGCCAGATTGGTTGATTATATGGATTGCTCTCTTTTGGCGTATTCACAGTCTCTGGATATCCATTCCACTAGCAGCACCTCAAGCAGTGATTCCGTATCGTAGGTGGGAGGAGAAAAGAGCATGATAGGTTGTGATATTCATTTCTCGATTTGTGATTCCTCTCAATCTTCTGAGCGCATATAGAACTTGAGAAAGTTTTCTGTGCAGCTCTTGGATGTGGTTATGCCAGGTCAGGTGTTGATCGAGGGTTATCCCGAGAAATGTAGTAGTTGTTTGAGTGCTATTGTTTGAGTTTGTGGATTTAAAGTTTATTATGATGGTTTTGGGGAGTGCGCTGGTCTAAGGGTAGGGCGCGGGGCTTTGGTGCCCAAGGTCCCGGGTTCAAATCCTGCCAATCACCAATGGCTTTTCGTTCTGTGATAATGGCGCAACCCACACAGGGCTGTGCAAAAAGCCGCTATGGCTGAAGTGCTTTGGGAGTAATCTGCCCCTTTCCAATAAAAAAAATTATGTTTTTTTTGTTTATTTATAATTAGGTCTAATTCCCTGCAGGCTATGTTAGATGAAGTTAGGACGTTTTCGATGTTAGCTTTTTGTAGTTGTTGTATTTGTGAGTTAGGTGTAGGAGTTAGCACTGTAGTGTCGTCTGCAAACATTATACATGAAGTAGAAGCCGGAAGCGCACCTGGGAAGGAGTTTATATATGTTAGGAACAGTAGTGATCCCAGTATAGACCCTTGGGGTATTCCCCGGAACATAGTTTGTATTGGAGATCAGTGGATGACTTCATAGTTGTTTCTGTTGAATTCTATCTGGACAAGTTGTTTCCGGTTTGACAAGTAATTCTTTAACCAATCTAGGGCTTTGTTTGTGATGTTCAGTTGTAGGAGTTTGTTAATTAGTATTTGTTGATTGAGACTATCAAAAGCCTTTTCAATATCTATGAAGATAGAATAAATGTCATAGTATTGTATATTGATTGATCCATTTTTATTATCTATCTAAATAATAAAACAAAGTCGCGTTAATAACACCATTCATAACTTAAGAACAGCTCAAAAATATACCGCGACCCAGAATATCTAAATCTTTCACAACGAAGCCGTAATGCTATTTGAATTTAGAACGTGGCCAATCGTAAACTTAACCCATATTCACTGTAGGGTGTTACGAAATTTGCCGGGTCAGCTAGTAATACAATATAATACTACCTATATAATAAAGAGTGGTAGGATTTAAACTCCAGATTTGATGCTTATCTAGGCCTAAATATAGCCCTTGTGTTATTTTAAAAGTGTACATTAATTTTCAGATCTGAATTAGCATCATATTCATTTTAGGGCTTGCTAGTTTTAATATAATAACGAGAGGTCGCATGCAGCACACTGACGTGGATAGAGAAAATTTCACAGACCTTAAATATCATTCCCATTATAGTCCTGAGTATGCAGGTTTGCTGCAATAAGGGGTGTTTTACATGGTAATATGCCAATACTAAGGCTATTCACTAAGCAAAAACACATACACCAGAGTCCCGGCAATCCAAACCCCAGTAATTCGATTGTCCGGCTTATCCGAACTACTCAAAATTGTAAATTGTGTGTTTTTTTAGCTAAAACAAATGGTAAATACCCCCATCGCAACAGACCTGCGTACTCAGCGAATTTGCAAATCAATAATATGGCAATAATAATATAATTATATGACATGAATCAATACTTGTTGATAAATTAGAGTAGTCTATTCTCCTTAAATTACATGGGTAAGATATTTTCAAAAATTGTACATATCCCTTTTGTGGTACAAACCCCTCAAAAGAGTAGTTAATCTAGTCTATTTGCGTTGCCCAACAAACTCATCGAAGATATTACGGAATTTTATTGTGATCAGACAATAATTGTGGCCGTTATCGTGGTGACACAAATAGGCCTATGTGCTTATATACTTTTATATATGTACATATATATATATACATACGTACAAGGTTTTGAATTATCCCTATAAACCCGTTCAATTTGTTGAATTATGAACTTTTATCATAGTCCCAGGCTTAACTGTCGCCATGTGGGTCATGTGAATTAACTACTTTTTCCATAGAAAATTTTCTGAAATATGTCATGAATATTTTTGGTGGCATAGTTTAGTTTTAGCAACTTGTAAATGTTTATAATAGGTTTTTGAAATGATTTTAAAATAAATCATTCAATAACTGAGAAGATTATTCTTTAGTTGGAACTATTTATACATGGCAATACTAAAGTAGATAATTCAAATGCAGTAAGGTGTGTTGAAAACTTCTTGAGAGGGATAGATCAAAATGAACAAAAGGTACAGATGTTTTGGACTGAGATTACAAAAGAGGAAATAGTTATGATTGTTAAAAATTTGAAAAATTCACATAGTAAGGATGTTTATGGATTTTCCAATAAGGTAATTAAGGACATAATAGATGTGATTCTTGATCCTCTCCATGTGCTTTTCAACCGAATGCTGAAGGAAGGTATATATCCTAGTGCACTAAAAACAACTAAAGTCATACCAATCTATAAAAAAGGCTCCAGAAAGGACCCCTCAAGCTACCGACCAATCTCTCTCGTGCCAATTTTTAGTAAAATTGTAGAAAAATGTATTCAGAAACAACTGCTGAGTTATTTTAAATTATATAACCTATTATGTGAAGAGCAGTTTGGATTTTTACCAGGTCTAAACACTGCCAGAGCAGTAGAATGTCTGGTGAGTGAAGTGTTAGAAAATTTTGAGGATAAACTTACAACTAATGCTACGCTAATTGATCTCACCAAGGCTTTCGATTGCATTCCCCATCAAATATTGCTATCAAAGTTAGAACAATATGGTGTGCAAGATAATGAATTAAAGCTGATAAAATCATACTTAACAGACAGAAAGCAATTTGTCGCACAAAATAGTGATTTATCTGATACAAAAATAATTAAATATGGTGTGCCCCAGGGATCGGTGTTAGGACCCTTTTTATTTATTATTGTAGTCAATGACTTCTCAAAAAATATGCCTTGTAAGTCAATATTATATGCTGATGATGCTGATGATACGAAGCTGATGCAATCAGGGAAGAATTTGGAAAGTGTTTTAATTATGAATCATCATGCTATGGACAAAGCTAGTGAATGGTTTAGAGCTAATTATCTGAAAATTAATGAAAGCAAAACAGACAATATAATATTTACATTACAAAAATCTTACAAAGTTGAAAAAAGTGTAAAGTTACTTGGAATTTATGTTGATAATAGTTTGAGCTGGGAGGATCATGTGCAAAACCTATGTAAAAAGCTAGCAAGGACAAATTACCTTCTTAGAAAACTAAAAGAGAATGTTAGTCAAAATATGTTGATTAGTGCTTACTATGCTTTTTTCCAATCACATATAACATATGGAATCGCATTGTGGGGAAATAGTCCACATGCAGAACAGATATTTCGATGGCAAAAGAAAGTGTTAAGAACAATTAAGGGCCTTAGAAAACATGATTCATGCAAAGAAATATTTAAAGAGTTAGGTATAATGACTTTTCCCTCCCTCTATATTATTAGCTGTTTAATGAAGGTAAAAGAAAACCTCCATCTGTTTAATATAAGATCGAATGTGCATAGTTACAAAACAAGGCAAAATCACCAACTGGAGATGAAACAAGTCCGGTTAACCAAAACTTTAAAGAATATAGTCTGTATGGAAAGAAAACTATTTAATAAGCTGCCTGCAAGTGTATTAGAAATAGAGAACCGAAAGTTTAAGGTTATTTTAGAAAAATGTCTTAAGGAAAAAGCATTTTATTCAGTAAGGGAATTTCTTGAAACTGAAAATAAGGAACTTGAAATATTGTTCAAATAGGTGCAGTTCAGGTTGGTTTTTTTTAGTTTTCTAAATTCTTGACATGCTTGTTGTAAGCAGAAAAATGTAGATTAACCTAGAGAATTTGTAGTGTTCTGTCTCAATGTAGTTACTGTTAGGTTTTCATTTGCTTGTTTTTATTTGTTGCATAAATTTAACTCTTTGTTCCTGATTGACACTCATTTTGTCATTGTTAACAATTTTTTAACCGTCTTATTTATTTATTTATTTATTAGATTACCAATATGTTTATAGGTTTTTATTTATTAAGTACCTAATCTACTTGATAAACAATGTTTTATATTGGAGTGAATTTTATCCAATGTTTTATGTTAAACTTTAACTTTGACAATGTCTAATATGCATCCAATTGTATGCCTTAAACAGACAATAAAATCTTGAACCTTGAATTTTCTGTTAATGTACGGCAGTTAACTTATTTTGGTCTTTTTCAGATATTTCTGTAGCGAAAATGAGCATGAACAAAATTGGAAATGTCTTCAGAGTCAATGTTTATAACAACATCTATTCAAAGGAAGATTTTATAAAAGAAGTACAAAATAGGCGGGAACCAGCAGTTTTGAAGGCTGTCGATATTGGAGAATGTTCTACAAAATGGACTCCAGAATATTTGATGCATCAAATAGGTCATTTAGAAGCAAAAATTCATGTCTCTTCTGATAGTAAATTGGACTTTATCCAAAAGAATTTTCAGTATAAAACTTTGCTCATGGGAGAGATAATAAAGCGCTCAGTCAAAGAAGTTCAGGAGGACTATTTCATTCAACCTAAAGAGTACTACTATTTACGATCCTTGAGTGGTGAACGAAGAGGACGTGAGGTTGCAGATTTAAGAAAACAGTTTCCTCAAATATCAGAAGATATTCAGTTCCCTCAATTATTTGATTGTGAAGATTTTTTTTCAAGTGTGCTAAGAATTAGCTCAAAAGGGGTACAGTTATGGACTCATTATGACATAATGGACAACTTGCTCATTCAAGTTCAGGGTAAAAAACGTGTGGTACTGTTTAGTCCTTCAGACGTAAATTATTTATATATGGAAGGTGACAAATCCCGTGTCCTTGATATTGACAACCCTGACTTTCATGAATTTCCAGGATTCATGAGGGCACAGAAATATGAATGTATTCTTGAACCTGGTGATATTTTATTTATACCTGCACTTTGGTTTCACAACACATTGGCACTTACATACAGTGTAGCAGTTAATGTTTTTTGGAAAAATCTGGACCATGCATTATATGACAAGAATGATTTTTATGGAAACAAGGATCTACTACCAGCTGCTAAGGTATATGAAATATTCATAGTCTGTACCCATTCAAAGATCTTAGTATTAAGATGACAAGATGCTGTGAGTGTGAGCAAAGTATAGGTAAGAGAGGCTGCCATATTTTATCTAGTAATCCAATTTAAACATAAAACTAATAGTAGGTTAGGCTTTAACATTCACAGGAAAACCAAATAAAAAATCCCCACCATTAAACTGCATACCAGCAAACGAATAATAACTTTAAAGATACTTAAAAAGTCTTCCTAGTGCGGATTTTAACCTGATCCTGCAGTGTGGTAGCCGGGCACATTATCTCATTATCTACTAGACTATGAAGCCGTCCAATTGTCATAGCTTTAACCCATTCAGGTCCGAATTTCTATTTATCGGCTCTGTTCGACGACTAACGTAACCTATCAGGCAATGACATCCATCAAGAACTTTGTAAACTGCATTTCGTGATGCCCCCTATGATCGAATCTTGGAAATATCTCACGAAGTTCCATATTTTACCGCTCTAGTACGTTTTACAGCTAACAAAGTGCTATTACACTATGCACATGTATCCGAGATCGTTAATGCGTATCACTGACAAGTGAAATGTCAAGGCCTTTCGGAAGTGCTAGGGTTCGAATCCTGACCATAAGCAATCCCAATTTGGCTTGCAAATGTGTGGTATAAAAGAGGGAGGGCCCACCTGAAATAAACGGTGACCGGCTTGGGTGGAAGTTGACGGCATTTGTAGGCTAAATAGGAATTGCAGTGGACACCCATTTTGCTTTTATGGTAAGTGGTTATAGAGGAGGCACGGAGTTTTTTTTTAAATTGGTTTTGAATTAATTAATAAAAGTAATGTCAAGAGACGGACACCATCCGTCCTTGACCCCGATAGGTTGACAGTATATAGAAGGTGTACTATTATTTTTTTAACTATCTTAGCAATTAATAGAATAGAAAATTTGCCATTAATGTGTATCATCATAGTAACAAACGCAAATTATTTGACTACATAGCCCCTATTACTCACCTTTAATTTAATACTATTATAATATATAGCAAGGAATAAGTTATATAATAAAGTGTTGTATTGGTTTTATTTGGTATAGTGATAAGCGATGGTCAGTGGATGTGATATTCTGTGGTATCAAATAATGTCCACAGTTATTAAATAATAAGTTCATTCCCATATATCATTATCATAATTAGAACAGTACATGATAGAAAGGCAAAATTGTGGTTCGGCTCCCACGTTAGGTGTAAATTATTCTTAGTAAAATAGTATTCTGATGCAAAGGGTCTTCTATTTATCGGCTCTGTTCGACGACTAACGTAACCTATCAGGCAATGACATCCATCAAGAACTTTGTAAACTGCATTTCGTGATGCCCCCTATGATCGAATCTTGGAAATATCTCACGAAGTTCCATATTTTACCGCTCTAGTACGTTTTACAGCTAACAAAGTGCTATTACACTATGCACATGTATCCGAGATCGTTAATGCGTATCACTGACAAGTGAAATGTCAAGGCCTTTCGGAAGTGCTAGGGTTCGAATCCTGACCATAAGCAATCCCAATTTGGCTTGCAAATGTGTGGTATAAAAGAGGGAGGGCCCACCTGAAATAAACGGTGACCGGCTTGGGTGGAAGTTGACGGCATTTGTAGGCTAAATAGGAATTGCAGTGGACACCCATTTTGCTTTTATGGTAAGTGGTTATAGAGGAGGCACGGAGTTTTTTTTTAAATTGGTTTTGAATTAATTAATAAAAGTAATGTCAAGAGACGGACACCATCCGTCCTTGACCCCGATAGGTTGACAGTATATAGAAGGTGTACTATTATTTTTTTAACTATCTTAGCAATTAATAGAATAGAAAATTTGCCATTAATGTGTATCATCATAGTAACAAACGCAAATTATTTGACTACATAGCCCCTATTACTCACCTTTAATTTAATACTATTATAATATATAGCAAGGAATAAGTTATATAATAAAGTGTTGTATTGGTTTTATTTGGTATAGTGATAAGCGATGGTCAGTGGATGTGATATTCTGTGGTATCAAATAATGTCCACAGTTATTAAATAATAAGTTCATTCCCATATATCATTATCATAATTAGAACAGTACATGATAGAAAGGCAAAATTGTGGTTCGGCTCCCACGTTAGGTGTAAATTATTCTTAGTAAAATAGTATTCTGATGCAAAGGGTCTGCTAGTTGTAAACATTTAATTTCGTTAAAGTCATTTTAATGACTTTTGTACTTTTTTTAGATCACTGCAGTTTTTTAGTCGACTGCAGTAGTTAGCGTGTACCGTAGGCAAATTACAGTGGAACCCCTCAAATCCGAACTAATTGGAGCTGAAGCCTGTTCGGATTTAGGGGTGTTCGGATTTCCTGGGATATAATATTATGCACTTATTTCGTCACTGTATTCACGTTAAGCGAGGCATACGTAGCGATTGGGGTTATGCAGGCTCCGTGAATTAGTGTTCGAAAGGGCAGTGACCTGGGCAGCTGGATGTAAGTACCGTGACATGTCATTGTTGCTAGGTGAGCGTGTGCTAAAAATAAAACACTCTCCCCCTACCCCCAACCCTACTCCTGGGATATGTATCGCGCCTGTCTACTGTAGTGAGAATTTATCTGCTGATAAGGGCGTATCGCTAACGACCGTACGACGTGATGCTCATGCGAAGCTGGTTTGGAATTGCATTTGCGTGCAGATTTTTTCACTTCGACAGTTAAAGGTAACAAACAGCCTTTAAGGGAAAAACTTATGTTTATTTTCAATCTTGTATTGTATTTTTTGTGTTAAACCTTCAAAAATAAATTTGTGTGATTAAATAAATTTTTTTAAATTTTCGGCTACTATTTCATTTTTTTGTATAGAGAACGTGTTCGGATTTGCCGGGATTTTGGGTTTCCAGGATAAGGATTTTATGGGTTCCACTGTACCAATAAAAAGTGATTGGCCAGTTACCATTTTCTCAGATGATCTCTTCTGCTGCATTTTACTGTATTGTCAACAGCCTGTTGACAAGAAGTGCTAAAAAAATTGAAAAGTAGTTTTACATCATAAAGTGATTACTTTGGCAGTGTAAGTAATTTTTGGAAATATAGAGATCTATCATTTAAAACTATCATTTATCTTTAATTTAAAACTAACCTTGTGTAAAATGGTTCGGCATAAACCTCTAGCAATGTTCTGAAGAATTGCAATTTTGAGTATTAATCCAACGTTAACATTAGTCCAATTAGATAAATATTCAAAAGGAATTTAAGATAATACATGAATTTATAGATAAATGGCTAAACTAATACTTCCCATTTTAGTGAATTTCCCATAGGGAAGAAGCTATTACCGTAGATCTCATGGTAAGACTTAAGCCCGAACCATGTAATTTTTTCGTCTTAAGGTGCCCAGAGTCCAAAATCATTAGTCGTTAAAATATATATATATATATGTATGTATGTATGTGTGTGTGTGTGTGTGTATGTATGTATGTATGTATGTATGTATGTATACAGGGTGTTCATTAAAGTCGGGGACAAATTTCGAGGGGTGATAGTACTCATCATAATATAAAAAATTCCTGTAACCGAATGTTGAAAAATCATTTGTTAAGCCGCTAGCCGCCATTTTGTATTTTAAACTAAAAACTTTATGTATCAAGAATTATTTAAGATACAGGAACAAAACTTTGCACACATATTTTTTGGCCAAAGAGAAACATATTCTAAAAGTACCATTTAGTTTTCTCTTATTTTTACAAAATATTTTAATTTAAACAACAAAATACCCCCGTCGCAGCAGACCTGCGTACTCAGCGAATAACCAAATCCATAACATAATAATAATAATATATGACTGTTTTGATCATTATCTTTCAATAAATATGAGTATTATTTGCCTACTCTCCATAGATTAACATGGGAAAGAGTATGCAGGTTTGCAGCTGTGAAAAACACTGAAAGTAGGTGTTTCTAGTGTAAACAATTAATATTTTGAGCATTTATATCAACTTTCATCAACATCTGTCCATAAATAAAGGAGTTTGCCTATTCACTATATGATTAATATGGGAAAAGAGTATACAGGTTTGCTGCCATGATAAACACATAAACTATGATTTTTAAGCATAAATGGATAGACCTCAACCACATGAAGCTAAATATCAAGTTTTATCAAAAAATATTGATTAATATGGGAAATATTAATTTTTCCCCATCCTCCATAAGATTAACATTGGAGCCCCACAATACAACATACTGTGTTAGATTTTTCAATATCTCGGTAACTGTTGGAGATAGAGAAAAACTTTAAGGAACTTAATTGTGTAGTCTTTTAAGCTAATTCCAATGGTGAAATACAAAATTAGAAATTTTTAAAAATTACATGTGAAAAACGCAAAAAACCCCATTTTGGGGTACAAAACCACCCCAAACTACCCGTTCCCATTGACCGATATGTCTGGTTTACGAACTCGTCCGAGCATTTGTAGGAATACACGTCTATACCAAATTTGGTCTCGATCGGACCATTTTTACGAGAGTTATCGTGTTCACAGACACACACACATATATATATATATAAATTTTAACGACTATTGTTTTTGGACTCTGGGCACCTAAAGAAGAAAAAATAACATGGTCCCGGGCTTAAGTCTCGCCATGAGACCTACGGTAATAGCTTCTTCCCTATGGGAAATTCGCTAAAAACATTAACTTAATAAAATTTTTATAAATTATAAGAAAGATTGTGATTTTAATTTCAAGTCTAATGATTTTTTTGGTGAACGAGATCCGTCCACGGATAAGTGAGAAAATGCAGTTTTAATGTTAGATTACAGGGCCCACGCGCCACTGCGGCACGGCCGTGCGAAGAAGCCGCTTTGGGATAGCTGAACTCCACTTCTTAGCCACAGTCACACCGCAGTGGCGCATGGGCCCTGTATTCTAACATTGAAAGTGCATTTCCTTGCTTATCCGTGGACGGATTTCGTTCACTATAATACCATTAGATTTGAAATCAAATTGCAATCTTTTTAGCAAATTTCCCATAGGGAAGAAGCTATTACCGTAGGTCTCATGGCAAGACTTAAGCCCAGGACCATGCTAATTTTTCTTCTTTAGGTGTCCAGAGACCAAAAACAATAGTCAATTAAATCTATTTTTTTTTTGTATAATATATTATATATAATAAATTTTATATATATATATATTTATATATATATATATATATATTTATATATATGTGTGTGTGTGTGTGTGTGTGTGTGTGTGTATCTGTGCATGATACACAATAACTCTCGTAAAAATGGTCCGATTGAGACCAAATTTGGTAAGGAGCTAAATTGTGTAGTTTTTAAGGTGATTCTAATAGTGAAAGATAAAATTTTAAATTTGTAAAAACTACATGGGAAAAACGCAAAAACCCCATTTTTGGGGTACAAAACACCCCCAAACCACCCGTTCCGATTGACCGATATGTCTGGTTTACGAACTCGTCCAAGCAAATACAGTAATACACGTCTCTTACTAATTTGGTCTTGATTGGACCATTTTTACGGGAGTTATCGTGTTCACACACACACACACACACATATATATATATATATATATATATATATATATATATATATAAATAGTACCCTTTTTTTAATTTATTTAACTGACATGTTTCATACCAATAAGGACATTTTCATAAGTTCCCTTAACCTATTATATTAAGATTATTATTAAATGTTTGATACCTTTATCAGCAGCTGATTTTCATGTAGACTTGGGGTATAGTTGTATGTTTTTGTTCAAATATAATATTTTTTGCGTGTGTTTGCATTTTATTAATCAATCTGTTGGGTTGTGTTTTGTAGTTTTTGTAAATGTGTAATTCTTCTTTTACGTCTAATTTAGTGTTCTTCGTTCCAAATTCAATTATATCAAGGTCTTCTTGCAAGCTTTTAAAAGCTTTAAAACATTAAAAGCTTGTACATGTTATTTGTATCTGGTTGTGAATGTTCGGCCGGTTTGTACAATATAAAACATGTCACATTGTGGGCAGTTTATTTGGTATATTCCTGATTTGTCAAAATTATTGGTAGTGTGAGTGGTTCTGTTTATTTTTTTAGTGATAAGGTCAAGGGTGTTATTCCTTGTTTTGAAGCTTATTCTGTAGTTAGTTTTATTAAATGTTTTATGTATTGCTCTGTTAAATTTTGTGTTGTATGGTAAACATATATATGTTGGATTTTGTTTGTTTTCATATTGTTGGTTTACATGTTGTTTTTCTTTAATCTTTTTAGCGAATTTTCCATAGGAAAGAAACTATTACCGTAGGTCTCATGGTAAGACTTAAGCCTGGGACCATGTTATTTTTTCTTGTTTAGGTGCCAAGAGACCAAAAACATTAGTCGTTAAAATTTATATATATGTGTGTGTGTGTCTGTGAACACGATAACTTTCGTAAAAATGGTCCCATCGAGACAAAATTTGGTAGAGATGTGTATTCCTGCTTTTGCTCGGACGAGTTCGTAAACCACATATATCGGACCACCGGAACGGGTAGTTTGGGGGGGTTTTGTACGCCAAAAATGGGTTTTTTGCCTTTTTCCCATGTAATTTTTTAAACTTAAAATTTTATCTTTCACTATTATAATCACCTTAAAAAACTACACAATTTAGTTCCTTAAAGTTGTTCTCTATCTCCAACGGTTACTTAGATATTAAAAAATCTAAACACAGTAGGTTGTAATTTGGGGCTCCAATGTTGGAGGATAAGGAAAAATTGATATTTCCCATATCACTCAATATTTTTGGATTAACCTTGGTATTTACCTTCATGTTGTTGATATCCACCCGTTTAGCTTAAAAATCATAGTTTATGTGTTTATCATGGCAGCAAACCTGCATACTCTTTTCCCATGTTAGTCATATGAAGAATAGGCAACTCCTTTATTTATGGTCAGATGTTCATGAAATTTGGTATAAATGTTTAAAATAAAAATTGTTTAAGGTAGAAATGTCTACTTTCAGTGTTCCTCACAGCAGCAAACTTGCACAATCTTTCCCATGTTAATATTATGGAGAATAGGGAAATAATTCTCATGTTTACGGACATATTTTTATAAAACTTGTCATATATTATTATTAGTACCTGGTGACCGAGCTTTGCTCGGATAGAATAAGACATGTTTCTACAAGTTAATTAGCAAAATTAAAACAAATTTACTGCTCAATGAAAACATTTATGTGGTTTAAATAAAACCGTTTTCATATCCCTTAATTAATATGGCATAAATACTGAACAAAAATATAGCCCTCGGGTGGGGATCGATCACGCGATCTTGCGTACGTGAGACCCGAGCGCTACTAACTGAGCTACGGCATCAGCCGAATTGTCGTCGTTTAAGAAATTTTGGCCAACCTCAATTGTTTTAGCTAATCTTAGTGAATTTAAATGTCCATACAGTTTGTTATTATTATCCTGGGATCAACTGATTTTGCTAGAAAAGGAATGAGGATTGAAAAGCAAAAGATAAATTTAATTTACACCAGTTAATTGGTTTGTTACAGTGGCTTCAAGCAATAGAATGAATACATTTTCTTTCAAAACACAAAAGATTTTGGAAATAATTTTCTCTGCTTTTATTTCGCACAGTTATTTTACCCTTTAGTTTTTACAAATTGGTTAGTAATTTGATAATTTTTAGCGAATTTCCCATAGGGAAGAAGCTATTACCTTAGGTCTCATGGTGAGACTTAAGCCCGGGACCATGTTATTTTTTCTTCTTTAGGTGCCCAGAGTCCAAAAACAATAGTCGTTAAAATTTTTATATATATATATATGTATCTGTGAACACGATAACTCTCGTAAAAAAGGTCCGATCGAGACCAAATTTGGTAGAGACGTGTATTCCTACAAATGCTCGGACGAGTTCGTAAACCAGACATATCGGTCAATGGGAACGGGTAGTTTGGGGGGGTTTTGTACCTCAAAATGGGGTTTTTTGCGTTTTTCACATGTATTTTTTAAAAATTTCTAATTTTATATTTCACTATTGGAATCAGCTTAAAAAACTACACAATTAAGTTCCTTAAAGTCTTTCTCTATCTTCAACGGTTACCGAGATATAAAAAAATCTAAACACAGTACGTTGTATTTTTGAGGCTCCAATGTTAATCTTATTAAAGGAGGATTAAAAATAATTAATTTTTCACTTATTATCTAATATTTTTGGATGAAACTTGATATTTAGCTTCATGTGGTTGAGATCTATCCATTTATGCTTAAAAAACATAGTTTATGTGTTTATCATGGCAGCAAACCTGCATACTCGTTTCCCATGTTAATCATATAGGGAATAGGAAAACTCCTTTATTTATGGACAGATGTTGATGCAAGTTGGTATAAATGTTAAGATAAAAAATATTTATGGTAGAGTGTTCCTCACAGCAGCTAACCTGCACACTCTTTCCCGTGTTAATCATATGGAGAATAGGCAAATAATTCTCATGTTTGTGGACGGATTTTTTTAAAACTTGTCATATATTATTGATTTGGAAATTCGCTGAGTACGCAGGTCTGCTGCGACGGGGGTATTTTAAATTTACTTAAGGGAGAAAGTATATGTCAGTCCACTGGTACCGTTTATTAGAATAACTTATCTATGAAATATTTTGCTGTTGGGTTATCATGAAGAAGTTTTCCTATGTATAGCTAGCGCCATTTATAATAATATATTTAAGTAGTAAGTTTTATATATTTATAATATATAAAACTAAAAGCTTAGTTTTTGCTGTATTTATTATTATAATTCATAACAATTACTTTAATTAGTCCAAAATTTCAGGCTCTACAAAGTGTCGAGAATACTGTTAAATTGCTGAGCACCTTACCTGATCAATACAAAGACTTCTATCTCAGGCGGTGCATGAGCGTCATGGGAAAGCATTTGAATTCGTCACAACATTTAAACTAAATTCAAACAAGCCAAATGATGAGGATCATTTGGTTCAATATTTAAACCCAAGGTTTGTGAACTTAAATTATCATTCATATTGATTTTAGTAATAGGTATTTAGATTTATTGACAAATTTAAAAAAATGCATTTCCAATTGTTATTTATGTAGGTGATTTCGTACTTACTTACAAAAAGTTTACCTACTTCAGACCACTGGGTGTAGGCTGCGACTCTGTTCACACATACAAATAGACCGGCAGACATCAGTCAGGGAATTCAGGGAAGTTGAAAATGCAAACATACATTGAAGAATCAAATTTGAATGTTTTTGCAAAACACTTGTTGAGTGGTCCTCAAACTTGAGAGGGGCATTATTCCCTATACCGTGTGACGAGCCGTTTTAGTTGGGGGGTAAAGACGACATGATTTCGTCGTCGCTGCGAGCGGTAGGCCGTGGCGATATCACCTGCCACCGTTGACCCGGCTTATCAGGACTGTGAAGCTTGCGTGGAAGGTCCTGGTGAGTGGACTAGACAGTCGAGCTTCGGTCGTGGCGCGGCAAATATCGTGTTAGTTCGTTTTCTGTGACATAGTGTGTCGATAGTGAAAGTATATCTCTACGAAAGTGAGAGTAAAGTGCCCCGTCAATTAGAGTTGGGTGAGAGATCCACTCTTGGGTGAGTTTCGCCGAATATCTTTCTCAAAATATTTAAGATATTTAATTATTAATTTACTAAAATGGCTAGCATTGCGCACCTTGTGAAGACCTGCCATTAGGCGCTCTTTGTGGAGTTCGAGAGTCATTTATTTAGGCCAACTCGTACAGTAATAAAGTACCGTAATTGTAAGAAGTGCTTATAGATTATATTGTGGATACTTATGTCAGCACATCATAATTATTAATTACTGGTAGCGCACGAGTTCTGGCAAGATTGGCAGGTCTGGACAGGCACTAGACACGTTCGCGTGGATGATCCGTGTAGACCCGGTCGACCCAGTGAACATAATAATAATTTGGTAGTTCGATTTAAGGAAATATATCTTGGTGGCTGGGATAGAGAGACCAGATATTCCTAAATTAATTTATTAGATTATTCATTGGGTTGATGGTCGATCTGGGTGCATCCTGCTGATAGGCCCCTACGAGCGTTCCTGTGTGGGCACGTCTCAAGTAACGACGCCACGTGCCGTCCTGCATTTCGGACAATCTGTGACGCGCACACTAACTTTAATTTACTCCAGGTCTGACAATGATGAGGCGGCTCTAGTATTGAATTTTATATTTTATCCATCTTCCAATGTTTGCCTGAGTCGGACCCAAATTTATTGTTGTTCTAGTGCAGCCCCTGATTACTGCTAAAACAATCTCTGGGGTATCCCTGCCATTGTAGGCTGAGCCGTCCGAGAAATAAATAAATTCTTTTGCCGATATTTTTCCACAGGGGCAAAAATACGTCATAACTGTACTTCTTAACCCTTCCAGTGGCGATCAACAAGCCCGTGTCTATGACAGTGCAAAGTCATTATAAGCTTCCATTTAGAGCAATGATATTCGGCGATACTTAGTTAGCGATTACCGTCCCAGTGCTGCCGTTGACAAACTAGTACATGAACTTATGCTTCTTGGAGTTTGGGTGACGCTAGAGTATGCTTTTTCCAAATGCGCCAAATGAGCTCTTTCTCAGATGGCGTTCCTTTGATGAAGTGGACTAAATGCTTGTACTGATGAGTGCAACGTTTAGCCAATTGGAAGGACGCAGGTTCGAATCCCAACCATGAGCAATCCCAAATTGACTTGCAAATGTGTGGTACAGTGTCACCAACCTAAGAAGAAAGAAAAAAGAAGCCGTGGTGGATCAACCGGCAGAACAGTGGAAACCACTGTAATTTTATTAAATTTAATGATGTACAAGACATAAAACTATGTAATTACATGAAACTAATACAATGATGTAATTAAACTAATACATCACACAGAAAAATAAACTGTTGAATCTAGTTTTTTCACAATAATTTTTCAATATGTCCCCCATGTAACTATGCAACACTATATGTGAGATATAATTAGTGGATTCAGATATGGGGATTGAGCAGGCCAAGGAACTGGGCCACCACAGTCAATCTTTATTTCCAAAATTGTGGTTTTATGTGGCCATTTTATTTATTGAAACAGGGCTAGGGTATAACTACCCTTTGCTACCTCGACATATAGGTCTTTTGTAGTACCCTGAATTACAGCTCAAGGCCTTTTACAAAACCCAACAGCTGTGTGAAAGAAATTATAACCTTCTCTGGCTCAAAGCCGGGCAATCAAGCCAGAAATGTGTAGGAGACTATGTCCTCCTTGCAGAATTTGCACGAGTCCGTTTGTGTGAGTCCCGTAATTTTGAGATATCTCCTCAGTGGGCTGAGTCCTGTTAGAAGCCCTACCAACCGGCTAAAATCCCCTTTAGAGAGCTTGAGCAGTTCTGCCCACTACTTCCTGAACGGTTCAATCAGCGTCTCTGCCTGCCTCACACCAGGGATGATAGACCATGCCTCCTTCATTCTCCTCCCAGCCACGAATATTGGCCAGACCCTGGCAGATGAAGATTAGACAAAATGGTTCCGGTCCAACCAGGTGGGCCTTTGAGCCCTTCCTGGCAAGATCGTTTGCTATTTCGTTTTCGTTCCCTTTGTGTCCTGGAACCCAAGCTAATCTTACATAGTTGCTGACTGCTAGATCTTTGGGCGAGTCCCTGCAGGAACGTACCACCTTTGATGTCATTGAGTGTGATTTCAGCGCTTTGAGGGATGTTTGGCTGTCAGAAAGTATTTCAGGGCCACTCAAGCGGGAATAAGACGGGAATTAAGTTACCGGAAATAAGCCGGGAATACAAAAAATTTTAAAAAATACAGGAAAATTACTTCTTGTCTAATTTGTGTATTAAGTAAAATTTGTTCGTTTAATTTTAGCTAATATTATAATTATATTAGTTCACGTAGTGTTCTTTTTGCCGAGAAACAAGAGAACACTGACAACTATACTTGGCAGGTTGTTTACGTGTACGTGCAACGTGGACACAAGACAATGGAAGGGGGTAGGGGTAAATGCGCCGAGAGAAGCTCGGGCAAGGCCGTATCCAAAATATATCTGTGTGCCACTATTGTCTCTAATGAATACACCTGCTCTGACCATGTCACGTTCGTCGTCCGTTTCATTATTCGTTAGTATATGTCGGCATAACAAGGCATAAGAAGCTATAAACTCAACAGTACTCAGGTATGTATACCTTCAGGATTTTTCGTATGTGACTTTTCTCGTTAAAGCAACCAGAATAGTGTTGAGAGATCCATTGATTTGAAAACAGAATTTATTTGGAAACAACTAAATATTTACGTGAAGAACTTGCAAATTTGAATGTAAATTAAACTTATTTAAAATACCACTATTCTAGATCTAAATTGGGAGTCTCTAATATATTCTTATCTAGTTGGTATTTGAAGTAATCCAGTTGGCATATTTTTACTTAGATTACTTTTGGAACAATATAAACGAGTCTTAAAGAAGACATGGCCGAGCGGGATAAAATAAACACTGGCGTGTGTTTTGATATTGAAGTGAAATGAGAAATATGAAAAGCAGGGGATTTCTGACCTATGTCTCCGTGAGACCAAGTCAGGGCAGTAGGTGATGGACCTGTGAGGGGGAGGGAGAAGCCTACTGCGCCTGACCTGAATGGTGGGGGAGGGCAGGGAGGGGTGAGGAAACAGAACAATAGAGGTCATTGTGAAATCAATCAATGCAACACAGTAATTCTGCGCACCGACCAGTTGCTCATGAGTCACCACCTCCCTTCCACCCACGTCAGTAATTTGGATGCGACCAGACGGTCACTCACACCGCTTTATGGTCAAATACAAATAATTTATTTTCAATAATATTAGCATGGCCACACCAAGTGTTTATAAAAACCAATTTTTTAACGGGTTCCTCCGAAAGTTTTTTTAACTTGCTTGGAATTTTTTTATGTTAATGAGTATTAAGTTACTAAACCTATGTACGAAAATTCATAAAATTTAATTTTAAATACCCCCGTCGAAGCAGACCTGCGTACTCACCTCGAATTTTCACCTCAATAATATGGCAATAATAATACAAGTATATGACAATATTGATCAATCAATACCTGTTGATAAATTAGAGTATTTTGCCTATTCTCTGTAACATTAACATGGAAAAGAGTATGCAGGTTTGCTGCTGTGAGGAACAGTAAAAGTAGGCATTTTTACCATAAACTATTTTTAATCTCACCATTTATTAGGATCTGGACATAAATAAAGGAGTTTGCCTATTCTCCGTAAGATTAACATTGGAAAGAGTATGCAGGTTTGCTGCTGTGAGGAACACATAAACTATGATTTTTTTTGCATTAACGTATGGAACCCAACCACATGAAGCTAAATACAAAGTGTCATCCAAAACTATTGATTGGTAAGGGAAATATTAACTTTTCCTTATCCTCCATAAGATTAGCATTAGAGCCCCTAAATACAATGCACTGTGTTTAGATTTTTCAATATCTCAGTAACCGTTGGAGACAGAGAAAAACCTTAAGGAACTAAATTGTGTAGTTTTTTGAGCTGATTCAAATGGTGAAGGATAAAATTTGAAATTTTTAAAAATTACATGGGAAAAACGCAAAAAACCCATTTTTGGCTTACAAACCCCCCCCCCCAAACTACCCGTTCTGATTGACCAATATGTCTAGTTTACGAACTCGTCTGAGCAAATGTAGGAATACATATCTCTACCAAATTTGATCTCGATCGCACAATTTTTACAAGAGTTATAGTGTTCACAGACACATAAATATATATATATATATTTTAACGACTATTGTTTTTGGACTCTGGGCACCTAAAGACGAAAAAAATAACATGATCCCAGGCTTAAGTCTTACCACCAAGTGAGACCTATGGTAATAGCTTCTTCTGTATCGGAAATTCGCTAAAAGAGAATTGTAATATTGAAAATATCAACTAACTGTACTTGATTATATTTTAAATGATGGGCACAACCAAAACAAACGATTCAACATACACCCTGGTGGAGCTGGTGGTTACACCAAGCTTCGTCGCAGTGCCAGTGGTGAATAATAGCGAAATTGTTTGTATTAATAAAAACAGTTTCATATATACCGTATATAGTTTTTTGAGCTTATTACGGAATCAAGTAAACTCCACTATTTTCAAATGACATATATTTCATCATTCTAGAAGTGATATTACTATTAATAAGTTACAGTTCTGCTGTCAAACGTCTCTAAAAACAAAATTTTAACCATAAAACAAGCTCAGAAATCACTCCGCGTAGAGAAAATCAATACACTCAATAAAGATCAAAGACAAATTATGGTCCTCTAAACCATTGGTACTAATATAAACTTTCAATGGCAAAAAAGATTAAATTAGATTACCCGTATAGGTACATTTGAACAAAGACAATTTCCTGACTTGAATTAATTTTGATACCAGTGCGTCATCGCCTGTAAATTTTGTCGGTTATAGTGAATCTTTACAAGGTTCAATATACAGTTAAGTAATGTTTTACTCATAAAATTAAAAGATTAGAAACTTATATTTCTTATGGTGTATAATTTGTTGCATTTTACCGGCATCTTTATGTTAATATAATGATTTAGTTTAGGTATGTGAAATTCCTCTCTGAGAGATGCTTGCTGAATGTAGGTGTGCAGTACTAATAACAGTATACGATAACTCATTCATTTTGAGTTGACATGATTGTCGTAAGCAGAACTGAGCTTTATAAACAAAACTCCTGACCTAATGTCAGATCAACATAATAGTTAGAAAAATATATGTTTACTTATCTTATTCACAAAGCACAGATTGACAAGAACAAACTTATACTGAACAAAAGACTAAATAGAGTGCAACTTGGCTATAAAGGCCAACTTTGACCGTAAATAGATTAAATATATATATAAGTCAAAAAGGTATATAAAACTCAATATATAATGTCAACAAACATAACTTCACAAAATGGCTAAAACGGGAGACGAACGTTACATTGTCAGAGGAGGTGTTTACCTCCAAGTGTTTTATACAACTTAACCTTATTTTTATTGACCTAATTCTGACCTAGAACTGTAAAGTTCTTGTAAACATTACATTTTTATATTGAAAATATACTCCCTAGTGACTAAAACTAGTAAAATTTAATTTTCATAGGTGATTAAATCTTTCTCTGCAGACAGCAGACAACACAAAGGCTTCTGTCCCTATCCACCAACGTTCCATCCTTATCTGCTTTCTCCATTTTACTTTATAATATTGTTGTACTGTATTTATGTATATATTTACTTTGTACATGTAATATCTATGAAGTAGTCTTAAGTTGACGTCCTTTATGGAATATGACCGTGAAGATGAAAGTTTTCAGACTGGGAAATAACCGGGAATTTTGAAATATGGTTTCAGTAACCACCCTGTATTAGTACCCTGTAAGGTAGTAGTGTGGAGGAGTCTTCCGGCACAGCACTCTATTGCAAGAACTTCTGACTGAAACACGGTCACAATCTTGCCTAGTGCCTGAGATATACAAGCTCTTGCACCATACTTCCGAAGCCCGGAGCAGCCGTCCATGCGTGAGCTGACAGTGTAAAAGATCAGGGCCGAGGTGCCCATTTCAGATTTTACGGTGTCCACTCAGAAAGGAATATAGATCTGTAAAGTTTGGGGGTTCCTCCAGAATGGATGCATCTCCCGTGGTACTTGGCAGGATTTAGTTCCTACTGTAGTTTTCAGCGCTGTGACCACTGCTTTCTTCTTGATTCTGCACAGGCAAGCCTCTGCAGTTGCTGAACTTTTTTTATGGCTGTAACTTGTGTTACCTTTGGCCACCAAATGATGGACACATAGGTCACGGTCGGTTTGACTATGGCTCCATACATCCAACAAATTAGTTGAGGATTCAATTCCCATTTCTTGCCAAAGGTTCTTTTACAGGCACCGGGGGCTCTGTACCCCTTAGATAATGCAAAGTCTAGATGGTTATTTCAAGTCAGTTTCAGATCCAGGAAAACCCCCTGGTACTTTGTTGCTTCTGCTTGTTAGTCACCTCCTTATCATTGTTTTGTGGAGGGCTGATTATCATTCTTATCTTCCTTGTGGAAGTTACCATCTATGTTTTATCTGGGTTGATGGCTAAGCCCATCATTGCACGAATCGCTGATGAGGTTTACCCCTTGTGCGTGAGGGCCTCAATAGTGCCCCCCTACGAGTCCCGTGTACAGTTTACACGAGGTCGTCTGCATAGGCTGGAGGCAGAACTGTTGTTGGTCTGCTGTTTTACGCAAGTTATCTAGCCAGAGCCCATAATAAAGGAGAGAGAACGCTCCCTTGGGGACAGCCTCTCCTTACCCATATGGTTCATTAAGCTGAGGTTTTGATCAAGGTGGTAATTTCTGAGGATGCTCACTTTTGTCTGATTGTCTCCTCTATGGATCCATCCTCCACATTGTCAAACGCCCTGTAAATCCATGAAAGTCAAGCCGCGTTTTCAGGATATTCAAGGAGTTCTCAATCTTTCCAATTATACTGCTTAAAGCAGTAATAGTTGATTTCTCTCTGATGAAGGCATATTGGTTAGTATTGAGGAGAGTCCTTGACAAGATCTCTTCCCTGAGGTGCTGATTAATAACATCCTCTATTGCCTTCAGCATGAATGATGACAGGCAAATTGGCCTGTATGATTTTGGCAGGTTGGAGTCCCTGCCTTTTTTTCATGAAGGAACACAACCTTCGCAGATCTCCAGCTAACTGTTATTTTGCCCTTGTGCTGCCCTAAATAGGGCCACCAAGTGCCCAATCAAGATATGAGCCCCTTCTGTAGGAGTGCTGGGAATATCCCGTCACCTCCCGGGGATTTGAAAGGGCCGAGTGATTCTACAGTCCATTTCACCGTCACTTTATTGAAGAGATTGCATGCCAATCTACTCGCTCTTGCCACCTCTAGCTCATAGCACCTTTGTGTCCCTTCTTGTAAAGGCGTGCGGTAAGGCTCGTTCCTCAGCCTACAGACCCCCCGGGAAATGAGTTTCTAAGAGCACCCTTCAGGGTTGGTCTCTCCGATATCTGATGTGTAGCTCCCATCATCCATCAACACTGACTCCAAGGAGTTTGGGATTTTTGCTTGAAGTGCTTTTTGGAGTCTGACTGTTTCTGGTAGACTAGTTAGTCCCTCACAGTAGAGCCTCCAAGATCTCCTCTTGGACGTTTGCAACTCTTCGTTAAACTCCGTCAGTGCCCTTGTGTGTGCAGGCCATGTATTGGGCCTCCTTGTACTATTGAACAATTTTCTAACCCTCTTACGAAGTTGACTTAACCTCTCGTTCCACTAGAGTACCTCCCTCTTGATCCTCCTAGTCTTGAGCGGACAGTTTTCTCCGTAAGTGGTGATTATATCCCTGCCCAATGTGTCAGAAAGGTTATTTATAGGATGTTCTCCTAACATCCCCCCTGTTCCCTACTCCTCTTTTTTTGAGCCTCATCCGAAGTGCTCGTGTCAGACCTGGGCCTCTTAGGCCCTTGATTGTAGAGATAGTTTGCATTCTCCTCGGAGCATCCATGCTCCCGCAGCCTTTTTCTTCGCCTCTTCTTCAAGCCAGTGAACACCCTGGGCCTCCTTGTCAGGCATCCTGAGTTTCGATGGCTGGTAAAAGCCATTATCACCTCGCTAGATCGCAGAGTTGGTGTTGTTTCTTCAAGGGGATCGACGGCTGGTGAAGCCATTTTCCCCTTGGATTCCAACAACCCAAACAAAATCCAGCCCTTACATTCATTTCAAAGTGGAGGAACCCAGTCATGCATAAACCACATATTGTATCTTTCACCAAGTGGAATTTCTTCAATCACTTCAACTAGTGTGTCCCTAATAAATGTAAGATAATTGCCACCAGAAAGTCTGTTTGGTAAAACAACAAATCCAATCAACTGGTCCAAAAATATTTCGGTGCCGGTAGTTCGAAGCGATGAAGTAGTTACATGGATAGACTCGGTGCTCCTAGACTTGCACAGTAGGGGAAGAAGAGTAACCCTAGTTTTCTGTATAGTTTTCTGTAAGTTATGTTGCAAACTTAATTCTATTTTATAGAAGGGGGAGAAGGGGGATCAGTAGTTTTATGCTTTTTTTTTTATTGGCCCGGTAACAATCAAATTATCTAATTGTATTAACTAATAAAATAAATTATTAATTAATAAATCTAATTTTATTAACTTAATATGTATAAATATAATTACAGTTTTGTCTGTACATTGCTCTGAGTTATTCATTTTTTTACGTTTCATGCATTAGAGAAGCCGAAACCAGTCTTATCTTGATTCGTGTCTTTTTGTCTGTGACGCTCCAAGAGGCATTTTACACCGTCTTCTCCGAAAAAATGGGAGAACTGATAACAATGAAACTTATTTCATACATTCTCTACATTCCAGAGAAGGTTTTTAAATGCTTAAATTTGTCAGCCGACCCTTAAAAAGTAAATCACGAGCATTTAAAACCCCACTTTTTACAAAATATTGGTCACATTTTGATTTTAATTATCAATAAACCACCTACTGGCAATAATCAGCTGTCTTTGTAGTTTAAGGCCGGCCGCACACACGGGCGAGGCGGGGCGCGTTGACTTGCACGGCCACACGTAGAAAAATTTAAGCAAACCTTCCTCATTGTGCCATTCACTTCGTTACATGAACAATATAGTGGTGGTTAGTGCATCGTGTTGAAATGGATGAAGATGAGGAGACCGTTTTGTTTTGTTAGCGAGGCAGGGTAAGACAGGCTCGACGGGACGCCTGACTTGCACTGCCACACACAGAACGAGGCGGGACACGACAAAGTCAAAAATTTAGCATATGTTCCTTATCGTTCCAGTCACCTTGTGATAAACTCAGTGTCAATATAGTGGTGGTTAGTGTATGGTGTCAAAAACTTAAAAATTGAAAATACAAAATTGAAAAAAATTATAAATAATTTATTGTAAATACTAAAATACTACAACCCCGTTTTGGGGTACAAAACCCATATTCTTCCCTATAGGAATTTCACTAAAATGTAATAATTCATAGGCGTTATAGTAATAACGTTTTTAGAAGGATGGCATATTGGAAAATTCTAAAACTACTGTATGTTTTAAAAACGAATTATTTAACAACATCAAACTGTGAAACTATTTGATTTTTTATGTTAATGTATAATATTTTTTGCAGATAAAATTTAAGCTTTAATTTTTTAAACAATCGTTTTGTTTTTTATAATAAACTAGCTTCGCTAGCTGGGTGCTCCGCCCCCAGGCCCACGTGGTTGTTGTCGGCAGTCCTTAGTAATTATAATACAGTTAATGGCGGTTAGAGAATGTGCGTGTGTAATTCCATTATAAACTAAATACATAACTTAACTTAAATATATATAAGTAAATACCATTATAAACTAAAATAATGTAACACAGTATCAAAATGTGCAAGAAGAAGTCATAGTGAAAAATGTAAACTGTTTAGTCACTCGCATAACCTTAAAACAAAAATGTAAACAAAATAGAAAACATAAACAAATGTAAGTGTGCTTCGATCCATGGAGTATATCTTCAACTAACAGATATAGCAAATTAATCAGCTGTTGAAAAGAAAATAGTTATAACGTAAACAAAGTTCTGGTACCACAGTATGGGATCCTTTTTGGGCTTCAAGGGTGGAACCCAATTGAGCTAGAAATTGATGATCCATAAACCCTTCTCCATGAAATTTTATCTATGTGTACCATTTTTCATGGTTAATCGCCCAACAGTGTCCGAGCGCATAAGCTTCAAACATACAAATATATATACATACATATATACAAACATCCTCTTTTATAGATATAGATTAAGTATTAGTAATGGTCAAATGAATTCATATTGATTTGATACAACAGTTATTGATACACCTGTCAGACGAAAGATAGTGGAGGGAGCTGAATAGTGTGTGAGGGGAGCCCGGGGAGGGAATGTCACATGGCCACGCATGCGCAGAAAGTTTTGCCCGGCAGTGACTTGCCCCAGGGCATAATTTAGCTTTGCATTTTGCCCGAAGGTGCCCCGGGGTGTCTTTTTGACACGCCGTGACTCGCCTGGTCCTGTGTGTGGTGCTCCATAAGCACTAAAGCATTTTACGTCACACAAGACGCCCCGGGGCAAAATGCCCTGCCCTGCCGGGCTCTGTGTGCAGCAGGCCTAAAGATTCAATAGAAAGAAAAACAAACAGCTGTAAAATCAATATAAGTTATTTTATATTGGTCATTTATTTTATACCCATTCCAAAATCGTACTATATTAAAAAGTTATTTTAACGTATAACTAATTATAATAATGGTATAAATGTTATAATCTATTTAATTGTAAAGTATTGCTTAATAAAGCTTGGTATTTTTTTCATTTTACTGATTTGTTTAGGATTTCAGGTTTATATTTTGGTACGATAATCTTTCTTCTTTAAACTATATCCTACAACTCGTACAAAGGACGGGCTTACTGCTAGTAGTTAATATAATTAGTTGAAAAATTAATACTATAGATACTGAATACTTATTCGTGTGTCTAAATTGGTAAATATACCTAATAACAAATTAGTTAAGTAAGTAATTAATAAAGTAGTATTGGTAAAACCTACAGTTTGAAAAGTTCTTCTTTGTATGAAATATTTAAAAGCATATTGCTACAAATTGACTATGCCTATCACATTTTTGTAATGTTTAATGGCAATAAAGGACTTATGACTTATATTGAAAAGTAATTTGATCATGTAAAATTCAGAAGTACCCACAAAGAACTAAACTACTTCACTGTGCATACTTAGTGCATACCCTTTACTACAGCTGTGATAGTGACAGACTTAACCTAATCAAACACACTTTACCAAATCAGCTGTGATGACATATTAAACAATTACACACTCCTCATATCACTAACCATAAATTAATCATATACTCCTTACTGTAATTAAGATTAAAAAAACCATAGGTATTAATCAAAACGTACTGGTACGTCATTACTCCTTTGAGCCATGATACAAAATGACATACCAGTATGTCACTACTCCTCAGTACTCCTAATTCTGTACTCCTCAAAGTGTTAAGCTTAATCCAGCAGTCTACCTACTTATATGAGCAATCTAAAACATAGAGCTTTCAAGTGTACTGTGAAGTCATTTGTAAAAGTTCTAGTTGAATTTGAATGCACATTTTGATAAAAAATGGATTTTTTATATGATTACTTTTATAATATCGGAAATTAAATTTCAGGTAACTAAATCCCACTGAAGAAAGTCTGGACTAAATTAGGCAAGCTAGGCTGACAACCTCCTGAACTTCTGGCATGTCAAAGTATGTTTAATTTAATGGTTTTTAGACTGCAATCATTTATGAAGACTTTTCATGAGAGTATGTGTATATATATATATATATATATCTGTTTATATGACTGATTAATTTTCTTCCTCGATAACAAGGTCTATAGATTTTGTTCACTTTCCTTAGAAAGAAATCACAGTTTTACTTCTCAATTTTATTTTATTTATATTTTGTTATTTTAGTTGTGATTGTGTTTTGTGTAGGTTCTGTTTAATTGTTATATCGTTTTACCATTTGATTTGTACAGTTGTTATTGTATTTATTTTTCTGGTGTACCAAATAAAAATATTTTAGATTTATAAATACTGTTATAAATTAATTGAATTTCATGGAATTCTTGTTCAAATCTTGATCACCGCCATTTCAATAATGTAATCTAATCCAATCTGATTTTTTTAAACAAATATCTGGAAAGTTTTTAAAAATATTAGTTGATCTTATTGAAATTCAGGGTAAAATAACTGAACTGTAAAAAAACCACATTTTAACTGATTCTAATAAAATATTTAAGTAGTAAATACATACATAAAGTCATACAGTAAAGTCTGGTTTATCCGGATCTGATTCATTAAGATTCTGGCTTAACCAGATCAGGCTGTTTCTTCTCAATATTTCACCTAAGCAAGTAGGCAGAGAGGGGTCGGAACTGTGTGTCATGCGATTGCGTAGCTGTCCACAAGCTCTCTTGTTTTGAGCTATAGTGAGTCAGTTATAGCCGAGCTCCGTGTAAACACAGTCGCTATGCTTGATGGTCAACGCCAATTGTGTAAGTTATGAAATATAATCTGTTTCTGCAAGCAGAAGGATGAAGTGTTGTGTGAATCCATTGCACAATGATCAACGTGTATAGTAAAAAAGTTATGAATGGTGATAGCGTTAGGGAATGGTGTCAAAAATTTAAAGACGTACGAACAGACATCTATGATGAAGGACAAGGTCGCAAGTCTGTCACCACTGTAGTACTCGTTGAGCATGTTGATCAGGTGGTGAGAAGCAAACAAAGGTTTACAATTAGCGAACTGTCTTATGACTTTCCAGACATTTCTAGGTCTGCTTTGTACACAATTTGTGACTCAAAACATAGGCTAACGAACAAGACAAACGCATAAGATTGCTTTTGTCTGGCGTTGCCTTGATGACAACGTACAGATTGGACCTAGCACCATGTAATTATCACCTGTTCGGAGAACTGAAGTCATGGTTAGGTGTGCAGCACCTTGTTACATATGGAGAACTTCCGGATTCCGTCAAGACTTACCTGTCCTCAGTGGCGGCAACATACTTCGAGAAAGGCATCGAAAAGCTTGTGTCACGGTATGAAAAGTGCCTCAACTGTTTTGGTGATTTTGTAGATAAATAAGTTAAGATTTTACTGTACGATAAAATTGTTATTTTCTGTTCAATTTTTTAATTTACAGCCAATCGCAGGTTGAAAGAAAAACAGCACTTGTATTTAAAAAGTGATTTTCATCCCGAGCATCTTCAAACATTTCAGATGCTACCGCAATACTTTCTGTTCGCAGCAAGTATCACTAACATTGATTGCTTACAATATGAGAAAGCACATCCAAAATAAGTTCTCATTTTTAATTGGAGTGTTTTTTCTTAACTAAAACAAATAAAAATAAGAAATCTTTATTTGCCATTGACATAACTATATATATCAGCAATTGTCAAAGCCTAGAAATAGTCACAAAAAATCACAGTTAGGAAATAGTAAAGAAACAGTACGGACAGCCTTAATCAATCAATCAATATCTTTATTCATTAAATATTCATACATATACATCTGAATAGTGTCATAATTTTTCCTTAGCAAATTTACATAACATTTTCTAAAGTATTACGTATTAAAATATACCTAATACAATACCCAAGAGGAGGTAGAGAAAAACTCCTCCAGGAAAAATGGGGACCTTTCTATTAAAAAGTTTTTAAGTTTAACTTTGAATTTATTTGAATTTTTTTCATCTCTTATATAAGTTGGTAATTGTTTAAGGTACTTAAATCCAACATGTGATGGTTTTTTAAATAGAACCTCAAATTTTTATAGTTTTGGGTTATAAAGTTTTTATTTCTGGTATTATATGGGTGGATAACTGACGATTGGGGGTTGTTAGTATTATTTTTAGCTGTTAGGATGGTGTCGAAAATGTATTGCCCATATACAGTTAAAATAAGTCTTTAAATTTGCTTTTTACCCTTTCTTGGTAATATAATTTCATTATGATTTGAATGGCTTTTTTTGTTGTTTAACCCTTAACATCCTGGGTGCGGTCTCACAGTCCACTTGAGTAATTTATTTATTTGAATTTAAGAGTTTCAAAAGACAATGACCCCAGCCATGCCAGGTAGTTGTCCCTCCCCACCACCAAAACCGATCCCTATTGTCACTTGTCTTCCAGTCGTAATATTTATAGATATTTTTAGATTTTTTTGTTGTCAGCGGTCTGTGAGACCAGACCCAGGACGGTACACGATAGATTTACGACCCGGCCCATTGTCTTGTGTGTGTTTGTTTTGACTCAGATTTCGAAGAGATGTTTTAAAACTGGTACGAGGATGCTTTTATAAGTAAACTGTATTCACTTGGATGGTGAAACCACAATTTTAGCGAAGTTTTCAGAACACGAGGCTGACGTATAAACTTTCGAGCATGCATCCGTCGAGTACTGGGAGTAGAGGAACCTAAACCCGACACTGTTGGTGATATGCTGAATAAAAGAAAGACATACTACACATGTGATCTGAAGAAGATAAGAAAAACTGCCTACATTTGCTATTGATGTAAAAAACATATTTGCCTCGAGTGTACAACAAAAGTTTGCATTGAATGTAGACCCATGTTATAAGCTGAAATTAGCTGTTAAGCAACTGTCGCAATTTTAATGATAATACGTTTTTTACAAGTATCTTTATTTTGTTATATATATATCATATCCTGTGGAATGGAAAAATACCAATAACTAAACATTTTGTCATATTTATCATTACGTTTTTATGGTTTTAGAAAATGTTTACAATTTGCATTAGATTTCGCCTTGTCCAAGGTTTTTAAATTTTATACATCTATTATATGTACTCAATGAACGTAATTTAATATTATTCACATAGTTTACGTTTCAAATGACTTATTAGATTGATAAAATGATTTCCAACAGTAAAAAGTGGTTTTAAATGTTTTTTTTTTCAAAAAGGCGGTCTGTGAGACTGCACCCAGGACTGAGTGTAACAAAAAGCTCACCCAGGATATTAAGGGTTAAGGATTCTATCCATGTTAGCTTTTGAGGTTGAGCCGTAAAAACAAATACCAAATGACAAATGTGAATGAATATTAGCAAAATAGATGTCCCTTAGGGTTTTTTATTACAAAAAGATGACAGCCTGTAAAGAGAATAAAGTCCCGAGCTCAACTTAGATAACCTTTTCCATGTGTTTATATCAACTAAAATTCTGATTAATTGTTAACCCTTAAAATATAGTATTGATTTTAATTTCAATTTCTAGCATGCCATAATTTATTACAGGTTCATGTGATATTTTGATGAGTTCTGAATCTAATAAAATTAGTTTTTGGGGGTTTACCATTAAGTTATGTTGTTGTAAATAATATCCAATATTTTCTAGCCCTATAGAGCTTAAAATTTCAACTTGTACTGTGTTGGCTGGCCCTTTTAAATTTGTATAATCTTCATAAAAACAAACATTTTGCTGTGACATACACGAAAGTGAATCAGCTGCATCATTTATGTAACTTATAAATAAAAGGGGGCCCAGTATTGAGCCCTGGGGGACGCCATTTTTAATAAAGGCAGTTTTAGAGTTTACTTTTGTAGTTTCATGTGTTAAGTGAGTGATTTCAACATTTTCAACATTCAACAACAGCGACCAAATTTGGTAGAGACGTGTACTCCCACAAGTGCTCGGACGAGTTCGTAAACCAGACATATCGGTCAATGGGAACGGGTAGTTTGGGGTGGTTTTGTACCCCAAAATGGGGTTTTTTGCGTTTTTCGAGTGTAATTTTTAAAGATTTCTAATTTTATATTTCACCATTAGAATCAGCTTAAAAAACTACACAATTAAGTTCCTTAAAGTTTTTCTCTATCTCCAACGGTTACCAAGATATAAAAAAATCTAAACACAGTACGTTGTATTTTGAGGCTCCAATGTTAATCTTATGAAGGATAAGGAAAAATTAATTTTTCACTTATTAACCAATATTTTTGGATAAAACTTTATATTTAGCTTTATGTGGTTGGAACCCATACATTTATGCTAAAAAATCACAGTTTATGTGTTTATCATGGCAGGAAACCTGCATACTCTTTTCCCATGTTAATCATATGGATAATAGCCAAACTCCTTTATTTATGGACAGATGTTGATGAAAGTTGGTATAAATGTTAAAAATAAAAATTTTTGATGGTATAAATGCCTACTCTCAGTGTTCCTCATAGCAGCAAACCTGCTCACTCTTTCCCATGTTAATCTTATGGAGAATAGGCAAATGATTCTCATGTTTATCGACAGATTTTGACCAAACTTGTCATATATTATTATTATAATATTATTGATTTGGAAATTCGCTGAGTACGCAGGTCTTCTGCGACGGGGTTATTTTTATATTCTCCATAAGAATAACATTGGGCGCTTTCAGAAAACGTACTGCGTTTATCGTGGAAAGTAAATTTAAATTTTCTCTGGAACTGTTAGTCGTAGACAAATAATTCAAAATACTAATTTGTTTAGTTTTTTAAGCTGGTTTCAATGGCATCAGTCAAGTTATACTTTACTTTTATTGTTTTCGCTGAAAATTTAAAAATTTGATTTTTTTGACATTTAAAAGCCCATAACTTTTGAACCGTCATTTTTACAGACATGCGGGTGGTGTCAAATTATTTAGTACTCTGTGCACTATAAACTATCAAATTTTAATCAAAATCGTTAGAGCCGTTTTTGAGAAATTTGGATTTTTCACGTTTTTTAAGGGTTTTTAGGGGTGAACTACCGTTAAAAATCAAAAATTCAAAAAAATGAAAAAACCGCCTGGAGATACGGTGACTATATATATATACTTGCCAAATTTCATGTAAATCGGACCAACGGGTTAGGCTGTGGCACTGTACACATCCAGACACACACACACACAGACAGACATCACGTCAAAACCCACTTTTTTGGATTCAGGGGGCCCCAAAACGGATATATCCACCCTCAACTCAAATTCAAAAATTTTGACGAAAACAATACTTTCTATGTATAAGGGGAGAAAGTAAAAATTATTATGGCAAAGAGCAAATCAAATACAAAAAGTTATTCATTACATTTTATTTATGAATATGTGAAGTTTATTTAGGTCCAAAGTTTAAAATTTTCCATTGATAAATAAAAATAATACAACGGAATTAGTTTTGTTAAATCCTTATAGGACTTTAATTTTCTAATTTCAAAATAATAAAATATTTCTAAGCATTATTTTTGGTATTTTAACACATCAATATGTTGATAAGGACCTATAAAATACTTTGTATTTGGTATTTTGCTTTTAATAAATTTCCTTTATGAACACTAAAAGGATAATTAAACCCATGTCATGTCAAGCGTGTGAGCGCCTGGACTGACTCCTGCCGCCTCTTAAAGTTTTTCTCTATCTCTAACGGTTACCGAAATATTAAAAAACTAAACACAGTACGTTGTATTTTGGGGCTCCAATGGAGCCCCACAATATCTTATGGAGGGTAAAAAAAGATTAATATTTCACTTATCAATCAATAGTTTTGGATTCAACTTGGTATTTACCTTCATGTGGTTAAGATCTAATGCTTCAAATGCTTAAATGCTGTGTTTATCATGGCAGCTAACCTGCATAGAGCATACTCTTTTCCCATATTAATAATATAGAGAATAGGCAAACTACTTTATTTATGGACAGATGTTTATGAAACTTGGTATAAATGGTTAAAATAAAAATCTTTTATGCTAGAAATGCCAAATTTTACTGTTCCTCACAGCAGCAAACCTGCACACTCTTTCCTATATTAATCTTATGGAGAATAGGCAAATATCTATCATATTTATCGACAGATATTGATAAAATTTGTCATATACAGTAAAACCTCGTTAATCCGGACTAATTGGAGCTCCAAGTCGTCCGGATTAAAACAAATAATCCTAAGCGAAGAAAGACAGTGATTTTTGGGTACCCCTTGTATATAATGAAACACCTTTTGCAGATAAACTTAAATAGTATGTATATTCTGAATTTAAAATTACATATTGTACAAACAATACATACAGTAGTTACATTTGAACAAAAATATACACTTGGTATTTACGTCCATACAAAAAATTAGACAACGAAAAAAGACAAAATTACTTTGAACATGAGGGTTGAGGTTCGTCGTCAAGTGACTGAACTGGTTTGAAGAAGGAGTTGAACTTTATTTGCCTTTCTTTTGTGTTAATTTCACAATTAAACAACGCAACTAAAACGTGCAGTGCAATTGACCTCTGTACTGACAACTGACGGCCTAACACGAGCAGGAGAAACACAATCATGTGACTGAGCTACTATTGGCTGACAGTACCACTGTAACCATGGTAACGGCACGTATGCCTTGCGCTGTGACCGCCCGCACTCGGCATACGCACACTCACATCGCCGGGCGCACTCCGGCGCAGTCGTACGGTGACGATCGTATGCTACTAATCAGCGTTCTGCGCATTAAAACTGCGACCCAATGGCTGTCCGGATTAAGCGAAGTCCGTATTAATGGGGTCCGGATTAACGAGGTTTTACTGTATCATTATTTTTATTATATTATTATTGATTTGGAAATTCACTGAGTACGCAGGTCTGCTGCGATGGGGCATTTTTGAAAATGGGGCAGATCTGGGATAGTCTTAGTTGTTCTGGAAAAATCCTTCATATAAGCAGCTGTTAATCACTGAGGTCAGAGGATGTACTGTTGCAGGGATATTCTTTTAATAATATTAT
This sequence comes from Nephotettix cincticeps, assembly GCA_023375725.1. NCBI lineage: Eukaryota > Metazoa > Arthropoda > Insecta > Hemiptera > Cicadellidae > Nephotettix > Nephotettix cincticeps. The sequence goes on along the minus strand of CM041786.1, from coordinate 98,078,259 downwards.
TAGACATGTTATAGCAGTGCAAGGAGTTAAGAGTTATTAAGATTTTTAACAGAATCAAAGATATTTTTTGATTTGACTGGTCTGAAACTGAAATATATTGGCACTATTTGATATTAGCAAATCTCCTATAGGGAAGAAGCTATTACCATAGGTATCACAGTATGACTTAAGCCCGGGACCATGTTATTTTTTTTTGTACCTAGGTGCCCAGAAACCAAAAACAATAATTGTTAAAATTTATATATATATATATATATATATGTGTGTGTGTGTGTGTGTGTGTGTGTGTGTCTGTGAACACGATAACTCTTGTAAAAATGGTCCGATTGAGACCAAATTTGGTAGAGACATGTATTCCTACATTTTCTCCGACGACTTTGTAAACCAGATATATCGGTCAACTGGAACTGATAGTTTGGGGTGGTTTTGAACCGCAAAAATTGGTTTTTCGTGTTTTCCCATGTAATTTTTAAAAATTTCAAATTATCTTACACCATTAGAATCAGCTTATAAACTAAACAATTTAGTTCCTTAAAGTTTTCTCTATCTCCAACGGTTACTGAGATATTAAAAAATCTAAAAATTTAATATCTCGGTAACGGTTGGAAATAGAGAAAAACTTTAGGAACTAAACTGTGTAGTTTTTTAAGCTGATTCTAATGGCGAAAGATAAAATTGAAAATTTTTCAAATTACATACGAAAAACGCAAAAACCCCAATTTTGAGGACAAACCCCCCAAACTACCCGTTCCGGTTGACTGATATGTCTAGCTTACAAACTCGTCCGAGCAAATGTAGGAATACACGTCTCTACCAAATTTGGTCTCGATTGGACTATTTTTACGAGAGTTATTGTGTTCACAGACACACACATAAGAGGAAAACTAAGGAGGAGAATCTATTATATATATATATATATATATATATATAAATTTTAACAACTATTGTTTTTGGCCTCTGGAAGCCTAAAGACGAAAAAATAATATGGTCCTGGGCTTAAGTCTTACCATGAGATCCACAGTAATAGTTTCTTCCCTACGGTAAAGTCGCTAAAAAGCATATTTAAAACTTGTTTTGCCATCTTTGATACTATTTACATCTTTGAGAACATGTTTGAAGTGAAAGAAAAGTGAGTAACAAGGGGAAAAAAGTTGATCCGGTCAAAAAATTTAAGGTAATTTAATGAAGGGTGGAAACGATATGTTTCCAAAAATATTTATTTATAAAATATAAAAAATAGTATACCGGGTATTACAAGTCTTTTTTAAAGTATACTAATTAACAAATCCTCAAATATATCCAAAGTTACTTAATATCTTCTTTAAACATTACCTTGCATCAGAATATAATTGACATTTTTTTCCATGCTTCAAAATTTCACGTACCTCTTCCAAGGTTCTGTTATGTGTATCTGGTACATAGGCCCATGAGAATATAATGGCTAATGTACATGATAAACTAAATATAAAAAAATTCACGTACATACCCACAGCTTGTGCAATCAATAAATAATATTTATTAATTAAAAATCCAGAAAATGCTACAACCAAAGTTGTCAGTGAAGAAGATAATGCTTTTACGTTTGGAGAAAATATTTCTCCCTTAATACTTGTCCCAATAGGACCTAATCCAAAGTTGAACATTGAGTTATAGAGAGCAAATGATATGAAAACTAAGTCACTACATCTCGAATTTGATATAGAATTGTCATTATTTAAGTAAAACCAAATCATTGCAGCTGCAGTTGACAGAGCACAACCTCCACATGATATGGTCAATAGAGTTTGTCTGTGATACCTTACCATGAGACCTGTAGAAGCTAAAGAAGACAAGAGGCTTATGACTCCAAGTATTATTACACAAGAGTTGGGGTCAAGCACTCCAAATGTAAGTTCTGGCAATGTTATCGAAGAGTATGCCTGCAAAACTCCAGATCCAGATGATCTCTTCAGAATTGAATAGGTGATTGCAATAATAAACCCTTTTCTATTGGGTTTGTCATAAAATATATCTCTCAGGGTTCCTTTCTGATCTTTTTGTTCCTCAAGAGAAATCTCTATTCGTTTGATTTCATTATCAATGTTTTGCTTGGGTTCTCCTTGTCGCAGCCAGCACATAACTTGGAAAGCTTTTGCTCTTTTTTGGTGTTTCAAATAATAGTAAGGAGACTCAGGCATTTGAAGAAATAAGCAGAAGTAAAATAGAGTGAGAATTATGCATGCAATAGCTAGCCATGTATAGTTTACAAAAGGTCCTACTACATAAACAAACAACACTCCAAAGTTCAACAAGAGATTGTTAATCGTTGTCAAAGAGCTCCTAAGTTTTGGTCCAGCAATCTCACTGACATAAATTGGCATAATTGTTGTAGTAATCCCAATCCAAAGGCCAGCTGCAAACCTCGCAATGTACAGCTGAACTGGCGAATCCGCATACAAAATCATAAGCCATGATATTAATGGTAGGATTGATAAGTAAATACAGGTCTTCTTCCGACCGAATATATCCATTAAAAATCCTGCGGGGATAGGGCTTGTTATGTGTCCAAGAAACATCATTGATATCATCCAAGATATTTGACTGACGTCCAGAAAAAGAGGTGTCTCCTTTTCGGCCATTTTTATGAGGACGGGAGATGGCCAAGCAGTTGCAGCTCCCATCAGAGTGTAGGCCAATGATCCTAAAAATTGAAAATTTTTACTCATTTTAATTGCTGTATATATTTTAAATAATTATTACCTATTAAAACAAACTTATTTTTAATTGTATGGATTTTAAAGGGAGCTATGACTCGGTATTTGCAAGGTGTATGCATATTAGCCTACTGGCCTATTGTTCTACTCCAGAGCCCAAATATTGCCTTAATCAGAAATTGGACGGGCCCCGTGTGAGCTCTAGAAGTCAATTAACAATATCAGAGAATTTAGATCAATCTTCTTGTACTTCATAGGCTCCAAAAGAGCCTCCTCCATCTGGCTCATAATGCCTCACAATCTAAGATAATGTGGGAACAATTTTTTTCTTTTTCCCTGCATTGTCAGTACCATCATAATAAAGAACTGTCTGTATGTGTTTTCTGTTATCCAGTTAGAAGGGATGCGACTACCCTTATGTCTTCCCAATTGAAGAAAAGACTGGGTTAAGGCTTTGCTTGGTCCTTTGATTAAATTTTGTAATGTCTTGGTCCAGGTATAATGTTACTACCATTTGTGGTGTTCTTCCCTGTATTTTTACAATGCATCTCTTGCCATTAGCTGGCTGATGCCACAGATTGGTTGAAGACCATTCTTGAAGCCCCCTCTTTAGCCAGCTGGTCTGCTGTCTTGTTCCCTTCTATACCATGGTAACCCTGGACCCACTTCAAGGTCACGTAAGCCTGGACAGATGTTGAAGGGTGAGAATACACTTTTATACCAAAGTTCGTTTTTAATGTTAAAACAGTTAAAAGAAGCTGTCAATCATGCAATACGGTGGGTATTGTATTGTGAAAGCAATAAATTATTATTTCTTATTAAGATTAATTAATTTTTTGATAGGTATTTTGATTTTAAGTTTTTTATAGTTCGCGGTATTGTGATAATCCAGAAGTATGTTCTGGAATCGTTTTAGGGAATATCCTCAGATGTCAATGGGATATGAGGGGATGAGATATCCGCTTGCTACACGCTCAGATCATACCTGATACCGTTAAGGTGACAAGTTTTTTATAGATAATGAGATTAATTATAGACAAGCTTTAAAATTTTTATCTTGGGGTATGATGGTAGAGGAAATATTTTTCCTATTGAAAATTTTTATTGTAAAATATTGAGATTGTCAGATTTCTCTGGAATTTAGTGTTTTGGATAACAAAATGCCTCAAAATAGTTATATGTATACAGAGAAGCAAGTTTTTAGAAAATAAATATGTAACTAACACTAACTAAAGCAGATGCATATGTGACGATCTTAGGGCTGTAAGAACTAGTTCTCACCAACTAGTCAGGTCACCGGTTACGCCACTGGTGATGTCTTCAGGTGAGCGAGTCTAATACAGCCCTTAGATAATTTATAAGTACAAGTAAAACTGTAATTTTCAAGAATTTTTGAAAAATTTAGCTTAAATCCACATGGACTTATTTTATTCATAATTAGTTGGATGGTCTAGAATGTTTTTTTTATAAATATGGAGCTATATTGTGAACTAGGTTTTCAGATTTATGCAACTTGTGAGGGTTGTTTGTGGGTAAGGAATATCTTTTTTATGAATGAACACAACATTTTAACATCTTGCTCCTACCTGCATTTATATTAATTGAAATTCAAAGATATTTTAGCCTTCTGCAGTATCTAACTACATATAGATTTTTTTACCGTATCCTAAGAAATGTAAATGTACTTATCCTAACAATTGTTTAGTAACTTAACAATCCTGAGGACCTGGATATTTCTACTGCAGTGCAGATTTCATATGCATACAGTATTGAGGTAGGCCTATAGTAGACCCTACCATCTGGGGAAGGATACAGTATGTCTACAGTATCAAGGCAGAGGCTCTCACAACACTTATTTGCCTGCTGCAGCAAAACTTTTAATCATCAACAAAGTGGATTACATGTAAAATAATGTAGAAAAATGTTACCTGAAAGCGCTGCTCGGTATTGATTGAAAACTCCACCTGCGGGTGCCATTACATTCGAGAGAGATTGACCTAAAATGATTTTAAATATGAATATCATGTAAATATTTTAATGTTTATAATTAATCGTCTGACTTGTCCAATCAGTAGCAAGAGCGTTGATTATCTGAACCATTACCGATCTGGTTATCAACACTTGAACAGTCAAAAATATTTGTGCAAAATTAGATATTACTTTTCCACATAGAGAGAACTTTGAACATAATGCAATTTAAGGTACATTTTTGTGTGATAGTTTTCAGTCAATACAATACCGAGTGTCCATTAAGTCATGTCCTAATAAAGAAACAGAATAAATAAAAACAAATAATAGAAAGATAAAATGTTATTTACAATAAGTGACTTTTTTAGTTTCTTATAACTATTTGCAATGTCATTCTAATACTAAATAGGTCTAATACTAATAGTCAAAGTAGCAAGTTATATCAAAGAAAACAGACTGATAATGAAATAAAACTATTTACTGACATGTTAAATAATACAAACTGGGAAATAATTCATGAGTATGTTTCTGGAAATTTGAGTGTTGAGCAATTATTTGATGGATTCTTTAAATATTATATTGATCTTTGGCATTATTGTTCACCTGTAGTAAGTAAGTCAAACAAATTTAATAAGAAAGTTAGAAAAGTAAGGTGGTATACTGATGAGCTATCTGCAGAAAAAAATGTCGTGATGCACTTATTTGGTGTTTATAAGTATCTAAGAATGATTGGTTCTGAGCAGACTCAATTGGCTTACACTACTTATCTGGAGAGTAAACGTAATTATAGACGTAAACTGACTGAAGCAAAAAGGCAAGCCTGTGAGAACTTTGTTGAGACAGCCCCTAACAGGTGTAAAGCTGCTTGGGATGTTATTAGGCTAGAGAATTCATCTGGTAGCTCACAAGAAATAAATCTAGATCCTGAACAACTGAATAGATTTTTCCTTGACTCAGTAGTTGAACTTTCAGGTAACATTCCTCAAACTAATACTTCATTCTCTGATCTCCTTGGAGAAAGTCCCAGTCCTCCTAATTCTTATCATTGGCAAGCTGTAAATTCAGAAGATATAACTAATGTTTTTCTAAACTATCAAATTCTAAAACCATGAATGTATATTTTTTGTCAAATTATATAGTAAAGAAAACAATTGATGTCATTAAGGAACCTCTCTCTTATGTCCTAAATAGATGCTTTGAAGCTGGGTACTTCTCTGACCTACTTAAATTATCAAAAGTAATACCAATATATAAATAAACGGTATCAGTGGACTGACACATACTTTCTCCCTTAAGTCAATTTAAAAAAGAAAATCTGTAATAAAACTATCATATTCTTCAAAGTTTATCTAAATATCATTTAATAATTAATTGTTTCAAAAATAATCATCCCATTTCTTAAAATAAAAACAAGAGAGACATAGTTAAATTAATTGTTAAAAATGTATGGGGGGAAACACCCCCCCCCCCCCGGTAATACCAAGATTTTTTGAGTTGGTTCTGTTGGGTGATTTGACCTTACACTTCATACCAAGTTTCATGTAAAACAGTTAAAAAATAAGGAAGAAATTGATATTTTAATATTCTCCATAAGAATAACATTGGACGCTTTCAGACAACGTACTGTGTTTATCATGGACAGTAAATTTAACTTTTCTCTGAAACCGTTAGTCGTAGACAAATAATTTAAAATACTAATTTGTTTAGTTTTTTAAGCAGGTTTTAATGGTGACGTCAAATTATACTTTACTTTTATTGTTTTCACTGAAAATTTAAAAAATTTATTTTTCTGACATTTAAAAGGCCATAACTTTTGAACCGTCATTTTTACAGACATGCGGGTGGTGTCAAATTATTTAGTACTCTGTGCACTATAAACTATCAAATTTTAATCAAAATCGTTAGAGCCGTTTTTGAGAAATTTGGATTTTTCACGTTTTTTAAGGGTTTTTAGGGGTGAACTACCCTTAAAAATCAAAAATTCAAAAAAATGAAAAAAACGCCTGGAGATACCGTGAATATATACATACATGCCAAATTTCATCTAAATCGGACCAACAGGGTAGGCTGTGGCACTGTACACATCCAGACACACACACACACACACACACACGGACAGACATCACCTCAAAACCCACTTTTTTGGATTCAGGGGACCCCAAAACGGATATATCCATCCTCAACTCAAATTCGAAAATTTTGACGAAAACAATACTTTCTCCATATACCGTACTACGTATAAGGGGAGAAAGTAAAAAGGAGACAAGTTACTCCTCCAAAATTATAGACCAGTTTCAATAGTCCCTATTTTTTCTAAAATTTTTGAATATTTAATGTATAGGCAGCTTTCTTTTTACTTTGAACATTCAAATCTTATAACTAATTCACAGTTTGGTTTTAGAGCTGGTCGTTCAACAACAACTGCTGTAATGGAGATAGTGAACAGCTCTCTTGATGCACTTGATAAAAGAGAATCTGTTGCTTTATCATTGATGGATCTCAGCAAAGCCTTTGATTGTGTGCCCTTTAATATTATTTTAGACAAACTAAAATTTTACGGAGTTTCTGAACATGCATGCCACCTCATTTTGTCTTACTTGACAAATAGGAGGCAATTTGTCTCGGTTAAGGGTGTAAATTCTGCAGTATCGAAAATTACATTGGGAGTACCTCAGGGCTCAGTTTTGGGGCCATTTTTCTTTTCCATAGTCATTAATGATCTACCAAAAAACATAGAGGTTGGATCTGTCATTATGCAGATGATACAACTCTTTTTACCAGTGAGTCAAATTTAATGAATCTTCAACTGACTATAGAATCAGAGTAACTGAATACATTGAATTGGTTTTCCTCAAATAAATTACTATGTAACCAACAAAAAACTCAAAAATTAGTGATCAGTTTATCTCATCAATTACAAAATTTTGAAACAGTAAAATTACTAGGCATAAACATAGACTCAAAACTGAATTGGACCGCTCACATTAATAGCCTATGCAGTAAATTGTCTCGAATAAGCTATCTTCTGTGGGTCGTTGCCTGGGGCTCAACATCAATACAAAATCTAAATAGAATACTAAGACTCCAAAAAAAGCAATTAAAATAATTTTTCAAAAATCCACCACAGAACACTGCAAACCTCTTTTTGTCCAAAATAATGTCCACACAATAATATCCATATACATCCTTGAAACCATAATTTTATCAACAAAATCAAAACCTACCCTTAGATCCGATCAACACAATCACAACACAAGGAGAAAAAATGACATTGATCTCCCCCAACACAGGCTTAAAAAAACTAGTGATTCCCCAGCATATTCAGGTTCATATTTCTTTAACCTCCTACCAGATGATATCAAGAAGCTTAAAAACACAAACTCTTTCATAAAAAAACTAAAACAATATTTCTTTATTAGACCATACTACACTATACAAGAATATATTACAGAACACACATACACACATCGCTACAAATGAGCTCACTTCGTGAAGAGGCAATAAAAATTTTGACGATTCCCTGGTCCCCAGACTACGGAGAAGACGCCGTATGTAAGATGTAAGAAATTAAAAAATCTGTTATCTGTTGAATATTTGAGAGTGGCTTACTTTGGGCTATTTCAATCTCATATTTCATATGGGCTTATTCTCTGGCGTCATTCATCGGCGGTACATGACATTTTGATAATTCAAAAGAAAGTCATCAGAACTCTGTGTGGAGCTGGTTTTTTGGACCATTGCAGACAACTCTTTATGCAAACAAAAATTTTAACCATAATAAATTTATACATATTTCATATTTTAATCTATACAAGCATTTAAATTTATTTATCACTAGAGAAGAGATTCACCATAATACACGAAATAAATCTAAAATTAATATACCACAACACAGGCTGACTAAATTTGGATCTTCTCACAGAGCCAACTGTATTACATTTTATAACAAACTAGATGAGTCTGATCGAATTGCATCTTTTAATATTTTTAGGAAGAAAATTTTGCAGTGGCTATCAGTCAATCCTTTTTATTCGACTGACGAATTCTTAAATTGTGAGGTTGACTTAGTTTTTTAATTTAGTTTTCCTTTTGTATAAAATATTTTGTCTAATTAATTTTATAGAATACTGTAATAATTTAAGATTTTTAATTGCAAATTTCTTTACAACTGAATTGTGACTATGCCTATTTCACTGTACTGTGGTCAATGGCAATAAAGTATTTGTATTTGTATTGCCATTATAAACCTCTATGTGCATGCCTTTAGTGACCTGGCTATCTCCCAAGCAACTTCTGCTCAGCATTAGCTATGTCTTCATTAGGATATAGGTGTCCAGTTCGTCCCTTATCGCACACACTTCACATTTCCCGGAATTAATTTTAAATACCACCTCTTGATTCTTTTTACATCAGATGAGGTGCATCCAAATGTTTTCACAAAATATCTTTGAATTGTAACAGCTAAATGAGCTTCATGGAACCACATACAGTGTTTTTTCTTATGAACTTGCCATTACTGTATTACTTTTTCATTTATACATCAATGTAACCTTATCGTTGTTTCCCTTCCCTTCAAGGGATGTCAAATAAGTTATGTGTATTATTGATAGTTTTCGTACAACAAATGCTATCAGGGTAAATCAGGGCAACTTTTGCAATCAGGTAATACTTTATGGATATATTATTTATATTAAATTGTAAATGAGATACATCAGGTACCATTATAAACTAACTGACTGGCATTACAAATCATTTAATTTTACTTCTTCAAACAGTTTTGAATAACAACTCTCTTCTGCATTACTTTTAATGAATTTCAGATAAGATTGCAAATCTTATGAGTAAAGAAAATAAATAAATATTTAATTGACTTAAAGTTAATGAGGTACCTTTTTGTATATTAAACTTTCTTCATTAAGTAGTCTTGTTTACAGGAATATATTCATAATACAATACGAAACCAATATGCACAGGGGCTTCTAAAGGCTTGACAAATACACCAACACCTTTGCTTCTCACTACATAGGCAGAGTTGTCTTGAGACAATGAATACCGTACGTGAATGTAGTTCATCAGTTGTAATTGCAAACATTCAAGGCCACAAACTTCTGTTTTGGAGTACACAGCTATGTGCGTTGATCACCATCACTGAAATAGAACCTGCTCTAATTAATTAATATGTGACTGAAAAAAGTGTAAAGAGATAGCATTTTAGTTAAACCTTATTTCTTCATTCTTCACTACCTTTGAATTTTATAAAATAAAATAAAACAGATTAAACATCCCCTCACTGTTAGTTTTCCTATTTATGAAATATTTTATCTTTTATTTTTCCTTAGCAATACTAAGGATTGGAACTGACCATTTCAGTTCCAATCCTTTCCAGAAAAATATAGTAAAGTCCGGTTTATCTGGATCCGAATCAGGTTAAAAAATTAAATAATTATAATGTGACTTTTATCGCTAGCACGATCTTATTGAATCCTATTGCTCGGTTCAGCTGGTGGCTTCAGGTTTCCTTGCTTGGAAATCTTGTGTGTACATAGGAACCCTCGTAACTAGTCTACACCGGCCATTTTGGTATTCCTGTCAAAATCATGTTTTAGTCCATGTTTTTCAGCTAAGTCAAACGCTAGACGTCTCAATTCAGCTGTAGTAATACCGTAAAATATCTTGGCCAGCAGTATTATGTGATCAGAAATCTCTTTTTCTTGCTCAGCGGAAATTTTTTCCGACCTGAAGATGGCCTAATTAAACTTTCAGCCTTCAAACGATCCCGTAAAGTTAATCTCGGAATTCCACAATTTGAAGAAGATTTTTTCTTAGAAATACAATTGTGTGCTGCTTCAATGGCTTTTTTTAAGATTCTCTTCACCCCATTTCGCCCTTTGCGTCGTCCGTTCTCTCGATCGAACCATCTGTAAACCACAAATGGTCTATTTAATAACCAAATTAATGTATGGGGCCATACCGCCACATGGTGAAATTGCTCCACGCATGAGTGACGGAATTACCTTATTTGCACAAAATTGCGGACTGACGCTATAATTTCTGAACGAGTAGACCAATCATAAAGGAACTGCACACATATCTATCTACCCTAATACTTGATCTATGCCATAGACAGATAATTAGATAATATACTACAATAATTGGGTACATATCTCAAATTATATGCCAGGTGGAAATAACACTGGATATAGAGAAAAATAATTAGATACCAATAGAACTTAAAACAAGCACCGCTCGAGTAATGACGCTTAACCGAAGATCCCCGTTGGGCCGCTAGGGGACAGCACTAGTCTCAATACAATATCTCAATGTTTATATAGTGACGAAATCAAGAATGTGGCGGAATTGTACCACTCTCCCCTACCCGGTGAAAGATGATACAGTCTGTCTTAAGTCTTTATGAAAACACTCATTTCTTATTCATAGTTTGGCTTTAAATTCCTGGATAAGTCGCAATTTTACATACCGAGGTAATAATTATTATATTATGTTTCATATTTTTTTCCAACGAACCAAACCTAATTTATCTGTTTAGTACATTGCAGCAACGCGCGACGGGTATGCTATTTCTCTATGAAAACTTTTTCCGTACCAGTGCTGCAAAACTACTGCGAACCATTCCTTTTTGCGGATGACACAGCCCCTTTAGTTTCACACAAGAACCTCGAAACACTGGAAGTCAATGCTTATATAGCCGCCAACGTTGCAAAGCAGTACAGTCAAGAAAACAATCTTGTCCTTAATAAAGAAAAAACGCAGCAACTTTTTTTGGCCTTGGAAAAACAAATGCTTGAGAACTTCCTCTGGTCCTTCCTTCAGCAGAAGAGGCAAAGTACCTCGGAATAACATTGGACAGTGACCTGAACTGGAAAATTCACACAGAACAACTATGTAAAAAATTGAGCACAGCCTTATACGTAATCAAACGAATAGCACACATAAGCGACCTTGAAACTGCAAAAACAGCTTACCATGCCCTCTTCGAGTCTCATATACGCTACGGGCTTATAGTGTTGGGCCACTCGTCGCAGGACAACCTTCACCGTGTACTGGTTCTCCAAAAAAAGCGACTAGAGTCCTCTCAGGACTGGGTATCCGTGACTCATGTCGAGGCAGATTTAAAGCCTAAAAATTCAAACCGTAGCAAACCTCTACATCAGTGATGTAATAATGCATATAATAAACAAAGGCTCCCTCCAGTTCTCGGAAACCCACTGCTACAATACCAGGAACAAGACCAACTATAGCCTACCAGCCCACAATCAAGGAGAAAAAACCAACACATATTGGGGCTAAGCTGTTCAACAAACTGCCAACAGATCTCAAAAGTCTGAAAAATGAAAAAAACAACTTCAAGAAAAGGCTGCTGGAATGGCTCATAGAGAAAGAGTTCTACTCTGTTGAGGAATTCCTTGAACAAGACGTAACGCCAATGACGTAAAATCGACCGATCGAGTAATTGACGCCCATCCTGTTCTCTAGGAATATGGATTAAGAAGAAAAAGGATTAAGAATAACGTTGTGAAGGAAAATAAAATGTCTTATAATAAATTTTATTACATCTTTTCAGTATGAAGATATATATTTTATTACAATTTATTACTGTACTTATAGTTTGTTCCTGTATTGTGTCAAGAATATATCTTTAAAATATTATCAAAAGTATTTTTATATAAAGTAACAGAAATGTATTTCGTTTAATGTGTAAAAAAGTACTACAAACTGTACCGATTCCATTAAGAATGGATTTATTTAACTGATAGTTTAGTATAATTCAATTCAAAACATACCTCTATACTATTAAAATCAAGAGGTTCGTCTGTACACTACAATAGCTATAATTAATTTTGTTTTTTTTTTTTTTTTTACTTTCTCCCCTTACATTATGTATTAAATTTTTAATTACATGAGAAAGAAAGTGTACGAATGAGCGTGTAAATATTTCAAGTTTGTTGATAAAATGTGTTAGTTGTATAGTAAGTTTACCAAACAAACAATTCTGAATAAGAAGAAAGAAAAAGTGCTTTATTACAAAACATTTATATAAAAATAACAGCGATTTTCATTATATATTTTTGCTGCACTGATTACAGCAATAGTTCACAGGACTGTCTGCTGGGATGGCATCTTCGCTTACAACTACAGAGATTACTTATTTTTATTAAAATAATAACCTAACATATGAACTAGCAAATGAAAATTTTCAACGATATATAACTTGATCCACCACCTTGGTTCATAAAATTACAAATCAAATCAATACATACTTATGAAGGTATAAATTAAATATTTTAATAATTGATTTTGGTTGAAATTAAATTCCGAAATAAACCCACACCCAATTTTCCAAGCATTTAATAAGTAAAATCCCAAGCCACGCCAGTCCCTCCCGTTCATCAAAAGATAAAAATCCTCCCATGTCAATTCTACTTTTGTTAAATACTGTCTTCTAATTTCGGACAAAATTGGATATATAAATAAAATGATAAATACTGTATCTTCAATTTCCCTCAAATTACATAAACTACAATTATTATTACTAAGGTTTTGATTTTTCAGCCAAGGCTTGTAGTTCAGGCTTATTGCCTCCACCCACACCCTGAAAATCCATCTCATCAATTTCATCGGTATCTTATCATTAAGATAAGACCCGTTCCCCAACGTCAAGTTAAAGGTCGCGTACAACCGGTGATACCGCGCGCCTAGAGCCGCTTCCACGTTCGCCCGACATGAGCGACGCCTGCACCCGCTCCACATTGCCCTCCATAACTACTGTACTTCAATGCCGTGCACACTTCCTAATCTACTCCACTCTGTGGACCAATACAGATTTTTCCGTATAACTAATTTTGCAAGAATACAAGGCAGCCGATCGTCAGTTAATGCTAATACTCTAACTATATGTTTCAAATGTGCATGTAAAGTGTTCTAAAAAATTGAATTAATTCCCATTTCTAAATGCAAAGCGTAATTTGCTACATTGTTTGGCAGGCGGAATAACTTCTTAGTAAACATTCGCAGAACTCCCTCAATTTTGTCACTTTTGTAAATACCCCGTACCTGACTTGAAATTCTGCCAAAATACCTAGAAGATTTACCCATTCACTCAATCTATAACGAATTAAACTGGAATATAATTTTGCGATGCAGTTAATAAATGACAAACCTCTATAGTTCTGGACTATATTAGGATTTTCTTTTTTATGCAATGGAAAAATTGCAGATTATTTAAAACTTTAAGGTACGGCTCTGTCTTTAAATATGCTATTGTAAAGATCTAACAAAACCGATAATAAAGATTTTGGAGCATTTAAAAAAACTCGTATGGTATGCCATCATACCCTGGGGCCTTATCAGTTTTAGCTTTGTTTAAAACAAACATTAACTCACTTAATGTAAAATCCTTGTCAAACATTTCATCCTCTACATAAGGCTCCACATAGCTAATAGATATCAACGACATGGGAGGATTTAACAATGTTTGAAAATAATCAACCCATTCTTCCGCTTTTATCCTACCTACAAACCTCTTACTGCATTATTAATACGAAAACTATTTATAGCCCTCCAAACTGTTTTGCTATCCTTTGCATTATTTACACAATCTATAATATTACTGATCCTCTATACATTAAATGCCTGTTTCTTTGTTTTACACAATACTATATATCTTACTTATTTCGAAGTACAGGAGTTTATTTGAATTTAAATTAGTTTTCCTAAATAAATTTAATACCGAAGCCTGAAAACCTTATTTCTAAGTAAATAACATTCAACATCAAACCAAGGCTGCCTTCGACTGGAAAATTCCCTACTGCTACTATTACAATTTGAATAAGCCGATTCCTTTATACACGTAACTATCTTATCCACCTTATCCTCATTATCTCCCACAACACTACGATGCAAAATATTTTTATCAACTTTTTGCTTATAACTTTCTTTATCTTGGCTAGTCCATTTTAATCGTGGGAGCTTTGTTAACACGTTCACACCATTTCTTTTATCTCCTATTTCTCTTATTTTGTTGAATTTCCCATAGGGAAGAAGCTATTACCGTAGGTCTCATGGCAAGACTTAAGCCCGGGACCGTGTTATTTTTTCATCTTTAGGGGCCTAGAGACCAAAAACAATAGTCGTTAAAATTTATATATATATATATATATATATGTGTGTGTGTGTGTGTCTGTGAACACGATAACTCTCGTAAAAATGGTCCGATCGAGACCAAATTTGGTAGACGTGTATTCCTACAAATGCTCGGACGAGTTCGTAAACCAGACATATCGGTCAATGGGAACAGGTAGTTTGGGGGGGGGGTTTGTACCCCACAATGGGGTTTTTTGCGTTTTTTGTATGTAATTTAAAAGGTTTTTAGATTTAATCTTTCACCATTCAAATCAGCTTAAAAAACTACACAATTAAGTTCCTTAAAGTTTTTCTCTATCTCCAACGGTTACCGAGATATAAAAAAATCTAAACACAGTACGTTGTATTTTGAGGCTCCAATGTTAATCTTATGGAGGATAAGGAAAAATTAATATTTCACTTATTAACCAATATTTTTGGATAAAAATTTATATTTAGCTTTATGTGGTTGAGGTTCATCCATTTATGCTTAAAAACCATAGTTTATGTATTTATCATGGCAGCAAACCTGCATACTCTTTTCCCATGTTAATCTTATGGAGAATAGGCAAATAATTTTCATGTTCATTGACAGATTTTGACCACTTGACTTGTCTTACATTATTATTATTATTATATTATTAATTTGGAAATTCGCTGAGTACGCAGGTCTGCTGCGACGGGGGTATTTATAACTACTACTTCAACTGGCATATGGTCGGAACCTGCTTGAGAAACTACTTTGAAATCATTTATAATATAAATACAACTTATTGGAACTGCCGCCAAATCAATAATAGATGCGCCTGTAATACTTATAAAGGTGAATTCTCCCTCTTTCCCCAGGTGTTCTACCGTTAGAATGATATGCCCTGAATCCTCAAAAAAATCCAATAATATACGACCTTTAGTATTTATCACTACGTCTTTAGAAACCCTTTTAGCGAAACAAAATTTGTTTCGCTAAGACAATATTTAATATTGTCTTAAGTAATCTGCATCAGTTATTGACTGATCTGAGCCAATTCTTCCATTTAAATTTCCTATGACGTTTTTATTTTTAAGCCAATTTTCCATAGTTACAGTCGTTAAACTATGAGATCCATTATCCCAATTATTAAAATTTAAATAGATTGGAAGTAAAAGTATTTGCTCACTTCACTCTTCACCTCTATAATGCATACTATAGACTATACATACTATGTCATTCAATAAACCAAAACTAAAAAAATCCACAAACTTAGATCCTAAATTAATACAAATAATAGAGCCTCCTTTGGCTCTTCCAAAATTAGAATTTCTGATAGCAAAATAAAACTTTAACTTAAACTGTTGTTGTGCTGCTGCAGCTAGCTGGTTGCGGACACGGCGTTTTGACGGACCTCTGGCTGCTAGATCACTGAGGAATGGAGCTATGTCTATGACCCAATGTCTTTTCACTGCAGTCCTTCCATCTTCTGTGCCAGCCATCAGCATCCCATCTTCCACGTCAACCGCAGATTGTCCACCATCAATTGATCAAATATGAGTGGCATGTGTCGTCTACCGGTTAACCTCTCCAGCTCCACCCTGACTGCTATTAGGTAGCCTCTCTTCGCCCTCACCTCTTTGGTGTAGTCCCTGTGGATGACATAGCCTGTTCCCCGTAGATTGCGTGCTTGTTTCATAATCAGATCAATGTCTGCATCATCAGGAAAGTGTTATTACAGCCTTATTCTGCCCGTGGCCAATGAAATGAGCTCTATTAATTCATAGCTTATTATTGATGCCCAATACCTCCCCCTAAAAATCATAGAACCACCTCCCTACAGTCTACTTTACGGCCTTGCCACTTCAACCCTTTAAAAATCAAGTTGTTCCTGCGAGACCTACTCTCAAGATACCCTAGTTTCGCTACTACTGAATCATTTTGCACTTTTAGGTTATGGATTTCCATTCTTTGTTTCATAATCTCCTCTTTTTATTCCTCCACTGAATTTGAAATTAAATTAAGCTCTTCCTTTGTTGCCAAGGCTATTAGTTTGTCATCCCACAGCATATTTTAACTAACCATTAACTGTCCCTGTGTCATGTCACCAACCTTTTCGCTACCCATCATGCAGTGGCGGAGTCTTCCCTCAGGAGCTCCAATGCCCTGCGGTGAACTCAGATACCATTTCTTTATCTCCGATGATGAAGATGTGAAGAACTCACTAAATTTTCTTTCACTCATATATCGTTTCAGTTTATTCTAAAAAGACGTAAAAGGCTCCATCGCGAACACGACACCACGCGACCAGACTACACACGTGCACGAACACTTTGCTACTGATAACTAGCTAACTAGCAAATATAAACCACCACTCTTATCACTGGTCCCATCTGTAGGGTTAATAAAACTGGTTTACTACAATCCATCCACTTTAATGAGTAAATATGTAGTTTTATAACTAAAATGTTGCGAGCTGATACTCCAAACGTACTGTTAGATTGAATCCAGTGTTGCCAACCGGGTATACTAGTTCTCTATAAAGACCTTGGTTTTTCATTTCATTTCTTACATAAAACGTTGTGAAGGAAAATAAAATGTCTTACAATCAATTTTATTACATCTTTTCAGTATGAAAATATATATTTTATTACAATTTATTACTGTACTTATAATTTGTTCCTGTATTGTGTCAAGAATATATCTTTAAAATATTATCAAAAGTATTTTTATATAAAGTAACAGAAATGTAGTTCCTTTAATATGCAAAAAGGTACTACAAGCTGTACCGATCCCATTAAAAATGTATTTATTTAACTGATAGTTTAATATAATTCAATTCCAACATACCTGTATAGCAATAATTCATTTAGTATTTTTTTCATTTTCCCCTTAAATTATATATGTATTTTATTTTTAATTACTTGAGAAAGAAAGTGTATGAATGCGTGTAAATATTTCAATTGTGTCGATAAAATGTGTTATTTGTATAGTAAGTTTACTAAACAAACAATTTTGAACGCCTTCTACTTGAACAAGCAACCTTAGTATTATTTAACTCCTTCAATTTCTCCGACGCAAAACAGCACATTTGTACACAATGGAATCGGACACATTGAAACTGAGTGTATTTATCTGTTTTAAGGTTTTGGACGCTATGAAAGGGACCCAACAACCATATTTTTGTTGGGTCAGTGTCTCATGAATAAGAAAATATTTTTATTGAATAAAATATTTTTTAAAGTGGCTTTAAATCTATATAAATAAAATTAGAGTTTTGTCTGTACATTGCTTAGAGTTATTCATTTTTCAGTTATTTTTATGTTTCGTGCGTTAGAGAAGCCAAAGCAAGTCTTTTCTCAATTTTTGTCTGTTTGTCTGTGACGCTCCAGGAGGCATTTTATGCCGTCATCTCCGAAAAAAACGAGAAAACTGATAACAATGAATTTTATTTCATGCATTCTCTACATTACAGAGAAGGTTTTTCAATGCTTGAAATTGTTCGCCGCCCCTTGAAAAGTAAATAACGAGCATTTAAAACCCATTTTTTACGCGACATTAGTCATATTTTGCTTTCAATTATCAATGAACCACCTACTGGTAATAATCAGCTGTCTTTGTAGCTTAAAGATTTTATAGAAAGAAAAACAAACAGCTGTCAAATCAATTAATATTAGTTAGTTTATAATGGTCATTGATTTTAAAACCATTTCAAAATCATACTATATAATAAAATGATATTTAACATATAACTAATTAATTATAATAATGGTTTAATTTCATTAAACCAAGTTATATCAAGTTATAGCAAGTTATATCAAGATGAATAATTGTGACCAGTGTACTGAAGATATTCTGGACAGAACTGATTTAATTACATGTTCAGAACAGAACTGTAAGTTTAATTATCACTATGCATGTGCAGGAATCAGTCAGGCAATGTTTAGAAAAATGACTCAGGTACATAAAAAAGAATGGAAGTGTTTAAAATGCAAATCAGGTAAAAAGAATGAGAACAGCAAAAATGTTATAGAGAAAGACGAGGGAAACGTTAAAAATACATTTTCTAAGTTTATGGAGGATGTTTCTAAGCAGCTCAAGATTCTCCCAAGCTTAAAGGAGGACCTGGAAAGAATTAAAAAGGATAATGAAGAAGTCATAAAAAGCCAACAGTTTACTAGTGAGCAATATGATGACATTATTCGTAAACTAGAGTGTCTGCCGAAGCTTGAGGAGAAGGTTGAGCAGCTGCAGCAAGTGATACAACAAAAAGATGAAGAAATAAAAGATTTAAATACACGTCTAAATCAGCTGGAGCAATATGGAAGAAACAGAAATGTTGAAATTAATGAAGTAATAGAGAGAAATAATGAAGATGTTGAAGAAATTGTTATGAAATTTGCTGACAAATTGGGAGTGGACATAACAAAGAGTGACATAGAAGCAGCACACTGTCTACCGAAAACTCGACGAGATAATAGACCTGCAACCATCATCGTTCAGTTTGCAAGAAGGAAAAAAAGGGATGAGATGTTGGCTGGAAGAAAGAAGGTGGTGACCAACAGCCAGGTGACAGGACTACAGGGCGGCCGCATATATGTAAGTGAAAACCTTACTACCTACTACAGACACCTTCTGAGAGAAACAAAGAAGAGAAGTAAAGACCTTGGGTACAAATATGTGTGGTTTAGGAATGGTTCAGTTAAGGTACGAAAAGAAGAAAATAGTGAGGTTATAGTAATTAATGAAATGTCTGACATAATTAAAATTAAGTGATGTTTTTTTGATCTTGTTAACTGTGCCATCCATTAATTATTAAATGTCCTAATAAAAATAATAATAAATGGAGCTGGATATTATCTCTATTGAGGAAAATAAATCATGTATTCATTTAGATTCTACCCAGTTCAAACATTTTGCTAGAATAAAAAATTATGACCTAGGAATAACAATTTTACATTTGAATATAAGATCGATCAGAAAAAATTGGGATCAATTTATTGCTTATTTTGATAGTTGTTTTAATTTTTTAGATATACTTATTCTCAGTGAAGTAAATATTAAGGATAAATTCCATGAGGTGTTAAATTTATTTAATATAGAAAATTACAATAAGTTTTTTAAGTTAAGAGAATCAAAAAGAGGTGGTGGCATTTTAATTTTTGCTAGGAAAAATATTCTTGTAAATGTGATTTCAACCAATAGCAGTCACTTTGAAAGCATGCATATTAATATTAAGGTTTCAGATTTTGAAATTAGTATTATGGCTCTATACAGACAGCCATCAGGTGATGTATTAAGTTTCATTTTGGAACTAGATCAAATATTGCAAACCATTAAAAGAAACGTTTTAGTAATTGGTGATGTGAACTTAGATTTAAAAGATGTAAAAACGACAAACGTACATAAATATAAAATTATGATGGCAGGTCACGGGTTGGATTCATATATCAATGAATTCACAAGAGAGGAAGTAAGAGATGGAAACCTTACACAAACATGTTTAGACCACGCATTCATGAGAGTAAAGGGAGCTAGGGTCAACTCAAACATAGTGCAGGTCAAGATAGCCGACCACTACACCTGTGTGGTCAATGTCCAGCCTGACAACTCCTACCCGACTGATATGATTAAAAAGGGGACTTTGCGAATAGATGAAGCAATGATGGCATGGGTGATGAGGCAGATGAACTGGCCAGTTATACCAACTTTAGAAAAGGCATCTGATATATATAATAAAATACTTTTATATTTTAAAGAGACTTATGAAATATGTAGAGAAATTAGGGCCTCAAAACCAAATAAATTACCTAAAAAACCATGGATGTCTTTTGAAATTATAAAATTAATTAGAGAACGGGATAAATTATTTAGAATATATAAGACTAACCCAAATAATATAGAACATAAAGATAGATATAAAATGGCTAGGAATAGAATAGACAGAGAAATAAAAAGAGCAAAAAGAAGGTTTTTTCACAATTTTTTCTACAGAAATCAAAATAACATTAGGGAGACTTGGAAACAGATTAACTTAATTCTGGGAAAGTCAAAAACAAATAATAATATTGATGAAAACATAATCAAATACTTAGGGAAACAAAACACAGAAATTGAAATAGCTAACGCATTTGTAGATCAATTTACTTTAGGGGTATATTCAGTAATACATGATTGTCAATATAAAACATTGGGAACTGGGAAACAAAACAATTGTATAGCCTCTTTGTATATACCGAAAATTAAAAAAGAAGAAGCAATGGTTCTACTACAAAGTATGGCTAGAAAAGGACCTGGTTATGATGATATCAGGATGATAGATATAAAAAATAATGCCTGTGTTTTAATTGATGCAATTATTGCATTAATTAATATTATGATCAAAACCTCTACCTTTCCAGATATGCTAAAGATTGCAGTCGTAAGGCCAATATACAAGGCAGGCAGACACAGTGACTATTCAAACTATCGCCCAATATCGATCCTCCCCTCTCTTAGTAAGATATTAGAAAGGTACATTGCAAATAAATTAATAAAGCACCTGGAAAATAATTCAGTGATTAAGGAAAACCAATATGCATATCAAAAAAATAAAGGAGCAAATGACCTTTTGTTAGATTTTTCAGATCATGTTAATAGTAAGATGAGTAATGGAGAACATGTTTTAGTAATTTTCATTGATTTTAGTAAAGCTTTTGATACTTTAGAACACAGAAAAGTTGCAACAGCTTTAGATACAGCAGGAATAAGAGGACCATGTAAAGACTTGTTTTTAAATTATTTACAAAATAGGAAAATAAGAGTAAGAATAAATAACAATTATAGTAAAGAAAAAGAATTAGATCATGGGGTACCTCAGGGAAGTATATTGGGACCTTTGATATACCTGATTTATGTTAATGAGTTATCGGATGTAATACAATTTTCCAAAATGTTCATGTATGCAGATGATACAGCTTTGGTTATATCTGACAAAAATATAGATGACGCAAGAAAAAAGATTGAGCAGGATTTTTTACAGCTAACAATGTGGTGTCATGATAGTGGGCTAATTATAAATAGTAAAAAATCAAAAATTATGCATATTCATTCGCCTTCATACCATTGTAGAGAGATTGCAGTAAAATCTCATTCAAACAACTGTCTCCATAATAAATGTTATGATAAAGGTACATGTCACTGTATAACTTTGGAAAATGTAACTAGCTTTAAATACCTTGGAATAATGATTGATCATAACATGAAATGGGATCTGCACATAAAACAAGTAGCTGATAAACTACGGATATGTTTATTTAAATTCTATCATCTGAGAGAATACCTGCCCATTGGAACAATGAGACTTATATACTTAGGAATGTGTGAATCTTTGCTTAGGTATGGTGTGAGGTCATGGGGGTCAGCATCGAATACAGCCATAATGCATGTAAAAGATGTGCAAAACAGAATAATTAAAACAGTGACTAAGCTTGGTTCTGCTGATCTGGTTGTTAATCCCATGCTAGGTTATCAAATATTTAATGTTTTGCCAGTAGACAAGTTGTTCAGATTTTTGATTATACTAAATTATTATTATTCAAATAATTTCAAATGTCTCAATGAGCATGGTTATGATTCAAGACAAACCTTCTATGTGGTACCGAGAATCACTAATAAATATTCTAAAAGGACAAGACTTTTTTTGGTACCGTCTTTGTTAAACAGCTTACCTGCACATCTAAGAAATGTAAATAAATTAAGAATTTTAAAGCAAATGCTAAAATATTTTTACTTGGGTAGGGAGGAAAATTTTCATTGATTTCCGATTTGGGTTAGTTTTAGCTATTACATTTATTGTTAGTACCAATATTTAATTTACATTGTGCATTTCGTGTTCTTGTTATACTAGATTTATATTAATGTTATTCTATTTATATGTCTTTATTGTATGTATATAGATGTTATTGTTGGATTTTTTCTTATTGTGCTAAAAATATGTGCCAATTTTAATATTTCTGTTGATTAATAATGTGTTTTGTATGTTAAACAGGAAGATATAAGAAAATAATATAAAAGACTGACAACAACATAAAAAGAAGTGAACTAACTATAAAATAGCTACAGACAAGCCTTGATTGGCTTTTGTAGCTTAATTAAAATGATTTGTATAACTTTTGTTCGTTTTGGAAATAAAAAAAATACCCCCGTCACAGCAGACCTGCGTACTCAGCGAATTTCCAAATCAATAAAATAATAATAATAATATATGACAAGCTTTATAAAAATCTGTCCATAAACATGAAAATTATTTGCCTATTCTCCATTAGATTATCATGGGTAAGGCAAGTGAACGCAAAAAATACTGAACCAAACAGTTTGAAATTTTACACAAAGACAGATCTTAAACTCATGCAACACATAGGCATACTCATTTCCTTAAAATCCTCTCGGGCTACGCCCTGTGAACGACCTAAGTTTCAATGTTTACATTTTTAGAAAATGAAAACATAAAATTACTTGAATGTCAACAGCTGTGAACACTAAAATTTGACAGTTCGAGAAGCAGAAGACATGGTTGCTGTAAATACCCTGGGATTCAATGTTTACAGTTTTTAATGTCAACATCCGTTTACTTTACATTTTGACAGTTTGGGAAGAAAAAGAAATAAAGTTAATTTTTACACATAAACTGCTGGATCGAAATTAGTGAATTATTAGTTCGAAATAGTGGAATGGTAGATTTTTAATTTTCTCCCGATGCCTGCCTCTATTACGTTAATGCTTATCCTCTCCCAATATCTGACATATGTTACTTTGTCATGTTTAGATATATACTTAGACACGTGTTTTGTCATTTTGTAAACAATAAAGAATTAATTATCAATAACCTAAATGTATCTGTAGAGCCTACACCTCTCAGCCTTTTTTACCCGTGCGAAGAACGGGTACTTTGGCTAGTAATAATATATGACAAGCTTTATAAAAATCTGTCCATAAACATGAAAATTATTTGCCTATTCTCCATTAGATTATCATGGGTAAGAGTGTGCAGGTTAGCTGCTGTGAGGAACACTGAAAGTAGGCATTTCTACCATAAACAATTTTTATCTTAACATTTATACCAACTTTCATCAACATCTGTCCATAAATAAAGGAGTTTGCCTATTCCCTATATGATTAATATGGGAAAAGAGTATGCAGGTTTGCTGCCATGATAAACATATAAACTATGATTTTTAAGCATAAACTTATGGGTCCCAACCACATGAAGCTAAATATCAAGTTTTATCCAAAAATATTGATTAATGGGAAATATTAATTTTTCCCTATCCTCCATAAGATTAACATTGGAGCCCCACAATACAACGTACTGTGTTTAGATTTTTTTATATCTCGGTAACCGTTGGAGATAGAGAAAAACTTTAAGGCCAAATTTGGTACAGACGTGTATTCCTACAAATGCTCGGACGAGTTCGTAAACCAGACATATCGGTCAATGGGAACGGGTAGTTTGGGGGGTTTTTGTACCCCAAAATGGGGTTTTTTGAGTTTTTCACATGTAATTATTAAACTTTTCTAATTTTATATTTCACCATTGGAATCAGCTTAAAAAACTACACAATTGAGTCCCTTAAAGTTTCTCTCTATCTCCAACGGTTATCGAGATATAAAAAAATCTAAACACAGTACGTTGTATTGTGGGGCTCCAATGTTAATCTTATGGAGGATAGGGAAAAATTAATATTTCTTATATTAATCAATATTTTTGGATAAAACTTTATATTTAGCTTCATGTGGTTGAGATCTATCCATTTATGCTTAAAAATCATAGTTTATTGTTTATCATGGCAGCAAACCTGCATACTCTTCCCATATTAATCATATAGGGAATAGGCAAACTCCTTTATTTATGGACAGATGTTGATGAAAGTTGGTATAAATGTTAAGATAAAAATTATTTATGGTAGAAATGTTTACTTTCAGTGTTCCTCACAGCAGCTAACCTGCACACTCTTTCCCATGATAATCTAATGGAGAATAGGCAAATAATTCTC
Organism: Nephotettix cincticeps; assembly: GCA_023375725.1. Taxonomy (NCBI): domain Eukaryota; kingdom Metazoa; phylum Arthropoda; class Insecta; order Hemiptera; family Cicadellidae; genus Nephotettix; species Nephotettix cincticeps. The sequence goes on along the minus strand of CM041786.1, from coordinate 98,053,456 downwards.
ATGTTTATGGACAGATTTTTATAAAGCTTGTCATATATTATTATTATTATTTTATTGATTTGGAAATTTGCTGAGTATGCAGGTCTGCTGCGACAGGGGTTATATGTATATATATATATATATATATATATATATATATATATATATGTGTGTGTCTGTTAGCACGATAACTCTCGTAAAAATGGTCCGATCGAGATCAAATTTGGTAGAGACGTGTATTCCTACAAGTGCTCGGACGAGTTCGTAAACCAGACATATCGGTCAATGGGAACGGGTAGTTTGGGGGGTTTTTGTACCCCAAAATGGGGTTTTTTGAGTTTTTCACATGTAATTATTAAACTTTTCTAATTTTATATTTCACCATTGGAATCAGCTTAAAAAACTACACAATTGAGTCCCTTAAAGTTTCTCTCTATCTCCAACGGTTATCGAGATATAAAAAAATCTAAACACAGTACGTTGTATTGTGGGGCTCCAATGTTAATCTTATGGAGGATAGGGAAAAATTAATATTTCTTATATTAATCAATATTTTTGGATAAAACTTTATATTTAGCTTCATGTGGTTGAGATCTATCCATTTATGCTTAAAAATCATAGTTTATTGTTTATCATGGCAGCAAACCTGCATACTCTTCCCATATTAATCATATAGGGAATAGGCAAACTCCTTTATTTATGGACAGATGTTGATGAAAGTTGGTATAAATGTTAAGATAAAAATTATTTATGGTAGAAATGTTTACTTTCAGTGTTCCTCACAGCAGCTAACCTGCACACTCTTTCCCATGATAATCTAATGGAGAATAGGCAAATAATTCTCATGTTTATGGACAGATTTTTATAAAGCTTGTCATATATTATTATTATTATTTTATTGATTTGGAAATTCGCTGAGTACGCAGGTCTGCTGCGACAGGGGTTATATGTATATATATATATATATGTGTGTCTGTTAGCACGATAACTCTCGTAAAAATGGTCCGATCGAGATCAAATTTGGTAGAGACGTGTATTCCTACAAGTGCTCGGACGAGTTCGTAAACCAGACATATCGGTCAATAGGAACGGGTAGTTTGAGGGGGTTTTGTACCCCAAAATGGGGTTTTTTGAGTTTTTCACATGTAATTATTAAACTTTTCTAATTTTATATTTCACCATTGGAATCAGCTTAAAAAACTGCACAATTAAGTTCCTTAAAGTTTTTCTCTATCTCCAACGGTTACCGAGATATAAAAAAATCTAAACACAGTACGTTGTATTGTGGGGCTCCAATGTTAATCTTATGGAGGATAGGGAAAATTAATATCTCCCATATTAATCAATATTTTTTTATGTAACTTGATATTTAGCTTCATGTGGTTGAGATCTATCATTTTATGCTTAAAAATCATAGTTTATGTGTTTATCATGGCAGCAAACCTGCATACTCTTTTCCCATATTAATCAAATAGGGAATAGGCAAACTGCTTTATTTATGGACAGATGTTGATGATATTTAGAATAATTGGTTAAAATAAAAATTATTTATGGTAGAAATGACTACTTTCAGTGTTCCTCACAGCAGCTAACCTGCACACTCTTTCCCATGTTAATCCTATGTAGAATAGGCAAATAATTCTCATGTTTATGGACAGATTTTTATAAAACTTGTCATATTTTATTATTATTATTATTATATTATTGATTTGGAAATTCGCTGAGTACGCAGATCTGCTGCGACGGGGGTATTATGTTTTCTGTTATAATAATCTTTTTTCTTTAAACTGAATCCTATAACCCGTACTAAGGATGGGCTTACTGTTAGTATTTAAACGATACTGAAGTAACAAGTAAACATTTATAATATTTTGTAATATGTATTCAAATATTTGTCATAAACCAATGTAATCGCCTACCTGCTCGCTCCATTTATGCTACACGTACACATTTAAATTGTTTCTGCTCCTTAATAAGAGATAACACCACATCACTTAACTCCTGATGCCTCTTATCACCAGTATTACAAGTTTATCAACACATTTTTCCACATACACTTAACACATTATTTACTATTGTTTCACTCTCATTGTAAAAGGTTCATTAAAATATGCGCTCTTTAAATAAAAACATTTCATAACATGGAAGTTTTTATAGCATTTTTCTATTGTGGACAAATAATAATTGTCATTTTGTCATTGCCCGAGGTTGAACATTTTACTGATAAAATAACTTACAATAATTTACAAAATGTAAATGTCCTAAAGTAGTATTACAAATATTATAAACCCTTGAAATATAGCTCGTTGAAGGACCACTTATACACCTATGTTAAGTAATAACTTTTTTACTCTATTTCATGAGTTCAAAATTTTGGAAATCAAGAAGTTGTATTGTCTCTGAGCATAAAATACATGAAAATGATAAAGTCAACAAACTTATAAGATTGTGATAATATCACTGTTATTGCTCACAGAATTGGTATGCCTTAAATTTAAAGATTAAAAGAAAAAAATCTGTTTAGTTAACAGTAAGTGCTAATAACAACAGGGCTAATAAATATTAAATATTGATAGATATATAAGTTAATAACAAAAACAGCAAGTAAAAAAGAATAATTTAAATCCTTATTGCACTACAGTATCACAGCCCAATATTGATCAACTGTAAAAAAAAAATGTTCTTTAAACCATCTTTTATTATAACCTCAAACATAATGGTAGGTACATACTAAAGAGTTTCAGGTAGTTTATTAAACATAATAATTTACATATAGATACTGTATGTCTGCTTCTATTTTAACATAGATATGTCTTAGCTTAGCTCTGGTGGAGAGTGGGTGTTGGTGATTTTTAAGATAGACTTAGTGGTCTTGGACCTATTAACTCGTGCAGAGAGGCTTTAAAACAACTCCACATAATGACTGCAGTATCCCTGTACATCTGGGAGACAACACTGTATGTTGATGGGCTAAATTTACCAAGAATTTCTGACCACCACAATCACCACACCCGGCATGCTACAGACTACGCACTACCTCTTCACCACCTTAGTCTGTTGGAGAGAAAGTCGTCATATGGTGGCAGAAAACTTTTCAACCTCTTACCTAAAGAAATGAGGAATCTCTTGGGAAAGCAGCTGTAAAAAAACTCTGGATAACTGACTGACTGAAAGACCCTTTAAACCTTGGAAGAATTCAAGAATGGAAGGCTACATACCTGATTTAAAAAAATGTTCTGTAAATATTGACACTGTAAATTTTTCCACAAAATTGTAATAAAGAATTTCTGATTCTGATTCTGCTAGTCATAGTCATTTCAATTGGGTAGATATCCAATATAGATTTATTATGGTACTACTTATGATGTGTACTGATACCCAGTCATAATTAAATTCTTAGGCCCCCACTATATAACAATATTTGCATTTGATCAGGTTCAAATCCAATACTATAACACGAGCAAGGTTTGTATATATATATTTGCACACGGATCTCGAAAACGGCTCTACAATTTTCTTTAAATTTTGGAAATAACTAATTTCTGAGTAGAAAATAAGTTCTAGATAGGTCCTACGGTAATAGCTTCTTCCCTATGGGAAATTCGCTAATATGTCAATAGAGGTTTTGCATAATTAATTATTTATTTTATGTATTAATGAAAAATTATCAAATTACTTAACAATTTGTGAAAACTAAAGGGTAACATAACCGTGCGAAATAAAAGCAGAGAAAGGTATTTCCGAAATCTTTCGTGTCTTGATAGAAAACGTATTCATTATATTGCTTGAAGCCACTGTAACAAACCAATTAACTGGTGTAAATTAAATTTCTGTTTTGGTTTTCAATCCTCATTCCTTTTCTAACAAAATCAGTTGATCACAGGCTAATAATAACTGTATGGATAATTAAAAACAGTATAAAATCAGCTAAAACAATTGAGGTTGGCCAAAACCCCTTAAACGACAACCCCAACTTCGCCGACGCTGTAGCACAATGGCTAGTGCTCAAGTTTCACATGTGGAGGTTGTGAGATCGATCCCCACCCGGGAACTATATTTTTGATCTGTGTTTATACTATATTAATAAAGGTGTATGAAATCAGTATTATTTGAACCACATAAATGTTTCCATTAAGAAATAAATTTGTTTTAACTTTGCTAATTAACTTGTATAATACATATCTTATTCTATTCGAGCAAAGCTCGGTCACCAGTTACCATTACATTAACTACTTGACTTCCCAATCTGCTGTTATTTATTACAAACAAAGCTATACTGTTCATCATAACCTTTCTAATCTCATCTTTTTGTACTAGTACAGGAAAATTAAAAGCTTTCATGATATATAACCTTTTTTATTACTAGACTATGTAAAAGCCTGCTTCCCTCAGTTTGTGGAGTTCCACTGATACTGTGTTGTCATAGTTTTCACAGTAAAACATATACCTTTTATTTTATTCTTATTATTGTTACAATGCTCACATAATAATAATAATATAATAACATTTTTTTTTCTCTCTCTCAAGGGAAATGCTCTAATGCACCATCAAGGAGGAAAACGGTGCACTCCCCAGTGTGTGGGACTTGCACCCACATAATATAATAATGTATGTTATTAATTAATAACACAATCACATAATTTATAAATCCGACTTATTTGTTGAAAACATTGGCCTCAGCCCCATTAGATTTTTGTTGTTCAATTCATACTCCACAACTTTTGTAGCCCAAAACAATAATAATGTCTTAAAACATATGCACTAAATCTAAATTTTGTAAAGCTTTTAAGAACTCAATAACCCGAGAATTGGTATTCAGTAGTATCTTATCTGAATAAACAGACATGTCTCCAAAACAACTATACTTGGATTATGGAGTCTTAACTTCACACAAATTTTATATCTACCACTTGAGATAGTTTCATGATCAATTAGTTTTTAATTTCTTTGCAACAGTTATTTTGGTAAGATCTAATTATTATTTATTTGATTATTAAACCTATTATTTAATCAGTCCAACGTAAATACTTACAGTGATGGACGAGAGACTAATTTATAAAAAAAGTTGTATTATAACTATATGAAACCCCTTTATTTTTATTCATTCAACTATGATCTAGATACGTATAGCAGTTCTAAGTATAGCGGTACTATGTATAACGGTACTTAGTATAGCAGTACTAGGTATAAAAGTACTAAGTATAGCAGTACTAAGTAGAACAGTACTACAGTAATGGTACTAATTATAACAGTACCGGTACTATGTATAGCAATACTAAGTACACAAGAGTCCCGGTAGTTATTGGGACCAAACCCGTTAGGATTACCAAATTGCTCAGATTATTCGGAAATGCAGTGTAAAGTTGCATTGAAAATGCAGTACTAATAAATTCCATTATTTTACACCCGATCTCGGTATTTAGACCAATTAACTTACGTCTTATCACAATTATGGTTACAAGTTAGTGCACTACATGTTTCGCCTGAACGGCATCAAGTGCTCCCGCAGGGACGTTATATCCGTTATGGACTCGTAGAAATATGAAACACGATACACACGTTGACAGATAAAAACTAACAATGATAAAACAGTGCCTGTAGGCCTACTTTTTACGCGATCACAGTCATTGTTGGAGATAAACTCAAATGTTCGAAAAGTCGTTTGCCGAAAACCGATGATTATGAGTCGGACCGAGAATCGAGTCTATCGTGATGTACTGTGAGTGTGACTAGGACCTATGCAATGTACTGCTACACCCCCATACGTGATGTTTATAAGACGATGGCACCAGGTTTATTGTTAATGATACCTGTGGCGTATCCAGGATTTATCTCTGAGGGGAAACCGACTTATAGAAGACATGGAAAACTAAGGATTTCTAGGAGGGGGGGTTAAAATCAATTTTCACGTGTACTAACAAATTTAAATTTGGGCTTCATGCTAATCAATTATAACTCAAACACACCATAGACATATTCTCACAAATATATCAAATATTTTAAGTTTATTAGTTGTTGTTTCTTCTTTTGTATTATTTTAAAAACTACAGTTTATTACACCATTCATTCATATAATAGATTTCAATTAAATTTAAAACTTTGTATTTACTTTTCCAACTATAACAAAATCTTTTTGTATTTCAGCCATTGGGAATGTTGAGATATGTATTAAAAAATCTAAAAACAGTATGTTGTATTTTGGGGCTCCAATGTTAATCTTATGGAGGATAAGGAAAAAATAATATTTCACTTATCAATCTATATTTTTGGATGAAACTTGATATTTGGCTTCATGTGGTTGAGATTCATCCATTAATGCTTAAAAATCATAGTTTATGTGTTTATCATGACAGCAAACCTGCATACTCTTTTCCCATGTTAATCATATACGGAATAGGCAACCTCCTTAATTTAGTGTCAGATTTTGATAAAAGTTGTTTTAAATGTTCAAAATAAAAATTGTTTATGGTAGAAATGCCTACAGTACTTTCAATGTTCCTCACAGCAGCATACCTGCACACTCTTTCCCATGTTAATCTTATGGAGAATAGGCAAATAATTCTCATATTTTTTGACAGATATTGATGATAAAACTTGTCATATATTATTATTACATTATTGCTTTGGAAATTTGCTGAGTACACAGGTCTGCTGCGACAAGGGTATTTTAACCATTTGGAGCAATTATCTTGCGCAATCCTCTCGCCGCGACACTGCACAAAAAAATTGCTTAAGGTGGTGCATGCGGAAAAATCTATTTAAAAAAACATGATTTTAACATTTATTTGTTGATTGTATCATAAATATGTTTTGGCAAAAGTTTTTCAAGTTTTTAGTGAAAACCTTTCGAGTTACAGAGGGATTAAAACTGTGTGAAAAAAAGTGATTCTAAACTTTTTCGTTTTTCATGCAAGGAATGTTGGAAAACTACTTACGCTTTTAAGCTGAAATTTTGGGAACATGGGTACGTAACAGATAAGACAAAAAAATTTGGAAAAATATAGAAAAAGATTTTTTAAGCTACTTTTTTGTCGATAATCTTATGGTCTAGTTAACCACTTGCCACAGCCAACAACTGAGGCACAGTAATCAGTTTTTGCATAGAGAAATGAGGGTGGGTAAGACTTGAAAAGGGGATGGCATTCACCCGCCCCGGGGAAATGACTCACCTACCCTGGCACGGCCCTAGGGACTTTGCCGTCCATCCTGGGTGGGATTAGTCATGGGACTATCGACTACTTCTCACTATCGACTAGTGACTAGTCGACTACTTTTAAACATCGACTAGTCTAGTCGTAAAAACTAGTCGACTAGTTTTCATGTTGTGACTAGTGGCATTTGCTCTGCTCTACCCCCTCCGGCCCCTCCCCCGCTTCCGCTCACAATATAATATTGCATTGCATTGAATATTGCCTATTTCTTTCATGTCTTGACTTGTTGTTGATTTGTTTTTGTTATTACTGTAGTTTCATTAAAGACGCGACGCGAAACACTACGCTAATCTAATTAGTCGTCTGTTGTTTATTCGGAGCGAATTCAATGTAGATAAAAGTAGTTTTAATTTAATTTTTATTTTATTAAGTGTAATTACTGTAATTGTATTTGATATTTAATCAAATGGCTCCAAAACGTTCGATAGTGTGGGAACATTTTGAAAGAATCGACAAAGAAACCATGATGTGTAAATTGTGTAAGAAAAAGCTAAAGTGTGTTAACAACACTAGCAATATGCGACTACACTTAAAAAGTAAGCACCCAACATTGTTGTGTAGTGAAAGTGCAGTCGTTTCTGGTGAAGAAGTAAATAACTCAGCAAAAGAAAAAAATCCCGACGACATCATCATCATCATCAGAGGGATACACGTGTTCATCGGCTGCTCCCACTACTAATAAGATTACATCAGTATCTGGTAATACGCAAACTACCAACTTACCTAGCTTAGATGGCCCCCCTAAAAAACGATGCAGACAGCTAAAGCTAACTATGAAGAATATAGAATTTACTGAACGAGAAAAAATTTCCATTGATAGGGCTCTTGTTAAAATGGTAGGGAAGGACCTCCAACCTCTTTCAATCGTAGATAATGAGGGTTTTAGGGAATACACTGAAAAACTTCAGCCAAATTATACATTGCCTTCACGAAAGACCTTGACTAACAAACTTATCCCAGAAATATGCAATGATATTTCTAAGAATATCAGAGATATGCTTGATCAAACCGATACAACAGTCGATCAAACGTCGGGATTACAACAGATATCTGGTTGTCCGATTCGAATAAATCTTACATTACTGTAACATGTCATTTCATAAATACTAGTGGCGAGCAGGAAAATGTCGTTCTTGACACAAAAGAAATCCCTGGCAGTCATACAGCAGACGCCATAGCAGCAGCCGTCCAGAAAGTGTTTAATAATTGGAATATATCTGACAAGGCTACAACCATTGTTACTGACAATGGGTCAAACGTAAAAAAGGCTGTAGTAGATAATTTAAAGAAAACCCACATACCTTGTGTAGGGCATACCTTAAATTTGTGTGTAACAGATGCAATAGACCAGAATTTTTTTTTCAAAGAATCCTTAAGGAAATGTAAAAAAATTGTATCATATTTTAAAAGTAGTAATTTAGCATCAGACAAACTTAAAGAAGTGCAAGACATGATGAGCTTACCTAATCTAAAAGTAATACAAGACGTATCGACTAGATGGAATTCTAGTTTAGCTATGATTGAACGATTACTTGAGATAAGAGAGCCATTATCAGTAGCTATGTCGTACTTACCCAATGCTCCAGAACCAATTGATGCATCAGAATGGCAGTACCTTAAGGAATGTGCAGAAGTTCTGCAACCTTTACATACGATGACAGAGGAATTGTCAGGCGAAACTTACCCCACTCTATCGATGGTAATACCTCTGCTAAGAAGTATTCAGCATGCCTTAAAATCCACCGAAACACTTACTGATGTAGGATTGTTTTTGAAGACACAAATAGTTGAAGTGATTTCACGAAGATTCAATGGATGGGAAGACAACAGAGCTGTTGCAGCCAAGGCAACTTTTCTGGATCCCCGTTTTATGAAGACTGGGTTCGGACTTAGTGACAATGCTGATATGGCGGAGAAATACGTTACTGATGAACTTGAGTCTATGAAAAATAATTCTGAGAATACCAACGAGGAAGATTCGAAAGTCATAGAAAACCAACCTCCTTCTGGCATGAAGAAAAAAGACTTAGCTCGAAAGAAATTGTGGGAGTGGGTTGATAAAAGGGTGGAAGAAAATAAAAAATCATTGAAAAACTCTGCTACAGCAAGTAGTGCTCTTACTGTTAGGCACTATTTAGAACTGCCTTAACCTGAAAGATGGAAAACCCCTCTGCCTTTTTGTGCAAAACACCAGGGAGTGATTCCTGAGATCTACTACTTGCAGAAGAAATATTTGTGTTTACCGGCTACTTCGGTTCCTTCGGAGAGACTGTTTTCTACCACTGGTCAAGTCACAAATGACAGAAGAAACAGACTTGACCCTAAAAACCTCAACAACATATTGTTTTTGCATTCAAAACATGAAATAGTTCTTTTTCAAACAACAGTAATATTTTTTGTTTTCTTTTTTTACTACAAATCTAATCAGTTTGATAGTTTGATCCATACAAACTACTATTTTTGTACTTTTTTATAAAAATAGATGTACTATAATCAACTTTGTGTTTTATATATGTTTAGTTCTTTTTCAAACAACTATAGTATTTTATTGTTTTCTTTTTTTACTACAAATCTAATCAGTTTGATAGTTTGATCCATACAAACTACGATTTTTGTACTTTTTTATAAAAATAGATGTACTATAATCAACTTTGTGTTTTATATATGTTTAGTTCTTTTTCAAACAACAATAGAATTTTATTGTTTTCTTTTTTTACTACAAATTTAATCAGTTTGATAGTTTGATCCATACAAACTACGATTTTTGTACTTTTTTACAAAAATATATATAATAAACTTTGTTATATATTCGTTGCTATATCAAATCAAATCAAAATAAACTTTATTCATATTAATACATGATAAATACAGCATCTGAATAGAGTCACATACAACTAAAATTAATATTTTTTCAATAACTAAACAATAAAAATATAAACAAGCGGTACAATTGAATTCGACAAATCATCACTATTATCTACTGCTATATTTAAAACTATATTTAAACTCAGGCAATCAGTAGTGGAGCTCTCACCTAAGGAAACTCGGAAAAAGAATAGAGAGCTTTATCAATGAAATATGCTTTAAGCAAATTTTTAAATTTATTGTAATTTTGCTCATTTTTAATAGAATTTGGCAACTGAGTAAAAAATTTTGTTCCCATGTATTTGGTTTTGTTTTTATAAAAATGTAGATTATGTTTATCAAAAATAATTTTATTACGGGTATTATAATGATGCTTGGATTCGAAGAATATATTTCTTTCATGCTCTTTGACATACATTATTGTTTCTACGACATAAAGACTGTAAACAGTCAAAATTTTGAGATCTTTAAAAAAGTTTTTGACGCTCTCTGTGCTTTTTAAACCTAACATGATTCGTATTGCTTTTTAATTTGTTTTATCAGAATTTTGTCCAAATTATGTTTTGAGGTCGCTCCATAAATGCAAATTCCATACGCCAGATGTGAATGTATTAATGAATAATATATCGTTTTCAACACTGTAAGGTCTGATATTTTTGACATTTGCCACAGTGCATATATTCCTGATGACATTTTTTTCACTACATTGTTAACATGTTCATCCCAATAGATGTTGATCAATAAAAAGTCCTAAAAATTTTGTCTGATTTGCTTTATTTATTAAATTATTGCCAACTTTAATCTTTGGATCCAAAACTATTTTATTTTGTTTGGTGGAGAAACTTACTGTCATTGATTTGTTTGTGTTTAATAGTAGGTTATTTTGATTTAAAAAATTTTGAATACTCATTAAGTCCAAGTTGGCTGAGAGCTCAATATCAGAACTAGAATTTCCTTTAACAATTAAATTAGTGTCATCTGCGTATAGTAAAATGGAAGTGAAACTGGCTCTCTTAGGTAGACCATCCAGGTAACACAAAAAAAGTAGAGGACCCAGGATGGATCCCTGAGGCACCCCGTACTTAATCACCTGAGATTTACAGACACAGCTTCTTAAATAATTATAATAATTACCATAATCTAGATATTTTATTTCAACTGATTGGTGTCTATTATATAGATAAGAGGAAAACCAAGCACACTCTTTTCCTTGAATACCTAGTGATTTCAATCTTTCAATTAAAACAGGGTGTGCCACACTGTCAAAGGCACGGGAGAGGTCAAGGAAAACACCTACTACTCTTTCACCCTTATCAACTGCATCAATTATGTTTTCAATAAATTCAACTGCAGCAGTTATTGTTGACTTTCCTTGTCGAAAACCATGCTGCTCTTTATCTAACAAATTATTTGATTCAAAATAATTAATTAACTGATTATATACAATCTTTTCATATATTTTAGAGAAGGATGACAGCAATGAAACAGCCCTGTAACAGGTTATGTCCCTACTGTCGCCCTTTTTAAAAATAGGGATAACTTTTGATGTTTTTAGTTTGTCCGGGAAATGACCTGAGATGAAAGAAGAATTAATTAGATGAACTAGAGGTTTGAGGAATAGTTGCGACGAATTTTTTATAAGGGTCATAGGAATATCATCAATGCCAGTAGAATATATTTATTGTCAAATAAAGAAATTACCTTTAGTAGTTCCTCTTCTGTAATTGGTGTGAATCTATTTAGTATTAGTTTTTAGAGGAGGAACTTCCAGTTTCAGCGGGGGAATATTGGGAACCACAAGTCTCTCCACTGCATTAAAAAACGTGAAAAATCCAATTTTCTCAAAAACGGCTCTAACGATTTTGATTAAAATTTGATAGTTTATAGTGCACAGAACACTAAATAATTTGACACCACCCGCATGTCTGTAAAAATGACGGTTCAAAAGTTATGGGCTTTTAAATGTCAAAAAAATCAATTTTTTAAATTTTCAGCGAAAACAATAAAAGTAAAGTATAACTTGACTGGTACCATTGAAACCAGCTTAAAAAACTAAACAAATTAGTATTTTGAATTATTTGTCTACGACTAACGGTTCCAGAGAAAAGTTAAATTTAGTGTCCAAGATAAATGCAGTACGTTGTCTGAAAGCGCCCAATGTTATTCTTATGGAAAATATAAAAAAATCAATTTCTTCCTTATTTTCCACCCGTTTTCCATGAAACTTGGTATGAAGTGTAAGGTCAAATCACCGAACAAAACCAGCTCAAAAAATCTTGGTATTACCGGGGGGGGGGGTTCCCCCCATATAATTTGAACAATAAATTATTAAATGATATTTAGAATTACTTTGTAGAACATGATAGTTTTATTACAGATTGTCTTTTTTAAATTTAAATATACTATAGGGAGAAATATTCAGTCCATAACCGTTTTTAAAAATAGGGATAACTTTTGATGTTTTTAGTTTGTCCGGGAAATGACCTGATGAAAAAAATTAATTAGATGAACTAGAGTTTGAGGAATAGTTGCGACGAATTTTTTATAAGGGTCATAGGAATATCATAAATGCCAGTAGAAAAATTTATTATCAAATAAAGAAATTACCTTTAGTAGTTCCTCTTCTGTAATTGGTGTGAATCTAAATTTAGTATTAGTTTTTAGAGGAGGAACTTCCAGTTTCAGTGGGGGAATATTGGGAACCACAAGTCTCTCCACTGCATTAACAAATAAATCATTAAATACTCTGCTAACTTCCATTGGTATTAATTAATATCGTTGTGATGCAAACATATATTATTATTTTGGCTCTCTTTGTTCCCTAATTTAGAATTGATTATATTCCACGTAGTCTTAACCTTGTTGAAAGAGTTTTTAATTTTGTTGCTTATGTGACTTTTATTGGTATTCAATAAAGTCTGATTTAGTAATAATTTTTTCTGCTTGATTTGTTCTTTTAATGCTTGATTTTTTGTTTGCCTAAACAGATTTTCTAAATCTATTATGTCACGTTTTATGTCTTTAAGTTCAGTGGTTATCCATTTTCTCTCCGGTTGAGCCCTCTCCAAAATGAGCAGCTTAGGAAAAGATAAATTGAAATAATATCTAAATAGTGAATCAAACACATCATACTTTCTCTCAACAGGTGCTTGGTAAACCTCCATCCAAGTTTCTTTGGAAATGTACATAGTAAAGTTTTCATAATTAGCTACCTTGAAAATTCTACATTCCTTTTAGCGAATTTCCCATAGGGAAGAAGCTATTACCGTAGGTCTCATGGTGAGACTTAAGCCCGGGACCATGTTATTTTTTCTTCTTTAGGTGCCTAGAGACCAAAAACAATAGTCGTTAAAATTTATATATATATATATATATATATATATATATATATGTGTGTCTGTGAACACGATAACTTTCGTAAAAATTGTCCGATCGCGACCAAATTTGGTAGAGACGTGTATTCCCACAAGTTCTCGGACGAGTTCGTAAACCAGACATATCGGTCAATGGGAACGGGTAGTTTTGGGGGGTTTTGTACCCCAAAATGGGGTTTTTTTGCGTTTTTCGAGTGTAATTTTTAAAGATTTCTAATTTTATATTTCACCATTAGAATCAGCTTAAAAAACTACACAATTAAGTTCCTTAAAGTTTTTCTCTATCTCCAACGGTTACCAAGATATAAAAAAATCTAAACACAGTACGTTGTATTTTGAGGCTCCAATGTTAATCTTATGAAGGATAAGGAAAAATTAATTTTTCACTTATTAACCAATATTTTTGGATAAAACTTTTTATTTAGCTTTATGTGGTTGGAACCCATACATTTATGCTAAAAAATCACAGTTTATGTGTTTATCATGGCAGCAAACCTGCATACTCTTTTCCCATGTTAATCATATGGATAATAGCCAAACTCCTTTATTTATGGACAGATGTTGATGAAAGTTGGTATAAATGTTAAAAATAAAAATTTTTGATGGTATAAATGCCTACTCTCAGTGTTCCTCATAGCAGCAAACCTGCTCACTCTTTCCCATGTTAATCTTATGGAGAATAGGCAAATGATTCTCATGTTTATCGACAGATTTTGACCAAACTTGTCATATATTATTATTATATTATTGATTTGGAAATTCGCTGAGTACGCAGGTCTGCTGCGACGGGGGTATTTTATATTATTTTTATGTTTTTTATCAACATTAAATATATCAAGGCATTGTGCATCGTGGTCAGATACAGCAGTTATCACTCCTCTGACTTCTAATCTATAATTATTTACATTAGTAATAAAGTTGTCTATTGCAGAATTTGAATTTTTTGTGATCCTGGTTGGAAAATCTATTTTGTAATCTAAATTACACATTGTCAGTATATTTTTAAACTTGTAGTAAGTATTATCTTTATTTAGAACGTTTATATTGATGTCCCCAGTTATAATTACATTTTTATATCTTTTACATAGTTCATAAGTGAGAATCTCTAATTTATCCAAAAATGGATGGGTATAACAATACAAAGGAGTACGATATATACAACCCAGAATAAATATGAAGTTTCCTACCCTGAATTCAGTCAGGCAACATTCAAATTCTTTTTCAGCCAGTATCTCTGACACAGCCTTAATTTTTACTAATTTACTTTTAAGATTATTAAGTCCCAGAATCATTACCCCTCCCCCCGAATTTTCTTTCCGCAAAAAATGTGATCTAATAGTATACCCTTCAATATTAAAATACTTAAATTTATTCTCATCTAAATTAACTTCACTTAGTGCTATAATATCCGGTTTTATTTTATCTAAAGTTAATAGTAATTTTCCTAAATTAGCTGAGACACTTCGAACATTTTGGTGGAATATGGTGAATTTTCTGTCACAATAATCTGTTTCATCTCTAGAGTCAGAAAATCCACAATATTTAAATTTAGTCACACTATTCTGTCCATCTGTATTACAGACACTATTACTGACTTTATCTACACTTAAGCTATTTACATGAATTACATCAGTGTCGGAAATTGAATTAGGCTGCCTAAAAAACCAAAACTGGCATCGGAACTCACAGTCTGAGATTCACCGTCTTCAACTTCTATCCCTGTAGATTGAGAATCCAAATCCAAATCCTGACTTTGAAGAGATTGCCAGCATGTTGAAATGGCAGTGCGAAGTCTTTTCAAAACCTCAATATGAGAAAGTCCATTTCCTACTAGCCTTTTGGGTTTTCCATTGTAGACAACCACATACACAGAAGCCGCTGTATCGAGCTGAAATTTTACCAGATTCTCAGAAAACATAGCTATTGAAATCTTGTCCCGGACACACCCAATAGGTGAACAGATTAGAGTATCAAGTTTTTTCGTTTTGAAGTGCTCGGTCAGCTCTTGGAAAGATTTTTTATAGTTCGATAATGTGGGTTTTTCATTATATTTAGCTTTAGTCACCAAACCAAAAACTGTAGATCCTCCTACAGTTGTCTGGCAGGTCAAATGTTTGTTAAGAAATTCTGATGGTTTAGGCTTGCCAAACTTGCGCCTAAAAACAACTGCTACACCTTTACTCATCTGCTTGTCATCATTTATGTCAGCTGATATTGCATGTGCAAAAGCTACATATGTAGCTATATATGTAAAGCTATATATGTAAAGTATATATGTAAAGCTATATATGTATTCGTTCACTCCTTATTTGTGTAATAGTCGACTAGTTAATTATAACAATAAACAAGTACTTCGTAAACCTTAGTAGTCGACTATTTGTATTCACTAACACAGCATTTAATCACCCTTAAGATTAATTTTTACTAGTCATACTTCCAATCGAATAGTAAAAACAACTGCCTAGTAGTAAAAACGACCGACTAGTCGACTAGATTAGTTACTAGTCGGTTGAATGACTAGTCGACTAGTCGACTACCCCATCACTAGGTGGGATCGGCCACCACCCCCGTGTTCACTTCTAGGCTCAGTCACCATCCCTTCATCGAGCGATTGTGATTACAGTGTCTCCATTGTGATGCGATTGCAAGTGTTTCCTTAGACTGTTGTATAATGGGGTCCCAAGTGTAAATTGCTTATTTTATAATTATTTCAGTTCATTTCTTTTTAGTGAATTTCCCATAGGGAAGAAGCTATGGGAATTACTGTAGGTCTCATGGCGAGACTTAAGCCCGAGACCATGTTATTTTTTCTTCTTTTGGTGCTCAATAGTCGTTAAAATTATATATATATATATATATACGTCTGTGAACACGATAACTCTCGTAAAAATTGTCCGATCGAGACCAAATTTGGTAGAAATATGTATTCCTACATTTGCTCGGATGAGTTCGTAATCCAGACATATCGGTCAGTGATAAGGGGTAGTTTGGGGGGGTTTTGTACCCCAAAAATGGGTTTTTTGCAGTTTTCCCATGTAATTTTGAAAAATTTCAAATTTTATCTTTCACCATTAAAACAGCTTAAAAACTGCACAGTTAAATTTCTTAAAGTTTTTCTCAATCCTCGACGGTTACCGAGATATCAAAAAATCTAAACACTTTTAATGTTAATCTTATCGAGGGTAAGGAAAAATTAATATTTCCCATATCAATCAATATTTTTGGATTAAACTTGGTATTTACCTTCATGTTGTTGATACCCACCCGTTTAAGCTTAAAAATCATAGTTAACGTGTTTATCATGTCAGCAAACCTGCATACTCTTTTCCCATGTTAATCATATAAGGAATAGGCAAACTCCTTTATTTATGGACAGATGTTGATGAAAGTTGGTATAAATAAAAATTGTTTATGGTAGAAATGCCTACTTTCAGTGTTCCTCACAGCAGCAAACCTGCAAACTCTTTGCCATGTTAATCTTATGGAGAATAGGCAAATAGTTCTCATGTTGATGGACAGATTTTTATAAAACTTGTCATATATTATTATTGTTATATTATTGATTTGGAAATTCACTGAGTACGCAGGCAGGTCTGCTGCAACGGAGGTATTTTTTGTGTATAATTTTACTTAAACATTTACCCGAAGGTAATTAGGTATTTTATTCATATTTTAAAATTTGCTGTTCTTGAAAAATATTTTACTACCCCTAAAAATTTGCCGCCTTGAGGGCCAACACCTAACCCTACTTCTAACACCATCCTTGCTGAAGACCGAAACAGCAACATCGTAGTTACTCACTTCTACGAGCCCGACCGCAACCTGATCCTTTCGGGGAATTCTGGCACTTTGGGGTTGGCATCTCCCAGTTACGGGGTGGAATAGTTTAATAAGGTGGTGCAAGCAAATAATCTACTATCTTAAAAAAAATCAAAATTTTAACATTTATTTGTTGATTGTATCATAAATATGCTTTGGCATACATTTTTAAGTTTTTAGTGAAAACTTTTTGAAGTACAGGGAAATTATTTCGGAAAATATCTTTTTTTTCGTGCAAGGAGTGTGAAATAACTGCTCATGTTTTTGAGCTGAAATTGTGGGAACATGGATGAATAACAGACCTTTTTCACCTAACCTATGTGAAATTTTGAAATAAGAAAAATCCTTTTCTTATACTACAGGCAATGACGCCACCACATCCTCGATCAGATAATTTTATAAAGTATGTTATTTTGGAGGTTTAAAATATACAAAAAAGACAATTTTTCACTCAGGAAGCCTGTAAGAGACAATCACACATGCGTAACGACTAAGAAACACTAGTGTCGACCTAGCGGATTTCAGTTGTCCCTTATGCCACTTGCACCACCTTAATGATAATAAATAATGATGATTTATTAACATTTAAAAAATTCTGTTTATGAGTGAAAGAAATACATTAATATGTATATTAATAAACAACTAAAATTATTATTAACACATTGTATAGTTTAAACTACAGTAGAACTCCAATTATGCGAACTCCGACTATCCGAATCGCCGATTATCCGAATCACTTTCAGAACAAAATTTGTCCAAAAAAGTCTAAGTGCGCTTTTATTCTTCCCCCCCGCAAAGCCAGTGTTTGCGCGCTTCGCTCACTATTTCATAAACTACTAAACTAAACTAAACTTCCACTCTTCTACAAAAGTCAATCCAAGGCCTGGATGACTGCAGCTTTGTTTACCGAATGGTATGATGAAGTGTTTATTCCTGAAGTGAAAAGCACCAAAAATTGGTGGGAAAAGAAGGCAGTAAGGTGCTTTTAATTGTTGATAACGCACCCACTCATCCTACAGCTTAACTGTTGGAAAGAGAGAATGGGCAGTTTAAAACGACGTTTTTGCCTCCCAATGTTACAAGTTTGCTGCAACCCATGGACCAGTCTGTTATTGAAACAATGAAGCGCCATTACAAAAGGCAACTGCTGAGAAAACTGCTGATTGAAGGTGCTGAAGATGAAGAATTGGTTTTGGCAAATCATAGCAAAATAAATTTAAAGGACTACTGTTACATGGTAGCGGAAGCTTGGAGTTTCGTTACGGCAGTGACACTAAGACGTGCGTGGAATAGACTGAAAGGCCTACCGTCAGAGAACAAAAAAAAAGAATTTGTAGAAATGCAAATCATAGCAAAATAAATTTAAAGGACTACTGTTACATGGTAGCGGAAGCTTGGAGTTTCGTTACGGCAGTGACACTAAGACGTGCGTGGAATAGACTGAAAGGCCTACCGTCAGAGAACAAAAAAAAAGAATTTGTAGAAATGAGAAACAAGAAAATGGAGAGGATGAAGATGATGAAGATGCGTTGTCACTAGAGGAAATAAGAAAAATGATTGTAAAAATTCCTGGTTGTACAAAAGTAAGTGCTGAAGATGTAGGAGAGTGGATGGCTTGTGACGCGTCTGACCCTGGTTTTAAAATTCTCAATGACAATGAAGTGGATGGAGCGTCAGCCCGAGTGTGACCACTTGCAACTGCTCACCGTCAAGCAAATGCGTGACCTGGCTGCCCAAAAACGGATGAAGACCGCAAAACAGCTTACATTGACGGAGATGTTTAAAAAACAATGATTTTTATTTCTAAACTTGTACGTACATTTTATTTATATTTAAAACATGTGAAAATATCATGTTTCTTACATTTAACTCAATAAAAAAATAGTGCAATATCAAAACGTAGCTTTTTTCTCTCTGATGGCAATTAAAAAAAAAAAAATAACTCCGATTATCCGAATGGGTCCCGGTCCCCATTAATTCGGATAATTGGAGTTAGACTATAATTGACTACTCTCATCCTCTGCCTCTCTCTCTCTCTCTCTCTCTCTCTCTCTCTCTCTCTCTCTCTCTCCCTTTTTTCCTTCTGCTTTTCTTTCTCCTCTTTTTAAATTTTGTTCTATTCTCTGGGTGGGGTCGGGTCTCCTTTGTCCTCCCTGAAAATACACCCCTGAATGATATCATGCTGTAGTGTTATAGTTGGTGTTAGTGTGTTGTTTGTATTGTTATGTTATCCAGACATTCGGATTACCAGGGTTCGGACTACTGGGACTCTGGAGTATTGCGGTACTAAGAATAACGATATTAGTATACTTCACTGCATAGCTGAGCAGTGCTGTACATAATTGTTTTAAGAAATTACATTCAAACAAAGTACGGTAATTATTATTTATACAACTCTTTCAGTTCTCTAAGAATGAGTCCTATGGAAAGATATACCTTAACAAATATATATTTTTTTCAAAATCACTTTACAGTCACCAGCGATGCCATTTTTGTGATATTTAATGATTTCATAACTATTTTTTGTGCGAAATTGTTGTGATTTTCAACTTTTTTTCAGGCTGTCATTTTTTTATCGCTGGTAATTCTTTAACTTCATGCTTGGCTCACACAATGAAACAAATATACACTTTGGAACCTCAGTATTTAGCAATATTTCATCAATATCTTGCTACAATTATAGGTAAGTGCAGTTCTTATTACAGTAGCAGCACAACATACTTATTAAATAATTAGCTGACCCGGCGAACTTCGTATCGATATTAATAAACATTTGATTTTTAATCATAAAACATAATCACAAAAATTTGTTCTGAGAAATAGTATATTTATACAGTAATTAGATACCATTGAGTAATTACTATTTTATGCTTGCTTCTTTGGCTTGATCAATGGTTCAAATAAAAACAGCTGATGTTTATATCTTAAAAGGTAAGATTCATGTGTTGGAATCCAAAACAAAATTATTTACCCATAAGATTAACATGGGAACTTTGAAGGTGAGTGAGTGAGGGCTTTGAATTTTATATATACAGATTATTAATACCCAACTTTGCATGTTTGCGTAATATAATGGTGATTCAATAAATAATAAGACAATTCTCTATAGCTCAAGAATGGTTTAGAGGGCTGGTGGAGTGAGGTGAGGACTGTAGATGGTATCTTTAGGGCTTCCCAACCTTATCTTTTCTCTTGTATGGAATTTTCTTTTTTTTTTGTTAGGAACAAAAGAAATTTCTTTTGTTAGCTAGAGTAAGTAAACATACATTTTGATGAAGGAAAATCACATGTTCAGTCAAGAAATCACAGTATTTCTTTTGAATGGCAGTTCTTGTATTGTTTTACAGAATGTGACTGTATTAATAGTTCCAATATGATGTTTATAATTCTTTGGCCTTAAATAAAATCACAATAAGTTGGTCCTTGCAAATCACAGAATACTGTAATCAGGAATTTTCCTGCCGATGGTTATGTACAGTACTGAATTTTCTCTTAGAGATGTCGTATTGACTTTATCAATCATAGTAGTAAATGCTAAACAATCTAAACAATTAAAATTGATGTCTACACTTTTAGCATTATTTAATTGATTTACTTAGTCAATTTGATGTTATATTTACATCATATTATTGAACAGCTGATGAGATGGCACCTCAAGTATGCCAAGTTTATGTCCTAAATGATTCATAATGATCATTAATAAACTCTAATGAGAGAGTTTTTATTTTTGAATTGGAAAATTTATTGTCGAATTTTAAAACAAAACTCTCATAACAATTGGAGATTTATGTTTATTTTGAAAAATAATTTTTGTGGCAAGGTGAATGACATATAAAAATTTGATGACAGCCAATGGATTGGTTACATGCATTAACCAGTATACCAAATCTAAAGTTTCTCTCTATTGCAGGGAGTTTTAGTTTTGCAATTGTTGGGAATGCAGCTGGTTGGCCATCTCCAACGCTTATAAAGATGAAGAACCATGACACTCCAGTGATCCTTGACGCCAGCCAAGTTTCATGGATGGTGTCCACAATTTATCTGGGCCACCTAGTCAGTCCTGTACCTAGTGGTCTCCTGATGGACAGGTTTGGCCGCAAGAAAGCGATCCTTCTACTTTCGTTGCTGCCCTTCTCCTCATGGGTGTTAATCTGGCTCTCAACTTCAGCAACATCTTTATACATTGCAAGATTCATAGCAGGACTTTGGGCGGGAGCTACTTCAACAATAATACCCATTTATATAGGAGAGATAGCTGATTCAAAGTTAAGAGGCTCGCTTACAATGTTCACTCATCTGATGAGAAACTTTGGAGTACTCCTAGTTAATTTCATCGCCCTTCATGTTTCATATGTAGGGCTAGCCGTGAGTTGTACCGCACTGACAACAGTATTCATAGCAGCATTTTCCTTCATGCCTGAATCACCTTACTATTTAATAATGACTAAGAAGAAGAAAGAGGCATATAAATCACTCGATTGGTTGAGGGGGAATATTGGAAAACCTTATGTGGACAATGAATTGAAGAGACTGGAAACCACAATCGGGCGTGAAATTAAGAACGAAGGATCTTTCAGTGATGTATGGTACAACAATGGTAACAGAAAGGCTTTTATTATTTCTGAGGTTTATTCTGTATCAAAAAGACTGACAGGTTCGGGTGTCCTACAAGCTTACTTGTCAGTCACGCTTCCTCCTCTCACCTTAGGGCTCTTTAGTCCTGATGATTGTGCCACCATTCTCGGGTTGATTAGTTTGTTATCTTCTGTCACATCTGTTCTACTTGCTGTTTATTTCAATCGACGATCACTAATTTCTATTTCGTCAGCAGGATGTGCAATAACAATGGCCTTAGTATCCGTATGGTTCTACCTAAACTCCCATACAAGCTATAATGTTGAAAGCTACAGTGATTGGTTATTTATCTGTTACATTTGTTACAATGCTATGTTTTCAATAGGTCTTGGTCCAATAGGAACAAGCATGAAGGGAGAGCTATTTGCAGCAAATGTTAAAGCTATCTGTTCATCCCTAACAACAATATTTGTTGCTATTACCTCATTTATTATTAATAAGTTCTTTTTGATTATAGCAGAATCTTATGGTATGCATATAAACTTTTTAATTTATTCCACTAGTTGCATTTTTGTTATCCTATTTACTTGGATATATGTCCCAGAAACCCAAGGAAAATCTTTGGAAGAAATTCAAAATCTGTTAAATAGTGTTCCTCCATGCAATATAGAGAAAAAAATAATATAATGATCTGGTAGATTTTGAGATACCCACATTTTGGCAAATAACTTAAGGAAAGCCTTCTAATTAGATAAGTTGTAAAAGTTTATGTGATTTAGTCATAAATGCTGTAAATATGAATAAAAATGCTTTGTACAATTTATGTGTAGTGCATTACATTTCCAGAAACCTTATCTTACTTTAGAGTTGATAACTAGGTAGCGATTTTGATCAGGTGTAATCAGGGTTAATAAATCATAATAGAACATCAATATTCGCCTTAGTTGTGATTCTAAAAGTTGGTTGTTTGTAAATTATTTGAAAAAACTTTCTGTCAATGAAGAACTAACGCAATCAACTGTTTGAAAACGGAAGATTGCATATAGAAGTGGTGCCCTATGGTGGAATTTACCTATGTTTGAAACAGAGCACAATATGGGAATAGGTTGCAAAACAGCATAAATGGTGCAAAAAAATATTAAATTTTACATCCTAGGGAGATGACTGACCTTTCATTAGGTTTGAAAATTATATTTCACTTCTTAAAATATATTAAATCATCCAAATGTTAATGCACAAAACTGTTCTTATAAATGCTTATACCCATCCACCCTTTCAACCTTAAAATAGATTAAATTAGTAATGATACTTTGTGGTATCCAATTTCTGTGGTTAAGCTACATTGCAGTTTAAGATATTACATTCTAGAATTTCTACATTTTATTGCATCTAGAAGAACACAATGCATTCAGGCATTTTTTAAAAGAGCCACAATTTTCAGATTTAAAAAAATAAGTACAGTTATAACATGTAATATATGACAGTCAATGTTAAATCAAGTATGTATTTTTTTTAATGGGTACATTTAAAATGTTTATTTTAAATATTAAAATTTTAATGTTTCAAGTACTGGACATATTTTCTATTGTAGGAAAACTGTTTTCATAGAAAAGGAGAACTAAAATATGTTATAAATATCCATTTCCATAAGGAATATGTATACTTCTATCTGTATCTATATTCTGTTTAAAATCAGAGCTGAGATAACAGTGTTTGTCATTTTTATGGATTCTTCTTCAGCAACCAGTTAACATCTGGGGCTCCATTGGAATTCCATGTACCAGGAAGGTAATACACAACATTAAACATATACTCGTATTTAAATTAGTTTTAATTTTAGTAAAGCTATACTGTATGTTTAAAACTATTAGTTCATGTTGATCATTATAAAGTACTTTCCCCATACCTAGGCTATTTAGTTATTCTTATAATGCACATTAAATTACTAATATGAGAAGTGAACTAGGTTTTTTTTAAATTTATTCAGGTTGCCTGTTAAATTCTGAAAATTAACACATGGTGAATAGTAACATATAGGCTACAAGCAACTATAGTGGTTATGAAGGTAAATTACTCAACAATTGTTAGTACACGTTTTCAGTGGATTTATATGTTTTGGGTTCTACTGATCCTCAATAATGTTTACTTTGTATAAATTTATATGGGTAATTCATCCCTAAAAAGCCTTTAGAACATGGATCATTATAATATCACTTCACACGCTGAAATGACCTATTTTAATTCCTACGTGAGTGAAATAAGCATTTATTAAGGGTTCAAAATTATAAAGTAATAAGGTTATATATGAGTACAAAAGGACCCCACCATTAAGATTTAAAAACTTGGTGGGGCAATGATAGTATGAATTCCTACCAAATAGATTATTTGTATCAATGCATATATGTAAAATGCTGGTTTGTAAGTTATGGGAATTAAAATGCCAAACAACAGTATCAGCGAGTGAGCTGACACATATTTGATCCCATGAATAATTAATAGTCAATTAATAATATATATCTAAGATAAAGTTATCACATCTTTTTTTAAATACTTATTAAATAACAATTTTAAGTAATCTAATGTCATTAATAGTCATCAAATTTCATTCAGTCGCCCTCGTACCACTAGATGCCCTTTGGTAAAAAACATTTTTAGCTGGTTTTATTGGGTTATGTAACCTCATGCTTCATACCAAGTTTCATGGAAAATGATTATAGGAAAAAAGGAATAAATTGAATTTTTAGTATTCTCCATCAAAATTACATTTTGGCGTCCTCAGAAAAGTACCAAATTGACCACGGACAGTAAATTTGACTTTTCTCTGGAACTGTTAGTCAATGATTCAGGATACTAATTTAGTTTAACCAAGTTAATGTGGTCTGTAACAACCTCGGTTGGCTAAAAACTTGGTTAACACAGAATTACCAATAAGAGTACAAGATGTCACATAAAAACTCTTGACACTCAAGGTTTTGACCCTGTGATGATGCTACACTAAGTAGCGAAATGTACATCAGGAAAATAAGAACATTTTAGATCTACAGGCAATTAAAGGTAAATCAATTTTACTACCTCATATATAAAGGTCTAAAAAACTGGGAATCATAAAATAGAGAAGTATTTTTTTTTAATGTTGTTTAATGTAAAATACAGTCATGGCCAATGAATACAATAATTGCATTGAAGCTAAACAATAATGATCTGAGGGTTGGGGGTTTGACTCACGCTGTTGAACACTCCTCACATAGTCAGGAGACGTCTAAAGTGAGTCCGGCACTTACTATTGTGACGCATAGGGCAACGAAAAACTTCAAATATGATGCGATTTTCGATTCATGGCAAATATTTGATGTTATGTACCAAAGAATACACTCGACAGAACTTTGATTAACGACTCGATGAGTCAATACAAAGCTCGAAATGGAAATAGACAAAATAAATTTATCATTTAGTCGTTTGTGTAACAAAGACTTACAATATTATTTTTACTTTTATGATATCAAAACAAAATAATTAAATCAAGTGAACTTACACATACTTCCACCCTTTAGTCGTAACATAATTATATGTATTTTTAATAAACAATTTTTTTTAAACTAACTATAAAATTAATTTTTATCTTTTTTAAATCTATTAATTTAATCTAAATTTGATTATTAGATTAACTTAGTTATTAAATAGTAACACTGTCTCATGAATTAGAAATTAGTATGAAAACAGTAGTACTATTATTTGAAAACTTAGTATATTAAATTTATAGTTTTTAAATACTATCAGTAAAAATAGTTCAAATACAAAGTAATAATTTTAAATAAAAAAAAAAATAAAAATATCTACATTACAAATTACTAAAAGGAAAAACAAATAAGAGCAATAACACAACAACTAATCCTGGGTATGGCAGTCTCCTGGGGAGGATATGCTGGGTCTAGCCACGATGAGTAATGACATATGCCTGAGGAGCAACCTTCATTACCACCATCTTCTCCCCCGTCGCTCGGGAGTAGAAAGGACACTCCCACTGTAGAGCCTCCACACCATCTCCTCAAAGGAGCCCCGAAGCACACCTCGCTGACACACTGGACCCCTCTCCCTCAGCAGTTTGCAGATGTCCCTTGGAACAGTTCCACAAATGCCCTTCTGAGTCCCAGTGATGGTCAGCAAGTCTTCCCCCGAGACTGCAACAAGGAGCTCTTCTTCCGCCATGGAACAAGTGTAATTGAGCTATGCCAGGATATAAGTGTAGAGCCGCCATGATGACCCTGCCTGCACCACCGACTGACCCCGAATTTAACCCTCCCAGTCTATTTAAGCTAAACCCAACTGCCCTTGAAGGAGCCCCAAACCAAGCAAGGCTGACCCCCTAAGGTCGACAGTATATCTCTTGTGGTAGCTGTTTACAAACATATGTGCCCCACACTTACATCCAACCCTGAACCAAATAAACTATTTGTACATAAAAAATAAAGACATACTCAAAATAAACCTAAAAAACATGACCCTGTCTCACCTGTATGTCCCAGATTGGGAGGGTCTAAAGTGATTGGGAATAAACCAATTGAGATAGAAAGGTGAAGTAAATACATTTCTTCCTACTCCCCAATAAACAACTACAAATGTTTTCAACAATTTCCTAATATAGTCAATGTTATAATGTATAACATTAACCATTAAAGCACTACTGAAAATCACACTCCCTGCTCATTTAGTGTAAAAAAATCCAAATATTATTTTCACAATGTTCTTTTTGGATTTAGGTAGCTTGAATAAAGTAAAAGACAGATATTTGTTACATTTATATTAAATGATGATATTAAAAGTATTTTTTAGGTATTAAAAAAGTATTTTTTCGTCTGGATAAGTCATTTTACTTAATAAATCCTATACATTAAAACATACACACAATATTCACTATTTACTGTTGAAAATACAACGAAAATAAACACACATTGACAAAATGTCATTAAACAAGGTTAGCGAAAGTGAAACCTACCTTCAGCGTTCCTCACAGTAGCTAACCTGCGAATTCTTTCCCATGATAATCTTATGTAGAGTAGGCAAATAACACTCATATTTATCGACAGATAATGATAAAACTTGTCATATATTATTATTATTATGTTATTGATTCGGAAATTCGCTGAGTACGCAGGTCTGCTGCGACGGGGTTATTTAAGCTCATTCTAATCGTGAAAGATAAAATTTACTACATATGAAAAACAAAAAAAAACAATTTTTTAGTACAACATTCCCCAAACTACCCGTTCTGATTGACCGATATGTCTGGTTTACGACCTCGTCTGAGAAAATGTAGGGATACACGTCTCTACTAAATTTGGTCTTCATCAGACCATTTTTACAATAGTTATCGTGTTCACAGACATACACACATACACATATATATATATAAATAAAAAAATTTTAACGGCTATTGTGTTTGGCCTCTGGCCATCAAAAATCCAAAAATAACATGGTCCTAGGCTTAAGTCTTGCCATGAGATCAATTGCTAATACCAGACCTAATAAGACCAATGAGGTAATAGCTTCTACCCCATAGGAAATTCGATAAAAAAGGTTTTTTAATTATAGGTTTACAACAAACCTTGTGGAGAAATGTCAAATTGACTGTGCTTGTAAACAGTATGTACATTTTGTAAAGACATGTTTTAATTCCAAATAAGTTGTAGATATAAGTCCCTGGCAAATGCCTGGAACAAATTCACTTAAGTATGTAATGTTTATGGAATATATAAATTCATAAAATGCTATTAATTATAACCTGTATCAGATCTCAAAGTCCAAAGAGGTGGCAGAGAAATACTCCTGAAGGGATGGCCTTCCATTTCTGGCCCCGACAACCCCAGGCCCTGGCCATTGTCAGGCAGTTCATAGTGGCTGGTTCAGGTAAATATTATATATTGATTATTACTTTCCATCTGAAATCATAAATTAACTTAAAGATGGACTTAAGGAGAATAGTGTCACTAACCCGGAGATGGTCGAGGGGTGAGCACAGCACTCACTTTTCATTTTAAGTTTCTATAGAACATGTAGTTTGTAATATATCGGCCTGAAACTTGGAGTTGGTTATTGTTAGTGGAGCCAGAAATCGGAAGAATACTGTGTGGAGGTTAAGTGACCTGAAGTCTCTCTTGCACCTTTGTTTCGTGATGAGTAACAATGCAGTAAGCACTGAAAAAATTACTAAAAACTGTGACTGTAACTAATAAGGCCTTCAACACCTCATAATAAAGTAATAAATTATGCCTTATGTAAATTTTTTGTTATAATACAATGAGTGTAAGCAAAATGTCATTCTAATATGGCACTGTGTATTAAATAAATCTAAAAAAAATTTCAATAAATTAATTGAAAGTTTTAAGCCCGTTTTGTTTTGTTTTTAGGTACCATAAGGCCAAAAACAATAGTCGTTAAAATTATATACATATATATTTATATACATATATATATATATATATATTTATATACATATATATATTTATATATTTATATACATATATATATATATATATATATAAATATGTGTGTATACCTGTGAACACGATAACACTCGTAAAAATGTCCCAATCGAGACCAAATTTGGTAGAGACGTATATTCCTACATTTGCTTGGACGAGTTTGTAATCCAGGCATATTGGACAATTGGAACGAGTAGTTTGGGGTGGGTTTGTACTCAAAAATGATTTTTTTGCCTTTTTGTGAATGTGTGAATGTGCATCGCAATGAATCCTCTGATATGCCTGCTGGGATCGACATACCAAAACTTTATAATATACAACAAAAGCCGTGGATAGCAGGCAAAATTCCTATATGGAATGTGAAAGACACAAGATTTTTTCTTAAATATTTGTGGTTGGTCAATTGCAACGAGGAGTCATTACATTATTTGATTAGTACCTAGGCTTACTGTAAATGTATAGGCGTTTCCTTATTAACATGCCGTATTAGAGGTTTTTGGTTGTAATAAATTGTTCTTCTACAATTTGAGCCACGCATACTTTTTATGAGTCCATACATAGTTTACATATCAACACTACCAAGTAAATATGTAAAATGTTTACTAAATAGTGTTATTTTATTTTCTGAAAGATAAATATTAACTTTTTGATAAAGTTTTTCCAGGTTTGATCACGTCTGTTCAAAACAGTCAGTGTTGCCGTAAATAATTTTTTTATTATTTAAGGTTAATTCTTCTCTTTGTGGTCAAGGCATGAGTCTAACACCAGCCACGGAGAAAGTAATGTAACAGCTCCGTGTATTCGCAATTTTTACTTTGAAACCAAGTCACAGTCACGTTGCAACTGGTTACTCTTAGTTCCATACATTACAATTTGTCACAGTTACATAGAGGAGCCTTTCTTCCTCGAGACAGACTTTAAATCTCAGATTAAGGGAAGTATATTTGTATATTTGGAAGTATATAATAAGTATATTTGTTTCCGGTTGAGTTGGAAGTCGTTTGCCGTACCTTAATACAAAATTATTAATTTGTGAAATTAACAAAATTAGTTGGAATTTTCCAACGCGTCTTGTGTTTAAAATCTACACAAAACACCAGCCACGGAGGTGTAGATCTTAAACACAAGACGCTTTGGAAAAGTCCAACTAATTGTTAATTTAATAATTAATAACCAACGCTATCATGAATTTTCAAAACTCTATTAATTTGTGGTTTTAGTACTTTAAATTGTATTAATTTATTAAATCACAATTTCATTTTAGTTTTATATGATATTTTTATGATTATATTCGATTTTTATTTCAAGTTATAGAAGGAGAGAAAATGAATTAGCATTTGAAAGTGACAGTCATGAAGAGTATGTAGTTTGACGACCTAGATGGAGAAAGAATTGAGGATTTCAATAATTTTGACGATATTGATTTAGTAACTGGATATAGATTAACAAAACGTACTGCACTGTCAGTTTAGAAAACCATCGAAGATGAACTGGAGTTCTCAACAGACAACAAATATAATAATGTAGCAACATTTTATAAAATAATATTTTGTATAAATAAACAACTTATTTATTTTTTATATAATTATGTAAAAGACATTTATTAAGTTTGATAATCTAGCAGAAAATGAAATAAAAATGGTATCATTTAACTAAATCATTATTTTTGCCTTAAAACCTATAATGAAGTTTATGACTACTTCTATCGCTAGCCTTGGCGGTAAAGTAGAATAATTCCCCGTTGTAGCTCTTGAGAGCGATTCCTCATACGGTAACGGCTTTTATTTTTGATCCGGCATGAAGAAATTTTATTTATCTCTGACTGGAAACTTTAATTTTATCTCCTACACAACGATCAATACAATGCAATAAGGCCTAATAATTACATAGTTATTAATAAATAAAGATATAAAGATACTATAAAGATAATAAAGTTATTGTAGAGCTAATAAAGATACTGTCTTTCGGGTTATGTTTGATTTACAGCTCAGCTCGGTGTTATGACAGTTCACTGCCACCTCGATTGACTATAATCTATCGTTTAAGAATCTAGCGTTAGTTTTCGTTGGTGAAATTGTATTCCCTTAACGGTGGATTCAAATCATCAGTGTTATCTAATCTAAGATTAATAAATCGAAGATTAGCGTGATTTTGGTGAAATCCAACCAGTATGAAATCGTATACTGGAAATAAAGTTTTAAAACCAGATGATCGATCATAAAATACTTTTTCATGGGTAAATATTTACAATACACAATTGATTTCTACGTGGAGAGGCGCGATGAGACGGTAACCTACGATTACTGTAGCACGTGACCATAGGGTTAGTATAGTGCGAGAGTGAGCACAGACCGCACGACAGCACATCATCACAGTCACCAAAGCCAACCTTAGAACTACTAAACCTGACAGTATTGTTATTTGGCCATTTCAATTTAGTATTTTCTGATTTACGAGACAAGAACCCATAAAAGTGTGCTGAATATTCAGTAATAAACTGCATATTGAGAAATCCCCCCATTTTTCTAACTGCAAAATCCTTCCCAAAATTTCGTCCGATGTCGCAACTTGCGACATCGAGACATGCTATGGGCACCCCTACTAAACACATTACATTGTATTTTTTAGCTCCAATGTTAATCTTATGGAGGATAAGGAAAAATTAATATTTCACTTAGTGATGAAACTTGGTATAAATGGTCAAATCAAAATAAAAATTGTTTCTGCTAGAAATGCCTACTTTCAGTGTTCCTCACAGCAGTTAACCTGCATACTGTTTCCCATGTTAATCATATGGAGAATAGGAAAACTGCTTTTTTATGGACAGATGTTGATAACTTGGTACAAATTGTTAAATAAAAATTTTGTTTATGCTAGAAATGTCTACTCCCAATGTTTTTCACAGCGGAAAACCTGAATACTCTTCCCCATGTTAATCTTGTCCGATAGGCACATAACTAACTATTATAATTTATTGATAGATATTGATCAAACTTGTCATATATATTATTGATTTGGAAATTCGCTGAGTACGCAGGTCTGCTGCGATGGGGATAAATTTATTGAAAATTTAATAGTTGGAGAGTTTTTTATGTTGGTTTATTTATTGTGAAAGGAGTTTGTTACTTTTAGTTTTGTATATAATACAAGGTTAGAAAAATAGTCAAACAAAAGTGGCATGATATAATTTGTTTGAAATTCGTGAAACATAAGTCGTTAAAAAGGCTTTTAAAAGGGTGAGCTAACCTCTCGACCAACCGCGTAACTCAATCATGTGACCTCGATCATTGACGTTAATGATTACTTTATTATTATTAATGTGAAAGCAAAATAATTTAGTAAAAATTTATAGTTCAAATTTTTATCTGTTTATAAAATATGATTTGCATAAAATGTATCTTCCAAGATTCTCTCTATCAATAAACTGTGGTATGAAAATAAACAATGATATTATGTTGACTGACACCTTACAGAACGCAACAGCATATCTCCGGATTCTTCAGAAATTGTTTGAATTTGTTTAAATTTGCATACATATTTTTTTGTTCCTGAGTCCTTGACAGTTACATATATCAGTGAGGTACTCGTACTATATTGGTATATATTGCAATATAATTACATACTCTATACACATGTTGTTGTAGTCAATAAATATTTAAGCAGTAAATATTATAAAGCCACTCTATCTTATTACAATACTTTCTCAAAAATACTATGTATGTATTGTGGAACGATACTAATGTAATACTAGGGTTTAGTTTTTATGGACTACTCTGATGTTATGAAACAATAATATTTCCATACAAAATTTGGTACTCATAGGAGGAATAGGTGTAGCGGGGGGAAAGGACTTATCTTAAATTTTATGTAATATTAATTACGTACAAAATAGGTTAAGCTTGGTAGGGATGCTTGGTATTTGCCCTGTTATTAGAAAATGTTAACATAATAAAGAAACCTTACATCAATGCCATAATAATATCATAAAATTTATACTTCACTCATATTCAGGTTAAAATACCCTAAAATGTAGGGTCCTTGTCTTAATAATTGACAATTAAAGATAAAATACAGTACCGGTACATCAAAATATAGCATTTTAACATTTGAATACGGTACAAAAGTGAATTAGTAGGTTCTGAGTTACATATTTAGGCAGTATTTTTACGTGATGGAAGAAAGCTTGTACAGAGCTTATGATAAGACTTATCATACTAAGTATGATTTCTGTTTCAGCTTCACTGTCATTTGCAGCAGCTGGTCTCGCATCGGCCTGGCCCTCCCCCACCCTACCCAAGATCCAAGCCAACAAAGCCCCAGTTCACCTGAGTGTAGCCGAGATGTCCAAGATGGTGTCTATTTTTTATGTGGGAATCCTTATTAGTTGCATTCCATCAAGTTATCTAGCAAATAAATTTGGTCGCAGGAAAATACTTTTATATTCTGGAATACTTTCAATCCTATCATGGTTGACAATTCTTTTTGCTAGTAGTGCAGTACATTTATATGTTGCACGGTTTTTGGCAGGTTTACAGTTAGGTACTATCACTACAGTTCACTCTATTTATATAGAAGAAATATCTTTACCTGATATCAGAGGTTCTCTTTCTATATTTACCCAGTTTATGGTTTCAGCTGGTGCCCTGCTAATGTTTGTAGTAGGTCCATATGTTTATTATTACGACTTGGTTCTAATTTCACTATTATTTCCTCTGTTATTCAATCTAACCTTTGTTGCCATGCCTGAATCTCCATATTTCTACATGATGAAGGAGAAGCCAGATTGTGCAAGACAAGCTTTGTTCTGGCTTCGAGGGGGCCTCAATAATATAGAACTCGATATGGAACTAAAACAGATTGAATCATTTGTAAAGAAAGAAATACAAGGCAGAAATTCTTTCAGTGAAGTGTTTGTCATGGAAGCACCAAGAAAAGTGATTATTACTAGCACAGTTTTTACTATGATGAAAATCTTATCAGGAACTGAGTCCATAAAAGTTTTTGCATCCACAACGCTGCCAGAAAAAACTTTTGGAGTTCTTGATCCCAGCGAGTGTGTCATAATTTTGGGTATGGCAAATTTACTTACATCTCTCCTTTCAATCTGTGTCATAGAAAAGTTTACTCAGAAACTGCTCCTCTTTGTATCTTACATTGGTTGTGGCTTATCAATGTTAACTGTATCAGTATGGTTCTTCCTTAATGAATATACAAGTGTAAATATGCAAAAAACTAAATGTTTGCCATTTCTTATGTTTTTCATTCATGTGGTATTCTATAGCCTAGCATGTGATCACCTCACTGATTCTTCGAAGAGTCAATACTCCTCCACCTACATTAAAACCAATTCCTGTGCCATTTCAAACATAATTTATGGAGTCGTAGGGTTCTTAATCAACAGATTCTACCTAGAGTGGGAAGGAGCGTACCTTAATTTTCTCATATTTTCTGTTAGTTGCTTTCTTACTGTAGTTTTCATTATATATAATGTACCAGAAGCTAGGGAAAAAACATTGGAAGAAGTTGAGGACATGGCAAGACAAGCAGAAGACAACGTAATTACTTTGCCGGAATCTAGTCCAAAATTTTAATTTTAATTGATTGGCTTCTTTGTTCCCATAGCCTCTAGCATAAGTACTCAATTTGTGGCTAGAGCATACTTCTTAAACAATTACTAAGACATCCTCATTTAAATATTAGTTAAACATTTTTACAACACAACAATAAATGAAAATGTATTTGAATGTACTCTTTTATTACTTGTCATATTTATAAACAATAACTATTGTGATGAAGTAACATTTTGATGAAGTTTAGTCGAAAGTTTCTCAATCTTTTCAATACTATTTGATCATATTTATGGTTTTTTGTATCGATTTTATTTAAGTTTATGATCTCTGAATTAGATGTAATTATTTAAATATTTTAATTCTCTTTATAGAAGTAAAAGTAATTCGTAGCTCTGACTTAAGAATCGTAAACAAAATATTTTGAAACGCATGACAATTCATAAACTAAAACAGCTTTATATACAATTTATAAAATCTCATACATATTGTATTTGATAAAAAAGACTAAAATAAGTGATTTTTCAATTTTAAAAAAAATATGTAGAGTCGTTTTTGAAATCTTGTAATACACAATTAGCCAATGAGGAATGATTCCATTATTAAATAAATAAAGATATTAAATTATGTACACATTTGTTTAGTTTACCGATTTCTGACATATAATGCCATTTAAACAATTTTATTGATCATACATAAAATGATTTTGTCCATGATTTGACAGAAACAAACTGTTTTAGTACTGAAGTTCAGATATAATTCTGTTCATAGATTTTTACGTCCAAAAGAAGTTAATTAAACAAACGAATAAAGGATAAATGGTTTTAACACACACACACACACACACACATATTTACGAAATAAATAATGCTACAGTACCCTTTTTTCACTCTATTATTTTGACATAATGCCTTGGAAGTAATCCGCCCCTTCCAATAAAAAAAACACAGGTGCAACTATACAAAATAAACATTACAATACATGAACATATACATCCACGCTGACCTTCACTATTATGATTAGAATTTAGTCATAGAATTTTTCTTAATGCGAATTTTCCTCCAAGACAAAGCCTGAGTGGAGCTAAATACTTCACAGAATTTAAATTTCCTTCAATTATGAATGGACTGATCGAGCGGTTATCAACTATTTCTGCCCAAACATTAACTTTTGAAGGGATTTTTGTGGGCCTCTACATACCAATGTGGATTTGTATCTGATCAATAACGTCAATAACAACAATTGTGTCTATTGATGCTACCGTTGGTCATGAAAGTGGTTTATTTTATATATATATATATATACATATAGGGTTCTTTCAGACTAAACCTTCAT
Source organism: Nephotettix cincticeps (assembly GCA_023375725.1). NCBI lineage: Eukaryota > Metazoa > Arthropoda > Insecta > Hemiptera > Cicadellidae > Nephotettix > Nephotettix cincticeps. The sequence continues at coordinate 98,018,252 of CM041786.1, read as the reverse complement.
AAAAACTATATAGTCTGAAAGAACACTATTGTTTACTATGTAAAACATTTTTCATGACTTATTACTGATAAAAATTAACTATCTTCAGTCAAAGATAAGATTACCGAAATATTTGTATTATAGAACATGAAATGAAACGTCTGGCAGATCTATACAACTGGTATACTTGTAAGTATTAATGGTTTTCTTAGTTTTGTATTTGTATTATTAATGTTAGTAAAATCAAGATCCAAGTCAAACCACTTGCTCTAGAAGCATGAAACTGATTCATATCTAAAATATTTTCACTATAAAAGATTTGGAAATGTGATTTATAAAATTTTCACAGTAAAAAAACTAGTATAGGTTTGATATTTAGTTTTGATATTCTGGCTCCCCCATGACCACTCGTATTTGACATAATAGCTAATCTTGTGGAGAAGAGAGTGCTTCTGTGTACCTATACTACACAGTGGAGTGATGTTCCCACCTTTGCAAATACAATCACTATCACAGAACGAAAGACTGTTGATATAAAAAGTCTCTGGTCAAAAAAGTACTTTAAGTATTAAAATTTAGGATTTTATCCTAAATTTATGAATTATAAATTATCAAAGATTTTGTTAATTTTAAAAATATAGAAATAATTTAAAACAAATCAAATTTTATAATATAAATTTTAAAGAACTAAATAATTTCTAAATATTTTTATTGACGATAAGACTTGATAAAATGTAAAAATAAAATATAAACTCTTTGACTGATGAGATTATTTCTTAAGATAAACATTACTCCAATAGTCAAACCTTAAGAAAACCCTTAAATACTTTTTGACTAATTAAACTTACTAAGAAACTACAAAAGAGTAGTGTAAAATGATTATCATTAAAATGATTTAAAACTTATTTGTCAAAATTAGGATTTAAATTGTTGAATTACATTGTTTTTATGAAGACAATATTTCGAACCACAAATGCTAGCAATGTTGGTAATAATATTCAAGACTCAAAATGACCCAATGAATTTGCAAAATCACGTTTCAAGTATCAAAAAGCCCATCCCAAGGATCCATTTAGAACTACGTTATTTTTAAAAACATTAATGATTAGACCAATTCAACTCTAAAATCATCTGCTATCTGTCTTCATGGGGTTTCATGTGTGTCTCCATGTCATGTGCTATCTGTCTTCATTATTCTGAAATTACTTGGAAGTTAATACTGTATGTTAAAGATAAAGATATAGCCTAGTGTGCGTTTTTCACACAAAAGATCAAACTAATATATATATATATATATATATATATATATATATATATATATAATGTTATTTGACAGTTTTAATAAATGACTTCAAAATAGAAACAAATTATGTTTTGTCCAATTGTATTCATATTAAAATACCCCCATCGCAGCAGACCTGCATACTCAGCGAATTTAAAAATCAATAATAATAATATATGACAAGTTTTATACAAATCTGTCTATAAACATGAGAATTATTTGCCTATAAGATTAACATGGGAAATAGTGTGCAGGTTTGCTGCTGTGAGGAACACTGAAAGTAGGCATTTCTACCATAAATTTTTATTTTTAACATTTTTACCAACTTTCATCCACATTTGTCCATAAATAAAGGAGTTTGCCTAATCCCTAAATGATTACCATGGGAAAAGAGTATGCAGGTTTGCTGACATGATAAACACATAAACTATGATTTTGGGTAAAGAGTATGCAGGTTTGCTGACATGATAAACACATAAACTATGATTTTTAAGCATAAACGGGTGGGTATCAACAACATGAAGGTAAATACCAAGTTTAATTCAAAAATATTGATTGATATGGGAAATATTAATTTAATTAAACTTAAATATTAATTTAATTAACCTAGCAAAAATAATAAAGAAGTATACAATATCCAATACCTGCTGAACACCAAAATTGTTCTTGAACCCCATAGGAGAAAAAGAGAAATTGTTCAGTGCAGAAAGTGCAAAAACTATGGGCATACCAAAATCTGCTGCTGGCATTCATATCGTTGTGTAAAGTGTGGAGAAAATCCTGACACCTTTAAATATACAAAGCCACAAAATGAACCACTTAAGTGTGCTTTGTGCAACGGTGAGCACCTAACGAACTACAGGGGATGCTCAATCTATAAGGACCTGAAAAATAAATCTTTCTCTCCTCTGAGAGAAAAGGTAAGGTGAGAAAAGGTTAGGCCCAAGCTCTAATAGAGTATAGCGTCAGTCTGAAAATGAAGCTCAGGTAAAAAATACAAGGGCAATACCCACATCAATGAGAAATGGTGAGACGTATGCGCAGGATGCTAGAAATAATAAAAAAGAATATAACTTGTAATGTCAACAGCTTTGAAAAAATATTCAATAATTATTCATATATTCATTCATACAATATTCATTCTTCAATAATTTTGAATAGCTATTCCCACAACAAACACAACAAATAGGGTTACTATTAATCCTACTGACCACTGTGCTATCATAAAATGAGTTTTAAAATACTTAAAATTACTCTATGGAATGCTAACAGCTTGGCTAATCAAAACCTAGAACTCGAAACATTTATAAATAATCATCAAATAGACATAATTCTGATCTCAGAAACTCATTTTACTAATGCTAGTTACTTCAAAATTCCTTTTTTTACTAAACTCAATGAAACTGAACATTTTTCACAATTCTATATATTTCATAGTCATATATTTCAACTTATGCTATAAAATGATATGTTTATAAAAATTATTTATACATAAAACTATTAAATCTAAATGTTACATACAATACTAGTCTATAATGTTAGATAAGTGAAATGATAATGTCTAAGATCCACACTCATCTGAGGGACTGGATGGAAGACTGAGGGAGAAAATTCATCCCCGAAAAAAATCAAAATATAGATTATCAGATTACTTTTATGTGAAATATAAATTTGAGCCAAATAGTTAATTAATACGTTCCTGATACTCAAACATCCATATATGACTAAAACCTGTAAATATATTCTCAATTGCGAGTGGTTTTTCACTGAAATGACTTTACCAAACAATAGCAGGTTATTCAACTCACCTTATTTCGTGGCAGTTTTCCGAAGGTTGGCTTCTTCTTGCTAGAAAGTATGGCGACCCTGCTTTTCTACATACTTCCCTTCCATTTCTCTCCCTATTTTGATATTTATTTAGTTTTTCATCTTTATTTAGATAATTTAAATAGCTTAATGACAACGCAAAGGTGGGACAGAAATCAAGAAGAATCAAGAATTTATTAGTCATTAGACATTACAATGAATGCATAGACATCGTCAAATTAAACATATAACAAGAATTATTATTAAATTAAGCATTAATCTAAGTTAATCTAATCAGATCAAGAAATAGTTTTAAAAACTAATTGGTATTAATTAATTAATATGCTTACTTTACATAGTTTTTACATAAACAATTTTCCAGTAGAAATATTTTAAACAGATAAAACATTAAAGCAGATAAAATAGTTTTCAGTGCCTGTTCAATTTAATCTTAATATATCATCTTAATTATATTAAAAATCAACAAGAATAAAAGGAGAGTAACCACATAATGTACATATTTAAAGTTTTACAGCAATAACTAACAATTAAACACTTAATAGGCCATAGTACTGTATAACTAAACTTAAACATAATCACTCCAAGTAATATTAAAAAAATCATCAACATTGTAAAGACATTCAAAAACTAAAATATGCTTGATCTTATTTTTAAAAGGCTTTATAGGCATATTTTTCAATTGCAATGGGAGAGAATTATAAAGTTTAACAGACATGTGATAGTTATTTTTTTGAGATTTACTATAATGGTACTGTTCAATCCTTAAATTATTTCTATTTCTTGTGTCATAACTATGGAAATTACTGTTTTTCTTGTATGTATCAAGATTACAATGGGCATTGCAAAGAACATGGAAGACATATAGAGAAGGCACAGTTAAAACTTGAAGTTCTTTAAACAAAGGTTTACAAGAAGCCCTATATGGAGCACTACAAACTAATCTAACAGCTCTCTTTTGTAATAATAATAGTTTATTTACAAATGAACCATTTCCCCACAACACAATCCCATAGCACAGTATACTTTGAAAATGAGCATAGTACACTTGCATCAGAACATTAGGCAATACACAGGTTTTTAATCTCCGAAGCATAAATATACCCCTCGACAGTCTCTTAGCTACATACCCTATGTGTGTGCTCCAGTCTAAATTTGGTTCAATCCAAATGCCTAAGAACTTTATTGGATTCCAGTCTGACCTACTTAACACAGAATTATTATAAGTTATTATAAGTAAAATAAACATCAGCAATTTTGTCCAAATTTAAAGATAGGTTGTTGGCAGAACACCAATCATTTAATAAAATTGAAGTTTGGGATAAAATATCTTCAACTTCAATCCTACTTTTACATGCTACCTTAAGACCAAAATCATCTGCAAACAAGTACCCATCATTGTGTCTATTATCTATGTTAAATATGAGATCATTTATATATATGTTAAAGAGTAAAGGTCCGAGAACCGATCCTTGAGGTACACCAAATTTAACAAGCCTACCTTTAGATGGCGTTCCATTCACATAAACAAACTGGGTTCTATCATGCAAATAGGACATAATAATATTTACAGAATTCATGTCAAGACCATAGAAAGATAGTTTTTTAGCAAGTAATTTGTGTTCAACAGTATCAAAAGCCTTTGACATGTCAAAGGACCAAAATCCTACACTTGAGTTACTTTCTAAGTCATTTACAACTCCATTAATAAGCTTAGTTACTGCCTGGCATGTATTTCTGTTTTTCCTAAAACCAAATTGTTTGATGCAGAATATATTATTTTTTTCAAAATAATCAGATAACTGCTCATGAATTAGGTACTCAAAAAGCTTAGATAAGACAGGAACTATAGGTATGGGCCTGAAGTTGTTAACATCATTCTTACAACTCTTTTTAAATACAGGAATGACTTTTACATTTTTTAACTTACTAGGAAATTCGCTGTTATTAACTATACATTCATTAAATAAGTATGCCAGTACTTCACAAATAAAATAAGAAGACATTTTAATTATCATGGAGTTCATACCATAAATATCAAGACATTTGCTGTTACTTAACTTAATAATCTTAGCGTAAACTTCTTCTACACTTACATGCCTGAAGCAGAAAGCGCTTCTAGGTCCAGTATACTGACTACAGTAGTAATAACTACTTTTGCTACTATCAGGAATACTAGAACTGATTTTGTCAATATTATCAATAAAGAAATCATTAAATTTATTGGGACCAATTGAATTAGTTGTAGCAATTTCTTTAGAATTATTGTTGGCTAGGCTATTTACAATATTCCACATTTCTTTACTTTTATTCATAGATTTATTGATTTTACCTTCATAATACATAATTTTAGCTTCATTAATACTACGCCTATACAAGTTTTTTGTTTTATTGTACTTTCTTATCACTTGCTTGTATAATTCATTATCAGTAGAGAGAATTTTAGAAATATTGTAGAGCTTATCACATTCTTGTTTTAATTTACAAAGATCACTAGTGTACCATTTATTGTTACACTTGGTATTTTTAACCTTAACATTAATCATCGGGAAAGCACCATTAATAGCCCACATAAACTTTCTTAAAAATGTATTAAATTTACTTTCAATGCAACTTTGAGAATAGACTTCAAATCCATTCTTTCCATTCTTTGGAAAGAAGAGGAAATCCATTCTTTGGCGCCTTCGGAAACATGTAGGAGCCTGCAAACGGCACTAAGCTTGAGAGGCGGAATCAGAGCTAGCAACATGGATTTATTCAAAACTAAATGTTCTATAGTGTAGAACATTTTCCATTTAATATCTCCGATTAAAATTTTTTTTGCTTAGGACATTGTTCCAGAGACCCCTCTTAATTAAAATTTTCAAAGCTATAACCTCAACTGACAACTATACCAAATCTTACGAAGATGCAGTAACTGTTCGAAAAAGTTTTCTTCTGAAATTTAAAAACTATGTATTTTCCTTGCGTATTTTACTAAAGTTTGGAATTTCAAAAATTACAAATTCAATTCATTCAATCAGAGATTTCCTACGAAGTAGCCTGAGCATAGATTATTATTTTTGTGGTACGTGTCTTAAGTTTAACCAACGGCACTCAACCTTGAGATGCACGATTTCCTAAGTTCACGTTAAACATTTTCGTACAATTCTTTACGGTAGTTTAATGTGGATTATGTGTTAAACTGTTAATTATTACTATGCAATAATGCGACACAACCTTTAATCCTTTAAAGAGTACTGTATTTTGCGTCAAAAAAGGATTGACATTCTAAAACATCTTTTTTATAGTTCTGCAAAAAGGAGTAGATTTGACAAAATTTATATATATATATAACCTGACATAGATTGATTCATAAGCTATAAATCGATAATTAAAGACACGTAGAGACGCGGAACATATACTTATGTGTTTTCTGTAGGTTGTGGGTAATCTGCGGGGGTTTCTCAGGCGGGGTGGTCGTGGCGGGAAGTTTCTGCGGAAAAGTGGCAGCGCGGCATGAATTTTTAATAGATCTGTTATTTATTAGCACTGAATAAAAGTGGAAGCCTTCTACACTCCCCTTTTATTGACGCCTGTATCTCTGTAGCTGAGAGTTATTTGTGTGCTAAACATTACTCGGTGCTATATTTAGCTACTTTATTGAAAAATTGAAAATTGATTGAAAAAAGTTCTAAAATGTTTATTTTAGGGCATTTTAAACCTAAAATACGTTTCTAACAATATTTACTCCATGTTGGAATGTATTTTAGTGAAAATTAAAAAAAATTTACTCTTTTGAGGTGTGTTTTGAGTTTTTACCCATACTTCTTAACAGCTCTCAAATAATGACGTTTTAAAACGCCGTTACTTCTTAAACGGTTAACTGTTTACATCCCCATTCTCCCCTTCATTGTGTGCAACTTTCCTCAATGAAAACATAATTATCTCAGTAGATAAGGAATGTAATCTTTGTTTTTATCCGATCAAATAATCCTAAGGATATTTATCAATATAAAAAGTAAAAGCTTGTACCACTCAATCTTCTCAGACATCCAAATAAAATTTGCAGTTTGGTTATAACTATTCACCACCAAAATATTTACAGTGCAAAGGACAATCCAGTTAAAAGTTAATTTTTATTCTAGTGAGATGACTCCACCAAAACATCCAACGGTAAATGTTGTGCCCCGCACGGAATGGAATGCCATCCCCCCGCGGGGTGAGGTAGAGCCGGTCAGCCACCCCCTGGAGAAGGTGTTCATCACGATGGACACTGGCAGCAAGCCGTGCTACGACAAGGAGACTTGCCTGCAGGTGGTGGCAGACCTACAGAACCGCCATGTCTTGAACGAAGGAGCGCCGGACATCAAATACAAGTAAATATCTTAGGTGGGAGGGAGTAAAATTAAAAAAGATAACTGTCTTTCAGATCAAATCGTGGGAAAGAAATGATTTTGATTATGAACTAGGGGGTAGCAAAAAGGTAATTTTCTAAAGAATTGTTCATATTGTAATATATTTTTTTTTGTTTTTTGACATGGATATGTCCTAGCCCTGGGGGTGTGTTGGCGATTTGTCAGACCAAAACTTGAAAGTGACATCATTTGGTTAGTGACGTCATATGGTTAGTGATGTCATAGCTTGATTACAACAGCTGTTTAGATTAACTGAAAAAAAATTCCTTTAGACATATCCATGATTTATCCTATTTCCCATAGAGAAGTAAAAAAAACCATTTTTTAATAGAAAACTTGATTGATCAAGTAATACATTTTTTTAAATAAATCATATCTTACCTTTAAATATGACAACTAAGAGAACACTCTTAGTTGTTGTCTTTATTTAAAGGGGGGGCTTGAAAATTTCTGAGTATGGTAATGACATTGTCTTTAAGTCATGAATTGATTGACTTTTTTGATTGATGATTATATCTGAAGTTTATAATTCACGTAAACATACAGAATGTCAGCATGTTTTTGAATAACAGTTGGGTATATGAAAGGTAACATGCTGTTTCCTATGTATGTCTAACAACAGGTTGACATAAATTGGTAGTCAAAAGACAAAGGTTTGTACCGTTCCCTATTGGTTGGTAGATAAACACAAAATTTAAAATTTAGGAAATCAATTAAGTAAATTTTAAATTCAGTACAATAAATTACAAGATAAATAGCATAACACATTGACTTATAAATTAGTGATTGCATATTAAATATTAGATAAAAACGTGTAACATATTTAACCAATGTAATATTTATTGTGTACTGTAGTTTTTTGATTGGTGGTGATGGCAATGTTTACGAAGGCCGAGGCTGGCACCAAAAACCGCAATTGGCAAAAGAGGACAAGTATTTTGAAGATAAAAGTCTTGACATTGCTTACATCGGGACTTATGAAGGTATTCAATTTTTATTTTAAAACGATTATAGCAGGTACAATAGGGTTTTGTTTAGTTTTCATTAAATAGCACAGTGTTAATTACTGGCACAGGCCACAGTAGCTCAGTGGTAATGCTCTGACCAGTAAGCTAAAGATTGCTGGATCGAAACGCTGGCCGACAATTTCTGTCAGATCACGAGCGGTCACTTCTAGCAGGCCTCACGGTACCTTGCTGTCTTAATTCACTGCTCAGGCCCAGTGGCGGCTCTTGAGTGAAATGCTAGGGGGCACACACCAGAGGGTCTGGGGGTTATGGAATACCCACCAGGAGAGGGGGGTTCCAGGTGTTCTTCACGCGGCAATTTTTTAAAAATATTGTGTATTTTAGAAACTTTTTAATTTGACCAAACTTTTTAAAGCAATCTAGGTATTAAATTTGTGACGCAATGTGTTTTGTTTATTACTAAAATCTAGTTCTCCACATAAACCTTGAATAATAAATACTATACTCTTGGTCTTACAGATAGACTTGGTTTGGACTCTCAATTGTATGGATAAATTATATTTAAAAAAACCTTTATTTGTTGGGATATTTTGTAAATAAAAACGTAAATACCGAACTTAACATTTTAGCGCCCTCTTTTTTCACGCGGGTGTACCTGTAATACACTCCTGTTGTTCGTTTTGCAAACATAAGATGTTCCTAATCAAAAAATATATTTGCAATAATTACCTCCTCTAGACAAAAAACACTACATACTATAATTCGCGAGCTTTGTTAATGTTGATGTAAGTTTTGTTTTCTGGTACACAGGTAACTTACTGCTAACTATGTACCAAAACTACACTACAAGGCCCGTATTAGACTTGGTCACTTGGCGACGTCACCGGTTGCGTCACCGGTGAGTCACCACTCATTCAGCGCTGTCGTCTCATCCGGATAGGACGTGCACTGTTTTGTTAACCTTTGAGTAAAATGTCTAGCCAACAAGTGATATGTAAAACGAGTAAAATGTCTAGTGGTGAAGAAGATAAGAAAGGGAAAAAACAAGATGATTGTGTTGAGTCCCAGTGTAGTGCTTTGTCTACTCAACAAGTAAAATGTAAAACAAGTAAAATTTCTAGGGGTGACAAGAAAAGGAAAAAACAATATTTTCTTCATATTTCTTCTGCATTTCTTCATATTTTTCAGACATGACGTCCTCTTACAACACTTGCATCAAAACAACTGAACACAGAACACAAAAATACAGTAGTGACGCAACAGCGGTGACTGTGTGTAATAGGTGTCATTTGATTCAATACCCAGTGACAATTCTTGGTCACCGGTGGTGACTCGTCTGGTAATGGGGCAGAGTCACCGATCAGTCACCAAACGCTGGTGACGCAACCGGTGACCCTAGTGTAATAAGAGCCATAAGAACTAATGCCCACCGACTAGTCAGGTAACCGGTGACGCAGCCGGTGACGTCGCCAAGTGACCAAGTCTAATACGGGCCTTAGTTAGATCAACACAAACATAACCTTTGTTACACACGAAAACAAGCAGACAACCGGCGCGCGGCAATCGACTGTCAACTTACCACAAATCTTACTCTGCGCATGCGCTGACGGTGTCCCAAGACTTCCATAAGCGATACGTTTAGACGCGTCATAGCACCAGCAACCCCCACCACTACCTCTCTTCATATAAATGCATTGTGATGGATTCGGACGTTCTGGCGAGCGCCCCACGGCTACAAATACAAACTTTTCACACTGTTTTTGTATGTTTTCCCCCTTTAATATTGTTGTACACGAATGTTAAAACATTTTGGTTAGTTGGATCTATAGTTATTTCTAAACAAGAATTTAATTATTTTTTCCGTTTTGAAATATTTGGGGGGGCGGCCGAGAGTACTTATGGGCGAGCCGTCACTGCTCAGGCCCTAGGACCATTGACGATGGCTTGTTGAGGTGAAAAATTGATGCTTGACAATTTTCATTCACAACCTAGAGTTACCTGTCACGTTTTGCTGTGGTGTAAAAATCAGATTATTAGGTTTAGGTAAATATGAAAAAATATGAATATAATTACCTTTCTGAAATGGTGGTCTATTCAGGTATTTAAGGCCAAATTATGTATTAGAACTTAGTGTATTCATGTGGACCTAAAAAATTAAAACATATATGAAAAATTGAGACAGACTATATACCCCAACACAATCCCATCCTATATAATTTATTTTTAAATATCTCCTAATTTCAATAAAATATAATCAAGTGTAATGAATACATTGCCAAATATATATCAAGTCAATACATTTGAATCTGAATGTAGGTGTTCTTAATTATTTAGTTTTTTTAACTCCTTCCTTCATTCTATCTATTTTATTGGGCACACTCACCTATTGGTTAATTGTGGCTGGATCTCGTCAGTTTAAAACACAATACACACAAAAAAAATCGATCCAGTCATTATTTTCCGACTGATTTCCCAAGGGTTTTTACCCAGAGGTTTTACAGTCAAGTTCAAGTGTTTTACAGTCAAGTGTGTTTAGTTAGGATACTCAATTTATGAGTTGGTTCTAAAAATAAATTATAAAATTCTTGAAAAAGACTCTTTTGTCTAGTGTTGTGACAGAAAGGTCGCATCTTACAGATTCCCCCTGTTAATTTAATGTAAACTGTTAAATGTAAACACCAAATTTGTTAAACCTGACATGGCACCTTGTTATGCTCTCTGTGTCGGAGCCCTTTTGATTAGCACCAAACCTCACAGAACCTATCTTCGATTTATGCTTCATCAATCATGTTCTTATTATGCCTGAAAGTTTCATTGTATGTAAATAGTATACCAAAGATAATAATTAAGAAGGGTGGGAATTGAAGAGCACAAATATTCAGTTTGACTTGCTGCATGTTAAAAACTAGAGATATCAACAATTAATTATAGAACAGTTGGATGATCTGTACTGAAAGACAAATTTGAACGCCCCTTAAACCTTATGGAATGACTTCCTAATAATATAAACTCAAAAAGTCCCACCCCAGCAAAATTAACCATTTTGGATAAGTGGTGGTAAATCATATATTGTTACGAACCATTTTAAACAAAAAAAAACGGGGTTACTAGACAACAACATTACTTGTTTACGTAGTTGTTAGAAGTCAGTTGTTTAGAGGAACATAAAACATTCCCTTTAGACATATCCAGTATATAACCTATTTCCCACAGGGAAGTTAATACAGTCATTTTTTACATTAAAATAGAATTATTTTTGAATTTCTGATTTATTGTTTTATTATTTTAAAATGGAGAATATTAAAAACTCAATTTCTTCCTTATTTCTGATTTTTGAAACTTGATATGTGGTGTAGGGTAACCTCACCCAACAAAACCTACTCAAAAAGGTATGGTCTACTCAAAAGGCTGGGGGGGATTATGCCCCCCAAAATTCTAACAATTATTTTCAGTTAAGTTAGTATGGACGATTCTTTTGAAACCAAATTTTTTTTAATACGTTGAGTAATATGACAGTTTTACTAAAGATAAGTAGTTTCTTTTCATTTACTTAAGGGAGAGAGTATAAGTCAGTTTACTGATACCACTTATTTACATTAAAAATGAAATATTTTCGTATTTTGACATGGATATGTCTTAGCTCTGGGAGGGGGTGTTAGCAATTTGAAGGACCAAAATTTGAAACATAAGAACAGAGCTGTTTAGATCAACTGAAAACATTCCCTTCATGTTTTCATGATCTAACCTATTTCTCACAGGGAAGTAAATAAAATATCTTTAATTTAAAATAAAACGCATTTTAAATACATTAAAAAGTACATATATACATTTTTTTAATACACAATTAAACTTCCCTCTTCAAATTTCACCAATACATTAACCACAATACTCCTACGGTGTACATTAATTATAGCTTCAACCAAACTTTTACAGATGCATGTACTCAAGTTTTTTGAGATAAATAATCAATATGAATGTAAAATAACGAGCGACGAGGGCCTGAATTGGAGACGAGCAATTTGAAAATTATATTAAATGGTTTTATTTGTGTTCGAATAATGCAATTTAATTACTGGTTTACTTTTATTTTTATTAGTTGATGAAAATAATTTAGATTATTAATATTTAAAACATTGAAAAGATTTGTTCTAATATCTCTTTATTTTATACAAGTTTTAGCGAATTTCCCATAGGGAAGAAGCTATTACCGTAGGTCTCATGGCGAGACTTAAGCCCGGGACCATGTTATTTTTTCTTCTTTAGGTGCCCAGAGTCCAAAAACAATAGTCGTTAAAATTTTTATATATATATATATATGTATATATATATATGTGTGTATATATATATATATATATATATTTATATATTTAAATATATATATATATATGTGTGTGTGTGTGTGTCTGTGAACACGATAACTCTCGTAAAAATGGTCCGATCGAGACCAAATTTGGTAGAGACGTGTATTCCTACAAATGCTCAGACGAGTTTGTAAACCAGACATATCGGTCAATGGGAACGGGTAGTTTGGGGGGGTTTTGTACCCCAAAATGGGGTTTTTTGCGTATTTCACATGTAATTTTTAAAAGTTTATGATTTTATATTTCCCCATTAGAATTAGCTTGAAAAACTACACAATTTAGTTCCTTAAAGTTTTTCTCTATCTTCAATGGTTACCGAGATATTAAAAAATCTAAACACAGTACATTGTATTGTGGGGCTCCAATGTTAATCTTATGGAGGATTGGGAAAAATTAATATTTCCCAAATTAATCAATATTTTTGGATAAAACTTGATATTTAGCTTCATGTTGAAAGTTGGTATAAATGTTAAGATAAAAATTATTAATGGTAGAAATGCCTACTTTCAGTGTTCCTCACAGCAGCAAACCTGCTTACTCTCTTCCCATTTTAATCATATGGAGAATAGGCAAATAATTCTCATGTTTATTGACAGATTTTTATAAAACTTGTCAAATATTATTATATTATTGATTTGGAAATTCGCTGAGTACGCAGGTCTGCTGCGACGGGGGTATTTAAATTTCTGTTTTTCAACTTGTAGTATGATTTCCATCTACATTTTCAAAAGGAAAATACAATATGCTTATATCAAACTAAAACTCATAAAATGGGTAATATTTGTAATGTATTTGACATTTTTGAAATCCAAAAAATAACCGATATGATATTTTATTTAAAATTGATTTACTTTCTTAAAATAGCTTAAAATGTTTGTATTTAAAACACCACTACAAAAACGCTACTATCAACATAAACCTACTTGAACTGAATGGAAATTACATCAGCTTTCAGAAAGTGTCATGTCCGTCAGACAAAAGAAAAGTGGAGGAATGTTAGCTTTTCATAACTAATTCAGCTTTTCATGAAAAAGTTATTTGTAAGAGAACATGCGGGATAAAACAAAATTAATTGTGGATATGAACTTGAATTACATAGTTTAGCTGAAAAAATTTGTCACACCAACTCCACGCAATCACCCTGTATATAGTGTTTATTACTTTGAATTTCTATTATTTTGTTTTTGATGTATTACAGTATGCTACATTAATATATAGGAATAACTAAACGAATCACGTTGCATTGGCAGAGAGAACATTCAATATTATTTTTTAAGCTAATTATTAATTAGTTTTCTAGGCTTTATGAAGAAATACTTTATGGAATTTAGAAGAATAGTGGCAGAAGGGTCACTCTGTGTCTTTCACACATCCCTTCATTAAGAGATGTAATACAAAAAAATGACATTATATCTGGTCATCATCATGATCAGCAAAATCTTTTTGATAGTACGAGTATTTTAAATCCCCTGTACATATAACTATTGAGAGTAGTGATGCCGCAAGGCACAAACGTCACCTCAAATGAAGATTCAAAACTATTAGCCGCTACTTTAATTTATGTATTACTAGAGTGAAACTATTCAAAACATTTTAAGGTATATGTCAGTTATTACTGACATATATTAGGTTATACACAAGTATTAGGTTCATTATTATGAACCTATAAAACCTTAGGCATTATTAAACTAATATCAAACCTGAATAGCTACAATAATGTTATAGCTAGTTACATCTATCTACTAAATCCTAATTTCTCGGTAATTCCAATTTCCCCTAATTCTTGGGTCGGATGTATGGAAAAATAAATATGAGCTTCCAAAATCATACTTGAGACAAGGTTAAAAACTAACGAGAAGATTAGTGTCTACAGTACACATGATAAAGCTACCAATTTTTTAACAGACAAATTCTAAATAAGAAATGAACATAACTTCCATAACTGAGAAATCCCATTTTATTACACAATTTCCAAAAACCGGATACCATTTTCGCTTTTAAAAACTAGCCTATAAAATGATACCCCGTACACAAATTGGTACTTTAGTCATCAATCCAAGTTAAAATTGTATAGCTAAGTGGTTTATGAGATATGAACAATTGTATGAAAAATCAGTCTGACAGATGGGGAAATAGCCATTTTAACCCTATGTCCATTATTATAAATAAATTTGTCTTGGCCCAAGGAATAACTCTATATAAGTTTGTCCATAGCGCTATGGGACATTCTGTATATTAAAATAAGCTACATATTATAATTTTGGAGGAGGACCACACTATTGAGATATATTTATTTATTGTTCCAGTCGTCTCCTGTCCTATGTCACTTTATAATAAGTTTGCCGATCTTGTACTTTACGCAGTGACACTCAAGTACATGTTTTTAGACAACCTATTCATATTAGATCAAGTAGAATTGGACACAAATAAAAGAATGGCAAAAGAACATGCAGAGAGGGTTAAAAGTATGAATGAGGCGCATGTTAACAGGATCAAACAACCTCGACTGTACAGAACCAAACCAAGAAGAAAAAGAAGAAGATGAAGGGCTTCATAACTAACAAAAAACCCGCAGTCCCTTTATGATAGTAACAGTTTTAATGGCAAAATTACCTTTAAATCTATATTTACCTTTTATATAAAAATAAATAGTATTACTTCAACGCACATTTTTAACGTTATTCATCAATCCTTCTCTTTTAATTTTCAGAAGTTAAAGTATATTATGATTACATTCTAAATTGAAGTTTATCACTTTCTCTAAATAAATTGTGCAATACAATGTTTCAATTGATATTCCGTCACAATCACATATAACGTCTGAAACATAATGTTTGTTTAATGTTTCAGAGGATGATAAACACCTGTTGACTACTGAGTTAGCCGATATTACGTATAACCTTATGAGGGATGGGGAAACGATGAATTATCTCAAATTTGATGAAAATCACTTTACAATCATTTAAAGTTGCTGAGTATTAAATATCTATTTAAAAAATGTTCTTTTATTCACTATTAATACCTTTTTATCTAAAGTGTTAAATTCTGAGAAAACAAAACTTGAACTAAAAAACAATCACAGCTTTGAAACAGTACTTACTTTTACTGTACAATACTGTATTTTCACAAAATAGTTTTATTTAGTGATAAAAACTAGAGAGTAATCATTAAATTATGGGTATTATGATGGGGTAATGTTACATTATACGTACGGTACGTATACCGTGATGGTTTAATCACTACAACTTTATGAGAAAGGGGTTTATGAAATTTTTCTTTAATTTTACATGGGACAAACCCCTAATCTTACTAAGAAATATTACGCGATATGATTTACAGTTATAACTAAATATTTTATTTTAACCTCCCAAGACACAAATCCATTCACATATTATTAAAGCAAAAATGTATTTTGAAAACCTTGTCAACTGACCATTTCACGGAAAATATGTTCTTTTTTACATGTTTCAGGAAAAGATTATCCACTTTCGAAGTATGGAAAAGCAATTTGGTTAGTTAAGGAAGGTGAAAAACTAAACTTACTCAAGTTTAAAAATGTAGAATGGTTGCATCAGTAAAATCAATTCAAAATTAAACTTAATGTACTATATTTACTTATTTATTTTCAATTTCCTTTTTTGTATTCTTTAGATTCTTTCAGAATTCTTTTATTTCATTGCAAGCATTGGCGGAGTTAAAATGGTTATTATTCTGGTTTTACAGTGGTGTTTTTTATTAATTTTAAAAAGATTTTTGTTATAAGAATAGGAAAAATTAAACAACATAAATATGATTCCAAAATATAATTGATTTGACTTATTAATGTGCGATTGATTTTAGTTTTAAAAATTGTATAATTTAATACAAAATATGTAGACACAATCGTGGGCAGAAACAGGTAAACGGCAAGCTCCGCCCCAGCGTCCTCAAAACAGATGATATTAATAAAATTGAGTTATCAACGTTGAAAACTAAATAAAACTAAACAATCTCTTTCTGTTGTATTACGAATGTAAATTTTAATATATAACGAAACGTTGCAGGGGCATTGTTTACAACCCTGTTCCTAATAACAAAAAAAGAAACCTCTACTCATGATTAGAATGCATTAAAATTAGGATTGAGGCATTTTTTCATTAAATAAATCCTAAGTATTCCCCTTTACTTTTCACCCTATTGTATGTAATAAATGAATAGTCAGTAATTAATTATTCAAAAATAAATACTCATACAGAGTGGTTTTATGCACTTTTATGCAACCTTATCGAAGTAAATATAAAGCTTTCGCAAGACTAAAAAGTCTGTCTCATATGTTTCAGTTCATCCCATTGAGATGTATGGATGGTTTGTTGATTTTATATCAACTGGTTTTGAAAAGAAATATTTAAAATTGGGCTATTTTGACGTGTATGACAAAGCAGAAATATTACGATTAGAAGAAGAAAAAAAACTAGCCGATGAAGAAAGAGAAAAAGAAATTAAACGTGAGAGAAAAAGAAAGACTAAAAAAGAAAAAGAAGTTTAAATTTTCATGAAAAAATCTTATCACAATTAGGCCTGACTATAATAAACTAAGAAAATGAAAGAAGTATAAAAATACAGATTTAAATTCAAAATAAACTGTTCATATCACTTAATACAATTTCCAAAGTAATCAAATTAATAATAATTAATAAACTAACATGTAAAATTTACTTAATTTTCTTCCTACGAATTGATTCCATGAATTATTATTAAGCAAAAAAGTGGAAAAGACAAAAATTACCATACTAAATATTTTTTTCCAAAAATATTTCCCAAAATGTGTCTAGTACAGTACTAATTTCATTTATTATTACTGTATTCACTATATTTCTATTTACATTAATTTCTATTAAGTTCTAAATGTAAACCTACATGAGAACCTCATGCTTTAGGTACTGTATAAGGGTATGTCATTTACACTTATATTGGGAAGAGCTTTTTATTTATAAACTAGCCAAAGTACCCGTTCTTCGCACGGGTAAAAAAGGCTGAGAGGTGTAGGCTCTACAGATACATTTAAGTTATTGATAATCAATTCTTTATTGTTGACAAAATGACAAAACACGTGTCTAAGTATATATCTAAACATGACAAAGTAACATATGTTAAATATTGGGAAAGGATAAGCATTAACGTAATAGAGGCAGGCATCGGGAGAAAATTAAAAATCTACCATTCCACTATTTCGAACTAATAATTCACTAATTTCGATCCAGCAGTTTATGTGTAAAAATTAACTTTATTTCTTTTTCTTCCCAAACTGTCAAAATGTAAAGTAAACGGATGTTGACATTAAAAACTGTAAACACTGAATCCCAGGGTATTTATAGCAACCATGTCTTCTGCTTCTCGAACTGTCAAATTTTCGTGTTCACAGCTGTTGACATTCAAGTAATTTTATTTTCATTTTCTAAAACTGTAAACATTGAAACTTAGGACGTTCACAGGGCGTAGCCCGAGAGGATTTTAAGGAAATGAGTATGCCTATGTGTTGCATGAGTTTAAGATCTGTCTTTGTGTAAAATTTCAAACTGTTTGGTTCAGTATTTTTTGCGTTCACTTGCCACAACAAACCCACAAACACACAAACCCACAAACATACAGAAACCACCTCTTCTTTATAATATTATAGATAAACCATAATATGGTTTATTGATATATGATATATGATGGTTATATGATATATTATATCATGAATTTAATTAATTGAAATAGATTGAATTGTACTAGAGTAAAACGCATAACTTTAGTAGTCTGTTTAACATAGTAATTTACTAAACACCAGCACTTATTAGATCCAAATGCGTGCTCATGATAATAATAGTTTATTGATGACTTTATAAATTGATTAAGCTAATGGAGAATATAAAAAATATATTATAAAAATTATAATACATGTACAGAAAATAATTATGCAGAAAACTGAATAAATATTTATAGTTTCATGAACGCTACCATTTTCTCCATAATTTTGGATTTGGATTTTATAGAAAAATTTGGGTTATTAAATTATTACTTATCTAAAAAAACCAAAGTTTAGACTGTTCAAAATATTAGAAAATAATAATGAGGTAATACAATTGTTGGTAATTGTCCGCAGGTAATTTTTGTGCAGGTAATAAGTTAATTAATTTGGATTAAGCTCATAAATTCAACCGACCAAAATATAGAACCTTATAGAGAATTTGAAAAATGAAAGAAAATTATGTGAGGAAGTAAGGCTGCGTTACACCAACAGAGACCTAAGTGTTTAGCCCTAGAGAATGACCGGCAGAGGGTGGCCGGCTAAATGCACTATGCAGTTGAACACATTATATATGAGGAAGTAAGGATATGTTATACCAACAGATATCTACAAAGAGTTTAGCCCTAGAGAATGACCGGCGGAGGGTGGCCGGTCAAATGCACTATGCAGTTGAACACATTATATATGAGGAAGTAAGGATATGTTATACCCACAGATATCTACAAAGAGTTTAGCCCTAGAGAATGACCGGCGGAGGGTGGCCGGCCAAATGCACTATGCATTTAAACACATTATATATATGAGGAAGTAAGGATATGTTACACCAACAGATATCTACAAAGTTTAGCCCTAGAGAATGACCGGCAGAGGGTGGCCGGCCAAATGCACTATGCATTTGAACACATTATTTATGAAGTAAGGATATGTTACACCAACAGATATCTACAAAGAGTTTAGCCCTAGAGAATGACCGGCGGAGGGTGGCCGGCCAAATGCACTATGCATTTAAACACATTATATATATGAGGAAGTAAGGATATGTTACACCAACAGATATCTACAAAGTTTAGCCCTAGTGAATGACCGGCAGAGGGTGGCCGGCCAAATGCACTATGCATTTGAACACATTATTTATGAAGTAAGGATATGTTACACCAACAGATATCTACAAAGTTTAGCCTAGAGAATGACCGGTAGAGGGTGGCCGGCCAAATGCACTATGCATTTGAACACATTATTTATGAAGTAAGGATATGTTACACCAACAGATATCTACAAAGTTTAGCCCTAGAGAATGACCGGTAGAGGGTGGCCGGCCAAATGCACTATGCATTTGAACACATTATTTATGAAGTAAGGATATGTTACACCAACAGATATCTACAAAGTTTAGCCCTAGAGAATGACCGGTAGAGGGTGGCCGGCCAAATGCACTATGCATTTGAACACATTATTTATGAAGTAAGGAAATGTTACACCAACAGATATCTACAAAGTTTCGCCCTAGAGAATGACCGGCAGAGGGTGGCCGGCCAAATGCACTATGCATTTGAACACATTATTTATGAAGTAAGGATATGTTACACCAACAGATATCTACAAAGAGTTTAGCCCTAGAGAATGACCGGCAGAGGGTGGTCGGTCAAATGCACTATTAGCGAATTTCCCATAGGGAAGAAGCTATTACCGTAGGTCTCATGGTGAGACTTAAGCCCGGGACCATGTTATTTTTTCTTCTTTAGGTGCCCAGAGTCCAAAAACAATAGTCGTTAAAATTTATATATATGTATATATATGTATATATACCCCCGTCGCAGCAGACCTGCGTACTCAGCGAATTTCCAAATCAATATAATAATAATAATAATAATAATAATATATGGCAAGTTTTATAAAAATATGTCCATAAACATGGGAATTATTTGCTTATTCTCCATAAGATTAACATGGCAAAGAGTGTGCAGGTTTGCTGATGTGAGGAACACTGAAATTAGGCATTTCTACCATAAATAATTTTTATCTTAACCAATTATACCAAGTTTCATCAACATCTGTCCATAAATAAAGGAGTTTGCCTATTCCCTATATGATTATTATGGGAAAAGAGTATGCAGGTTTGCTGCCATGATAAACACATAAACTATGATTTTTGAGCATAAATGGATAGATCTCAACCACATGAAGCTAAATATCAAGTTTTATCCAAAAATATTCATTAATATGGGAAATATTAATTTTTCCCTATCCTCCATAAGATTAACATTGGAGCCCCACAATACAACGTATTGTGTTTAGATTTTTTAATATCTCGGTAACCGTTGGAGATAGAGAAAAACTTTAAGGAACTTGATTGTGTAGTTTTTTAAGCTGATTCTAATGGTGAAATATAAAATTAGAAATTTTTAAAAACTACATGTGAAAAACGCAAAAAACCCCATTTTGGGGTACAAAACCCCCCCAAACTACCCGTTCCCATTGATGATATGTCTGGTTAACGAACTCGTCCGAGCATTTGTAGGAATACACGTCTCTACCAAATTTGGTCTCGATCGGACCATTTTTACGAGAGTTATCGTGCTAACAGACACATATATATATACATATATACATATATATATATATACCCCCGTCGCAGCAGACCTGCGTACTCAGCGAATTTCCAAATCAATAATATAAAAATAATATATGACAAGTTTTAAAAAAATCTGTCCATAAACATGAGAATTATTTGCCTATTCTCCATAAGATTAACAAGGCAAAGAGTGTGCAGGTTTGCTGCTGTGAGGAACACTGAAATTAGGCATTTCTACCATAAATAATTTTTATCTTAACATTTATACCAACTTTCATTAACATCTGTCCATAAATAAAGGAGTTTGCCTATTCCCTATATAATTATTATGGGAAAAGAGTATGCAGGTTTGCTGCCATGATGAACACATAAACTATGATTTTTAAGCTTCAATGGATAGATCTTAACCACATGAAGCTAAATATCAAGTTTTATCCAAAAATATTCATTAATATGGGAAATATTAATTTTTCCCTATCCTCCATAAGATTAACATTGGAGCCCCACAATACAATGTACTGTGTTTAGATTTTTTAATATCTCGGTAACCATTGGAGATAGAGAAAAACTTTAAGGAACTTAATTGTGTAGTTTTTTAAGCTGATTCTAATGGTGAAATATAAAATTAGAAATTTTTAAAAACTACATGTGAAAAACGCAAAAAACCCCATTTTGGGGTACAAAACCCCCCCCAAACTACCCGTTCCCATTGACCGATATGTCTGGTTTACGAACTCGTCCGAGCATTTGTAGGAATACACGTCTCTACCAAATTTGGTCTCGATCGGACCATTTTTACGAGAGTTATCGTGCTAACAGACACATATATATATACATATATACATATATACATATATATATATATATATATATAAAAATTTTAACGACTATTGTTTTTGGACTCTGGGCACCTAAAGAAGAAAAAATAACATGGTCCCGGGCTTAAGTCTCACCATGAGACCTACGGTAATAGCTTCTTCCCTATGGGAAATTCGCTAAAAATTTTAACGACTATTGTTTTTGGACTCTGGGCACCTAAAGAAGAAAAAATAACATGGTCCCGGGCTTAAGTCTCACCATGAGACCTACGGTAATAGCTTCTTCCCTATGGGAAATTCGCTAATATATATATGTATATATATGTGTCTGTTAGCACGATAACTCTCGTAAAAATGGTCCGATCGAGACCAAATTTGGTAGAGACGTGTTCATTCATTCATTCATTCATTCGAAGGGGCGGACTTCCCAAGGCGCTTCAGCCGTTGCAGCTTTTTGCGCACCCCAAAATTCTCTTTCCTGGAGAATCAGGAATCTTCTAGATGAAGAGACCTGTAAAACTGCAGCATCCTGTCAACGAGCTCGTCAGGAGGCAGAAAACTACCCCTTACCAAGTTGCCCAGAGTGGAGGACCTTACCTCTGCCAGCTCTGCGCAATCAAAGAGTAGATGATCTGCAGTTTCCTCCTGCAGATAACATTTCCTACACAGGGGGTCGCCGTTGAAGACCCCCATGCGTAGCTGGTGCTTCCTCAGATTACCGTGACCAGTGACGATACCTGTGACAAGTTTGGCATCCTTCCTGCCAAGTTTCAGGAACCTTTTTGCAACTTGACGAGAAGGAGAACGAAGATTAAGCTTACTAACTCTATGCAGGGAAAGTTCAGCCCATCTCTTCTTATGACAATCCCTAGCCCAGGAATTGATAGTCTGAAAAACCGCAGCGCGGGAAACACCACAGAAGGGTTGAGGACCACAAAGGGGGGATGATGCAGCCCTATTGGCCAGCCCGTCTGCCACTTCGTTACCATCCACCCCTGAGTGCCCTGGAACCCAACAAAGGGTGACTTCATTGTGTCTGCTAACATAGGACACAAGCCTAAAACAGTCCCACACAACCCTAGAGTTGAACTCTACCGAGTCCAAAGCTCTAAGAGCCGCCTGACTGTCAGAGAAAATATTGATAGAAAGGCCCTCATGACCCAGCATCAAGATATCTCTGGCACATTCCATAATGGCAGTGATCTCGGCCTGGAAAACAGTGGGGAAGGTCCCCATGGAAATACCTGACCGTACGTTGTCCTGCACCCCGTAGATGCCTGCTCCTGTGCCCCGACTGCTCTTGGACCCATCAGTGTACCACTCCTGATCACAGGGTGGTAGTGGGCAGGCTCCATCCTTCCATTCGTCCCGTTGTGGAAAAAGAACTCGGAAAGACCTGCCAAAAGAAAAAGTTCTCGGAAGATAATCAGAGGGCATACCTAGAATGTCGCTCCGAACTATCCCCGAAATTCTGGTATGACCACGTAATTCACCTGGCCTATTCCAGAGGCCTTCTCCACAGAGACGGTATGCACCCATTCTGGCAGTCATCCTGATGTGAATGTCTATGGGCAAAAGATCAAGCAAACAGTTAAGAGTGGCCCCAGGAGCGCTGCTGATCGCCCCTGTGATCATGAGACATGCCAGCCGCTGAACGGCTGCCAGCCTTTTCACAGCAACACCTGAGTCCATCTTGGTCCACCAAACCAGAGACGCATACGTCATAGTTGGTCTAACTACTGAAACATAGAGCCAATACATTAGCCCCGGTTTCAGTCCCCATGCTGCGCCGACCATACGCCTGCATGCAAACAGAGACCACTTACCCCGGTCAATAACCCGTTGTAAGTGAGATTCCCAGCAAAGCGTCCGATCCAGAATGATCCCAAGATACTTCACCTGGTTTTGCAGGTTGATCCACAAGCCTTAGTGCAGAGTTCATGAGGTCAGTAACTGTATTGTTAAACTTACCTATCACAAGGATGGCAATATCGTCAGCGTATCCTTGAGCAAAGACACCACTGTCATTGAGCCTTCTAATAAGGCTGTCAACCACCAGGTTCCATAAAAGGGGTGAGAGAACGCCTCCCTGTGGACAGCCCCTTGTTGACCTGGCTACTACCTCTACTCCCTGTAGAGAAAGCTTCACATACCTATTGCGTAGCAGTGCCTCAATCCATCGGCAGATGACATCGCTGAATCCTCTAGATCTAGCGGCGTTCAACATGGCATCCAAGGCCGTGTTGTCAAAGGCTCCCTGAATGTCCAGGAACGCTCCAAGTGCCACCTCTTTATGGTCAATAGCTCCTTCAATTCTGCACACCAACTGGTGCAGGGCGGACTCGCAAGACCTACCCTGAATGTAGGCATGCTGGTTTGGGTGTAAAGGGGCAGACTTCAGCGAAGAGTCCCAGATATACCTTACCACCAACTTCTCCAGAGTCTTCAACAAGAAAGAAGACAATGAAATCGGCCGAAAGGATTTCGGGTCCGTGTAACTATTCTTACCCGGTTTTGGGATAAACGCTATCCTGGAAGTCCTCCATGCAGCAGGAACATGTCCCAGGGCCAAGCTCGCTCTAAAAATACTACAAAGGGCCGGGAGAATGATCTCTACGCCCTGTTGTAGAAAAACTGGCCGGACTCCATCCGGACCCGGTGACTTGAAAGGACTTAGAGAGCCTATAGCCCACCTTATCCTGCTGTAGGTGATGATCCTGCTGGCGGCACCCCACCTGGTTGCACAGGCCCTCCGCGACGCAGACTCACCTAATTCACCAGTTTCTCCACCAATGATGCATCCAGGAAAGTGTACCTCAGCCATACGTTCCAACACCTCCTGTGGTCTGTGAAATAACTCACCATTAGGTCCTTCCACGGAGCCCAGAGTCAGGGTTCTATCCCTGGCCAAGACCCTGCGTAGCCTGGAAGTTTCCTCAGTGCCCTCCAGCCCCGAGCAGAAAGTATGCCATGACTTCCTCTTTGCCCTTCTGACAGCGAGGTTATACCTGGTGAGCATGCTGTGGTAACAGTCCCAGCTGTTGTTGGACTTCGCCCTTCTGAATAGAGCTCTTACCCGTTTCCTCATGCTGGCCAGTTCAGAATTCCACCAGCTGCATTTGGCGGACCTAGCCTTTGCTAATGGACAGCTCTCCTCGAAGGAGGAGACAATCGAGTTCCCTAGAAGGCTTGCAGCCCTATCCAGTTCATCCGTATCCTTGGCTCGTAGAGCTTGCCCATCGAGTTTTTCACCAAGTTTTCTTTTGAAGACAACCCAGTCCGTCTTCCTAGGGTTCCTAAATTCAGACAAAACAGGCACAAAGTCCCCTATAGCATAGAGGATATGACAGTGGTCAGAAAGAGAGGGTTCGGGAGAGACATGCCAACCTATGACCCTGTCCTGAAGCCCCTCAGAATAAAGTGTTAAGTCTATCACAGAGTTACCAACTCGACTAGAAAAGGTTGGCACAGAGCCAACATTGGCTATAAACAAACTGCTAGATGCTATAAAGTCCAGAAGCTGCCTACCTCTGCGGTTAGTTTCCCTACTACCCCAGATGGAGTTGTGGGAGTTGGAGTCGCACCCCACAAGCAGGTCCACCCCCTCCAACGCGGCACGGTCCACCAGCGCCACCATTTCAGCCGGAGGGACTGCGTCTGCATCTCCGGGCATGTAAACGGACGCAAGGAGGAGCGGTTTGCCAGAAGCCCCACATATCGTCCGAACTGCAACGACGTCCCTGGAACAGAACTCGAGAACTGGCGAATGGGCCAGGCCACTTCTGACCCACACACAAGCCCTTGAGTTGGAAGCAGAACAAGAGATTAGTTGCCCCCCAAGGGCACCTAGTCCTGAAATTCTCCCATTCCGAACCCACGGTTCCTGAATGAGAGCAACATCCACAACTCCTCTAGCTGTGGCCTTGTGTAGGACTGCAGTCGCAGCCTTACTGTGTTGCAAATTTACCTGGAGGAGGTTTAGTGTCATCCCCAGATGGTGCGAACCCCACACCCGAGAGCACCCTTAAGGTAGTTCTCGAGATCCCCAGGTAGGTATGCCAGCCCCTCTCCTTCAACAAAAGTGCGCTGCGTTCATCAATGATTATAACTAATGATTGATGAGTTTTGTCCTTCCTGCAGCTGACCACCCGCCAGCCCCCAGTCAGGATTCCAGGATTCTGAACCTGCACAATCTCCAAAATCTTTTTGGGTTTGAGGTCGCAGGCGCGCCCTTCCGCCCGCAGAAGAACCTTGGCGGACCGCAGGAGATCCTTGTAATCCCCTACAACCACCTTGGCGCCCTCCTTGAACTCAAGCCCGTCAAACGACCTCTTGACCCAGGACACCGTCGCATCACTGCCACAGGCGATGACAAGAGCTCCCAGCTCCTGATAAGTATTGTGGATCTGAACCGGTTCTGTCTGCTCGATAACCCTATCGAACATAATTCCCTGCAACAGACCACAATCTTCGGCAGACAGTTTCACCTCCGGAAACGATGCCGGGACAATGGCGATCTTCGTCATCATTAGGCGATCCTTGTAGGAACCACCTGCAGACGTTGACACCATCGGAGCCGGCGTGTTCTGACCCTCCGCCGGGGGTTTGAGATCCCATCGGGGTTTCTTTCTCACAGGAGCAACTGCCGCCTTGGTTGCCCTGCGCATAGGTGACACACCTTTATTGTCTTTCAGCTCCCCTTTGGGGCTGGGGGTTTCAAGCCGCTTCCTCTTCATCAGCTTGCGGTACTCCTCTCTCGGAAGCCAAGTCCCATCCTTGGTCTTTCTCTCCCTCACCAGCTCCAGCCTTCGAGCGTGCAGCCCCTTCCGCTGTTCCTTGGTGAGCGAGGCCCAGATCACATCGTCTGAGATGTCCAGGGCAGACTCCTGCTCTGGCTTTTCTGATGTCGTCGTACCAGACACATCAGCCTTCGATGTATCTGAATCGACATCATTAGCGATGGAAGGTGCCTGGACAGCCCTGTGCGCCATCTCCAACACCTCCAAGGGTTCCAAAATATGCTGTTGTTTGCCCTCCCCAGAATCCACGGGCAAGCCCTCCGAAGAGGGGTGGGATTGAGTGCCAGTGCACCGACCCACCTGGGGTATATCCGTTTGTTTTCCATCAGCCATTTTTCGAGGATTGAGAATCTTTTGTGTTAGCAGTTTGACGACCATTCCGCAAATATTGCTGCTCCGCTCGCCAATATCTGAAGACTGGGCCCTTTCGGAGTTGCACCCCTCATCGTCCCCAGCTCAGTCCTGAAACAGCTGCACACATACCTGTCCCAGTCGGCAGTGCGGTGGCCGTTGAGTAATTACCAATCACTCCGCCCTTCCGCTAACTGAGTGTTAGGCCGTTCCAGTGAACCTCACCTCCGCCCCAACACTCTACATGAGACGCTGCTCCCCGTCTCACGGGCAGTTTGTCGACCGCCAGGTCTAGATCCGCTGCCTTCTGCTAAAAACAGGGGCACCCCAAGTAGGCTGTGTGCAAGCACACAGCACGATCGGCAACCAGGCCAATCGGGCAGCAAAAATGCTGCTTCACAGCGGTCTTGCAGAAGCAGTATGCCCCACGAAACTCGAGTGGCACTGACTTCTGCCTGGGGGCCTTACGGTACCCCCTCGCCCCCTAGAGACGTGTATTCCTACAAATGCTCGGATGAGTTCGTAAACCAGACATATCGGTCAATGGGAACGGGTAGTTTGGGGGGGGGGTTTGTACCCCAAAATGGGGTTTTTTGCGTTTTTCACATGTAATTTTTAAAAATTTCTAATTTTATATTTCACCATTGGAATCAGCTTAAAAAACTACACAGTTAAGTTCCTAAAATTTTTTCTCTATCTCCAACGGCTACCGAGATATTAAAAAATCTAAACACAGTACGTTGTATTGTGGGGCTCCAATGTTAATCTTATGGAAAATAGGGAAAAATTAATATTTCCCATATTAATCAATATTTTTGGATAAAACTTGATATTTAGCTTCATGTGGTTGAAAAATCATAGTTTATGTGTTTATCATGGCAGCAAACCTGCATACTCTTTTCCCATAATAATCATATAGGGAATAGGCAAACTCCTTTATTTATGGACAGATGTTGATGAAACTTGGTATAATTAGTTAAAATAAAAATTATTTATGGTATAAATGACTACTTTCAGTGTTCCTCACAGCTGCTAACCTGCACACTCTTTCCCATGTTAATCTTATGGAGAATAGGCAAATAATTCTCATGTTTATGGACAGATTTTTTTTAAACTTGTCATATATTATTGATTTGTAAATTCGCTGAGTACGCAGGTCTGCTGCGACGGGGGTTTCAGTTGAACACATTATAACCTTCGTCCTACTGTATACCGGCTTACTGAACCTTACAACCATGGCCATTTGTAGGTGTAATTGACGGACCGAAGCTACTAAGCCATTGCTAAGATAGGGAAAACAAGGATTGCAGAGGTTTCCAATATATAATTTCTTATCACATTATAGTGTTAAAACAATGTGCAGTGAACGGGCTTTGATAGATGATTAAAAAAAAACTTAATTATACTGGAAAATCCCGATTCGATTAAAATTTTTAGTTGAGCCCACAAGCCAAAATAAAATATTCAGGTTCCAGTTAGCTACAAACGAGTAGATGTTTCGTCTATGATAGGCCTACCATAATGCACGTAGGCCTAACGTTACAGAACCTGAATACAATAATTGTGTAGGGTATCTTTTATCAAATATTGTTTACTGCACAATACATTCTAAAACAGGATTATTAAACTTATTGTTCCACGCTATCGTGGCTGGGGCTGAGGTAGGCCGGATAGACGGGGCCTTTAGTTGTATAAGAGCGCACACTGTAATGCAACCGTGCATAAAATAACATGTTAACTGTGCGACACTGTATTTATTTTTTCATTTAATTTATTTTCATTGATTTCAAAACTAAAAAACGTTCTTTAACCCTAGAACTGGCAAAGTCGTAACTCACGACGCATTTACAAATTCAATAAGAAGTGGCAGGTGGAGGCATCTTTCGTCAGTTTAGTGACCGTGTTGCTCCCTGGGGGCAATCAACACCGAATCTGCTCATGTAGTGCACTAGACTGCATGTCTTATTACCAAGTAAGCGCTTTCTACTCCTATGAAATGGTGGCTAACCCAGCTAAAGCGCTGCGCTGACGAGCTTAACATTCTAGCCATTCGGAAGTGCTATGGTTCGAATCCCGACCATGAGCAATCCCAATTTGGCTTACAAGTGTGTGGTATAGTGGAGTGGGGGCCACCTTAAATAAACGTTGGCCGGCTTGGGTGGACGTTGACGGCATTTGTAGGCTTAGTTGGGATTGCAGTGGACAGCAGTTTTGCTTATACTGTATATATATATCCTCTCCCAATATTTGACAGATGTTACTTTGAAATGACAAAACAAAATGACAAAACACGAGTGTCTACAACATTTCAAAGTAACATCTGTCAAATATTGGGAGAGGATAAGCATTAATGTAATAGAGACAGTCGTCGGAAAAAACTTAAAATCTATCATTCCGCTATTTCAAATAATTCACTAATTTCGATCCAGCAGTTTATCTGAAAAATCAACTTTATTTCTTCTTCTTCCCGAACTGTCAAAATATAGTGCAAATGGATATTGTCTTTAGAAAATGTTAACATTGAAACCTAGGACGGTCACGGCAGCTCTTTCTTCTTCTTCTTCTCGAACTGTCAAATTTTAATGTTCACAGCTGTTGACATTCAAGTAATTTTATGTTATTATTCTCTAAAAATGTAAACATTGAAACTTAGGACGTTCACAGGGCGTAGCCCGAGAGGATTTTAAGGAAAATGAGTATGCCTATGTGTTGCATGAGTTTAAGATCTACCTTTGTGTAAAATTTCAAACCGGTCGGTTCAGTATTTTTCGCATTTACTTGCCACAACAAACCCACAAACAAACATACAGACACCACCTCTTCTTTATAATATTATAGATATATATAACGATAAGAACAGCAGTTTAGAAGAACTGAAAACATTTCCTTTAGGAATCCATTAGCTAACCTATTTCCCACAGGAAGTAAATACAAACATTTTTTGAGGTAGCATAAAATTATAATTGTGTTTCTTTCTCGTTTTGTAAATAGAATTCTCAAGATCAAATGTGTAGCTATATTGGTATTCCCAGTGGTGTAGTGGAGCCGGAGCGGTCCGGAGCGGCGCTCCGGCACAGATCGTGCAGCCGAAACTCAGATTTTTATACTTTTACTTTGCCTTTTTATAGAGAGTGGTAGGTAAGCGAGTCGCTCGCATCATTTCATTATCAACACGCAATATCAAGGCAATTTTAGGCGTTTTACATTAACCCTAACCTAACCCCAACAACATCGTAACACCAGAATCAGACACTAGGGCTTACTTGAAGACCATATATCTTTTTATAGTATCTAGTTTTTAATTCAAAAATATATTTATTTTTACAACAAACTTAGGCTGATTAAGAACTGTTGAGAATATTTGTATTTTCAGACTTCAACCATTTAAATCCTATTCATTTTAATCTCCGTCTAAGATATTTATTTCAACACACCCTCTTCCTACAGAACAGCCTGTAGATGAAGTTCGATGAAGTTACAAAATAAAATTTGAGGATTTTCCTCCGTATTATGTGGTGGGTAAACTCATCTACAAATATGTTCTTCTTCCTTGACCTGCACTCGCCAGTTTGCGTTGAAAAAGAAAGCGAACCCTTACTAAAAAGGGACCGTCTGCCTTGGACTCCAATACTTTGCATGAATACAACAGATATCCCAGGAGCATCACTAGTCACTTTAGCAAAATTAAACTTCGGTTTATGTAATTCTTTTTTAAATATTTAAATTCATTGTACACAATTCCACGCGTTTGACCACTCAATGACCTTCCTGAGGAACTTGCAGACTTTGACTACCCATTACCCCCCCCCCCAAAGAGTAATGGCCTTCCTGGAAAAAACCGCTCCGGCACAGCTTTTTTTAGCACTACACCACTGGGTATTCCTCTCATTCTGTCCTTAATAAGCATATGTTATTACTAGGTGAATGTTTGTTTGCATTTCTGTTTTTGGTTAGGATTATGATAATGTTTTTGTACCAATTACACGAGTTTTTATTATCTTGTATTTTAATTGCATTAGTAGATGGAACAATAGTGACAGAGATGGCAAACATTACAAAAGTGGATAAGAAAATAACTGTGAACAAAATTCAAATAACTTAGGCCTAAAATACAATTGTGAGGGATAATGCAGTTAATATAATGAGCAGCGATGAAGATAGAATGCGGATGTCGTCTTTACGGATATATTGGGAGTGATTTGACAGTGCTCAGTCAGAACTTGAAGCCGCTGCTGATGAAGAGATTGAACAATTAGTTAGCAGGAGTAATGCAGGAGAACTGCACATCTTAACTGAAGTTGCTTTTAAAAACAAATTAACACCAGCTAGAACACCACAAGCTGTCACCACAAGCGAATCAGTCTTCTGCAAATCTTTCCATTGCATCAAACATTAACTTTGCTCCTTATAATGAGGAAGAATCGTTTATCAACGGAGATTTGAAAACTTAATTTTGCTTAAAGACATTTTGGATGACAAAACCAAACCCAATACGTTGCTTGCGGTCTTGCACCGAAAATACAGCAAAAACTTCAAGACCTAGTTCCTCCTGATGAACCTTTCATAATGGAATACGAGAGTGTGATCAAGGTATTGAAAGACTAATTGAAACCGTTACCTAATGTTATTTCTCTTCAACATAAATTGCTATGCCGTACACAACAACTTGAAACAAACAATGTAATTTTCTCTGGACCCTAAAATACTAGCAAAGGATTACAGTTTTCAATGTGATTGTAGAAAAACTGTCTCTGACATGTTACTGAGAATGCAGTTTGTGAAAGTATTTAGAGAATGATGTGAAAGAACAATTATTACAGAGGAAATCGTTAATTTCTATCAAAGACACAGTTAAAGTAGCAATCTCTTTGGAATCTTCTAAACTTGAAAGCTACATGATTTCAAAACCGACTAATAATTATGTTCTCAAAGACACGCAGAGTCCTTGTAAACCGAAACTTATCAGTGTGTAACCAGTAACTCAAAGAAGAACATTTCGAGCGACAGATATCCGAAAGTTAACATCAGTTTTGAACAACTAAGAGGACGGTGCTATCAATGTGAGGATCCATCTCATAAGGCTGACACGTGTAGATTTTAGAATGAATTCTGTAATGCTTGCACACGTGGCAAAAACCTGGGCTAGAAACCCGAACAACGTTGAAGATGGTGAAAACTTACACGATATTGACCATACCACGTACAATACAAATAAGATACATACAACTGAGTCTTACAAGTTCATGTTTGAATTTAAAATATAGTGACTTAAATGGATGAGAAATGAGTGTAGGGTGATTGTGGCGCGATCTTGTAGTCTTGTTACTGACTAAGGCTGACATGTTCCTTAGACAGGACTGTTAATTAACAGTCCAACGGCCAATGACAGCTAAGGGTCCTACAGTATAGCGTGGAATTCGAACCACGGCCTCTGAATTACGAATTTGTCTGATTATGAGGATGGTCTTTGTTGACTAACGTAGTATTCAATAGTGCGGATGTTAATCCACACAAGAGAACACTACACTCACCGACCATCGCTTACAACCATGCACAATTCGTGACCTCCAAGTAGCTGGATTACAGGACGTCGCCGCCGTCCCAGATAGGTTGCATTCCAGAGGAGAAAGTTCATTTACCACTCCAAGAAGGGTACAAACAGAATTTATGGTTATACTGTTTATGGTTATTACTATACTTATGTTTGTTTTTACCAATTATACTATGTTCTATTATCTTGTATTTTAATTTCATTAATAGTAGATTTTAGGACAATGGCGTCAGGTATGGCAGAAATCACAAAAGTGAAAAAGAAAATATCTATAAACAAAATTCAAATAACTAAGGTCTACAATACATACAAAAGTAAACAAACTTTTATGTTTATTGTTATGATTATGATTATGTGTGTTTTAACCAATTACACAATGTTCTATTATATTGTATTTTAATTTCATTAATACTATATAGGACGTCAGGGAGAGCGGTATGTTGGGCTCTGCATTGCAACGGGTGACTTCTGGTACGTCAGGTTTCCGGTGCTGGGTAAAGGTAGATCGGGCCCCGGGGAACTGGGGTAGGGGCTTTGTCCCCGAGGGTATACCCATTCCTGGCTATTCCGGGTCACCCCTTGCCGCACGATGCGCTGGTGCTTCTCAAACATGGCGTGTTCACAATCCCCTTTAAACACAATATTGAGGAAATGAAGTGAGCCGCCTTCAGGCGGAACTCTATAATGCTACGGTCCCCAACATCGATAATGACGCCAAGGACACCGAAGGGGGAATTAAAACCTCCAACGGCACCGTTCAGGGCGGTAAGTGATGCCGGATAAAGCAGAGAGAACGTGGAGGTTGACCTGGTGATGGAGAGATCGGATACATCACTAGGTCACATCGAGGGAGTCCCTCCCAGAAGAGGTCCTCTTCGTGCGGCGTTCGAAGTGCAAACGCTTCGGAAGCAGTAGGGTGACGCCAACGAGGAGAAGGTATCCATGTTGAAGAACCGTTCTTTTGATGGGGATGGTAAAGGCACTTCTGGTTCAAAGGAATGTGAAAAAGGAGATCCTTGATCTCCTTGTTCACATTGGCATTCCAAAACTCCATGATTTTCTCAGTGAAATCACGGAGTGCTGGAAGGTAAGACTGCAGGTGGCGAGTCAGGAATGCAACGTCATCAACAGAGTCCTCTCTGGCCCACCACAAGTTCAAGCTCATCTGTCTGAGTCTCAGACCCAGGCCAAAAAGCGAGCGAAGCGACAGAGATATTCCTTGTTGGGCAGCCATGACCTGACGGGTTTAGAACCAGTGCCGAGAATGACTTATAATTCTGCGACCTCACAGACCAGTCCCATTCCAGCCACTGATTCCGCTCCAGCAGCTGCTCCTCTCAAGGATGCCCGAATCCTGTCGCCTCATCCTCCTGAGGTTGGTACCACACACACCATTAGGGAAGTGGAAGATACGGCTGACGAAAAAGGAGAAGAGACAGCTGAACGTGCCGAGGGAGCCCTTAAGAAAACTTCAGCGAAAGAGAAGAAGGCTGAAGTCTCTAAGCCGGTTGGAAGGCCCCTGGAAAGCCTGTCAGGATGCATGGCCGACCCAGGTCCATAAGGCCTAGGGCTGAGGCGATTTTGATCAAGCCCTTAGGGGGTCAATCTTTCACCGAGGTACTGGGCCAGATAAAATCTCAGGCCAAGCCGGAGGAGACGGAGACCATTATCAAGTCCATCCGACGAACGCAGAACGTGGATGGGAAGTCAAACTCCATGAACTGAGGAAGGCAAAAGACAGGGTCAGTTTTACCACTTCTCTTAAATCTGCCCTTGTGGACAAGGGTACTATTCGTGCCCGAGAACCGCGATACTCGGTGGAGATCCGAGACCATGACGCGCTCTCCACAGAAGCCGAGGTGACCCGTGCAATAAGGGAGGCGATCCCAGAGTTGCCGGGAGAAACTGGAGGGCTGAAGGTCTGGTTGACCAAACCAAACCAGAGTCAGCAGCGGATGGCAGTAGCTGAAACGGGCGAAAAGCATACTAACAAGCTGCTCACCATTCAGGACTTATAAGTCGGGTGGGTAAACTGGAGGATCAAACGGAGGGTGGTCGTCCAAAGATGTTTCCGGTGTCTTGGTTTCCGTCACTCCTCCCCGTAACTGCAAGGGTCCCGACCGAAGCGCCAACTGCCTCCGATGCGGAGGGCAAGGCCACAAGAAGAAGAACTGCTCCAGCCTTTTCTGCTTTATTCGAAAGGAAAAAGGCTCCAATGAGAACGCCCTCGGTCACATGCCCGGATCTGGTCAGTGCGGTGCCTTCAGAGCCGCACTTGAACAGGTAAAAGGCGGGGTAATCAGTAATCCGCATCCTCCAAGTCAATCTACAGAGAAGATGGGAAGCTGTTAACCTTTTAGACCAGCTTTCCCAAGAACTTGTTGCCGACGCGCTCTTGATCAGTGAACAGTATCGGGACAGGGACACGAACACTTGGAGTACAGACAGTCTCGGTACTACCGCCTTCTGGGCGCGTAACTGACAAGAGGTTGTGATGCGGAGTTACGGACGCGGCCGAGGATTCGTCTGGCCAAGGTGTAGGGACGTAACCTTCTCCAGTTGCTACCTCACCCCAAACGAAGCCATTCAGGACTTCCGCCACAAGATTGACTGCGTGGAGGAGAGCGTGCTCGGCACCACTGGGAACGTCGTAGTCGGAGTCGATTTCAAAGCTAGGGCCGTCGAGTGGGGAATGCCCTCTAACAACTCCCGGGGAATATACATCTTGGACTTCATTGCCAGGGCCGGGCTAGCCATCCTTAACCAGGGTGACACGCCTACGTTCCGGGTAGAGAGGCACCATTCTCGACGTAACCTTTGCGCCTGAGTCGCTTCTTACGAGGATCTCTGGCTGGAGAGTATTGGAGAATTATACAGACAGTGACCACCAGTATATAGTTTTTGAGATACACGACACGCACCATAGAGTATCCGCATCTCGGAGAGAACCACGCCATTGGAATACCAACAAACTGGACGTGGTAAAGTTCACCCAGGTCATTTAATGGGGAGCGCAGGTGAATCCTGGCGAGGCTAGTTCCGAGGCACTAGTAGCATCCACGATGGAGCTGATTTTCTTGGCCTGCGATCAGTCTATGCCGCGAAGGAGACTCAGACTAGATAAGCAACCCGTCTACTGGTGGACTGAAGAGATTGCGGACCTCAAAAGAACATGTCTTAGGGGATATTATGAATTAAGTATTTAACTGTTTAACTAGTAAAGCCATTGGACTCAAGACATGTTTTCTTATTTTGCTGAGTGTTAAATTAAGGCCTATTGTTTTCCAATAGAATAGTAGTTGTTTTTACTTTTTAGGTAATAGGATTAAGATTTATTTTTATTTTTCGTTTTGTTGTACGCACTGTAGGGTACCGCTCTTAGTTCAAGTGTAAAGTTCGACTGTTTAGTATTTGTTTTAGTGTTAAGTTTACTGGGCTAGCCATGTATACTAGAAGAAATGTCTATTTCCATGAGGATCTTATTCTTATATTGAGCAGCCACAAGAGCGAGAAATCCCGCTGATATAATTTGTAAGTAGGGTGTAAGAGGCCTATAAGGCTGCGAGGAAGTCTATCCGATAGGCCATCAACAGGAGCAAGGTGACCAGCTGTAGGGAAATTCGGGACGACGTCGATTCCAATTTGTGGGGACTATAGGTTACAAAGTCGTGACCAAAAAGCTCAGCGCCCGCTTTCCACTCTCCATCATGGAAGGCGCCACTATGGATAGGATCGTCAATGCCCTATTTTCCTAATCATCTGTAGCGTCCGCTCGTTGTCATCAAACGAGTAGAGGGCATTCCGCTCTTCACGATTGAAGAGTTGGAGTCCTCTGTTCTTTCCTTGAAGAGCAACAAGGGCCCTGGTGCAGATGGGATTCCCAGCGAGACTCTGAAGATTTTCGCAATTAATCCGGACTGCTGCTGAGAATGTACAATGCCTGCTTGATCAAAAAAACGCCAGGCTTGTGTTTATCAGTAAGAGAAAAGGTGATCAGAGCTCCCGTCGTCCCACAGACCTCTGTGTATGTTGGACACAGCTTGAAATTTTTTAAAAAAAGCTGATTAGTTTCCGTCTGACTTCTGCCTTGGTAGCTGCTGGGGACTTGCCCCTTGGCAGTACGGTTTCAGAAAGGGCGATCAACAATCGTCGCGACACCTGAGTTAAGCTACCCGTGGAGGAGCGCGGACGATGGAGGTCACCTCTGGTACCGCGCAAGGTTCAATTCTCGGTCCGGATCTCTGGAACGTCGCTTACGACACGAGTCGTAAGCGACGTCGCCTTCTGAGATACGAGATGCCAGTGGTAAGATCTTAATTGGGCATCCCGTTGACGTTGCGGCTTTTATCGCCGCACGCAACCATCGAACACATAACAAAATAGAAGCGCTACTTGGAACGCCGAAGTGAAGCCATCTGGCGAGCAGCGGATCATACCAAGATGGCGGCGCAAGCCTACTCCTGAGCGTCTGCCTCGCGCCAAGTCGGCTGTCATTTCGTTGTTTCGCGTGCATTTTTTATAAAGTGTAATTGTTTTTATTTTAACCTTTACAGAATCTTTTGTATGAATGAGAACAATTCTGTAGTGTAAGCATTTAAAATTTTTAAACAGATTAGTGCTTATTAAAATGTAGTGCTATTAAATTTTTTTCCCGGCACATTAACTGGAAAAAATAAATTTCTAAAAAATAAATTTCTTTCTTTAGTAAATACAATTCCTCCTCATTATTATTGTAAATTATTTGTATTTTTGTGTAATTTCTGGAAATAAAATCTTTCATCATTCATTTATATTAAGAAGCGGCAGGAGTCAGTCCAGGCGCTCACACGCTTGACATGACATGGGTTTAAGTATCTTTTAATTGCTCGGTATTGTATAATACCGGTGGGAATTACTTCCGTCACATCGCGCCGCGCGCGACTACGCGACGGGTCGGCCGCGGCCAAATGTGAGTCAATGATACCCTTATGTGATGTTATTAATTACATTTTAAATTAAATGTTCACTATGGATTTCACAATTATGATTAAATACATTTTTACAAATATTTATTAAGAGGCGGCAGGAGTCAGTCCAGGCGCTCACACGCTTGACATGACATGGGTTTAATTATCTTTTAATTGCTCGTAAAGGAAATTTATTAAAAACAAAATACCAAATAAAAAGTATTTTATAGGTCCTTATCTACATATTGATGTGTTAAAATACCAAAACTAATGCTTAGAAATATTTTATTTTTTTGAAATTAACTTTTTGTATTTGATTTGCTCTTAGCCATAATAATTTTTTTTAAAGTGCGTGAACGTTCACGCATTTAAAAAAAATTATTATTGTATCAAATTATATCAAATACAAAAAGTTATTCAATACATTTTATTTATGAATATGTGAAGTTTATTTAGGTCCAAAGTTTGAAATTTTCCATTGATAAACAAAAATAATACAACGGAATTAGTTTTGTTAAATCCTTATGGGATTTTAATTTTCTAATTTCAAAAAAATAAAATATTTCTAAGCATTAGTTTTGGTATTTTAACACATCAATATGTAGATAAGGACCTATAAAATACTTTTTATTTGGTATTTTGTTTTTAATAAATTTCCTTTACGAGCAATTAAAAGATAATTAAACCCATGTCATGTCAAGCGTGTGAGCGCCTGGACTGACTCCTGCCGCCCTTTAATAAATATTTGTAAAAATGTATTTAATCATAATTGTGAAATCCATAGTGAACATTTAATTTAAAATGTAATTAATAACATCACATAAGGGTATCATTGACTCACATTTGGCCGCGGCCGACCCGTCGCGTAGTCGCGCGCGGCGCGATGTGACGGAAGTAATTCCCACCGGTATTATACCTAACTTTGCAAGAAAACCAAACATGATAAAAAATATTTGTGAATTGTATAATTAAATTTGGTTATTTACCTCAAACTTTCTCGCTGACAAAAAGTCTCTGACCAAAAAATAAAAAAAATCCTCGCTATACAACTTTTTCATGTCTAGATCTAGAAAATGGAACGATGCGTTTTATTCCAATGCATTGCTAGTGAAGCCCAGATCCGCCATCTTGGTTCGATCCATCGCCTCTATCCGCGCAGCAGTGAGCTCAGTTCACATTAAAACGCCGCGACAAATACACAATCATAAACTATATTATTAATTGAATGAAGTTGCTGAAATTTTGCAAACTTATAGTTAGATACTGAGGATAGCGATAGTGTTGATTTAAAGATCATATTAATTATAATAACTTATTAATTAAATTATATTTTAACACTTGTCGTTCCATTTTCTAGATCTAGACATGACAAAGTTGTATAGCGAGGATTTTTTTTATTCTTTGGTCCGAGACTTTTTGTCAGCGAGAAAGTTTGAGGTAAATAACCAAATTTAATTATACAATTAACAAACCAGAAATTACAAATAATTTACAATAATAATGAGGAGGAATTGTATTTACTAAAGAAATAAATTTATTTTTTAGAAATTTATTTGTTTTTTAAAATTAAATTTATTTTTTCCAGTTAATGTGCCAGGAAAAAATTTTAACAGCACATTTTAATAAGGACTAATCTGTTTAAAAATTCTAAATGCTTACACTACAGAATTGTTCTCATTCATACAAAAGATTCTGTAAAGGTTAAAATAAAAACAATTACACTTTATAAAAAATGCATGCGAAACAACGAAATGACAGCCGACTTGGCGCGAAGCAGACGCTCAGGAGTAGGCTTGCGCCGCCATCTTGGTATATTCACCTGCTCGCCAGATGGCTTCACTTCGGCGTTCCAAGTAGCGCTTCTATTTCGTTATGTGTTCGCTGTCCTGGATATATCCTGGGGATATCCCACAGGATGTCCCATGGACATCCGTGGGATATTTATAGGACTCAAAATGCTAAACCTCAGGATATCCCTCGGATATCCTAAAATACATCCTTGGGATATCCCACAGGATAACCATGGGACATTATTAGGACTTATAAATCAACTAATCAGGATATCCTTGGGATGTCCTCAGGATTTGCAAATGTCCTTGTCCCACGATATTATGGGGATATCCATGGGACTTTGATTGGACATAAAAATTGAAGCCACAGGACCTTGTGTTGTCTCAATGGATTACCTCAGAATATCCTGCTATATGACTGGGAGAAAAAAATATAATCTTGATGCAAGAATAAAGTTGGAGCCACACAATGAATAAACAAGTAGAAGATAAATAAAAAGCAATTAATGTAAACAACTTCAAAACATTAATTATTAAGTCTGACAACTAAAGTAAATTTAAGGATATAATAAGGCAAAGAAAATGAAGTTATCAAACTGTTGCTAAAAAGAAGGGGTTTTAAAATATGGTACCAATTTCAGTAAGTTAAATATCAAATTGGCACTATTTACATGTACATCAGCCAACCCACAACCGGTAGGTGTATAGGAGACCTTAGGTAAAAGCCATGAGCGGTTGTTGCAACTAATTGGTTTTAACAAAATACCTTTAATTTTAATGGTCCATTATGTTCATAGTTTGAAAAATCACTTAAAAATATACATACAAGGTTTAACTGAGCAAGCTGTATATGAATTGTCAAGTAAACATGCCTTTTCAAATACAATGTGTGATTATAAAAAGGTTTTGTTGAAAATCTTAAGATAAGGGAAGAGTAGGTAATAAAATGCAAATCAAATATAATATTTAAAATTATTTATTAAGACGTGGAAAAACATTATGGTGATTTATCCAACCCAATGCTGTCTGCTTCCAAGGTTTCTTCTGTGGTTTCCCTGAAATAAAAATAACTTTAAAACCTATGCGATCAATAGGTAAAATATTATCTGACACTATGTAACTATGTCTCAAAACGTATTCCAATTTGAAACACAGGTCCATTTGGTTAGAAAATGATGCAGGTTCAAAAAAAAATGATGTAAGAAAACAAACATCTATATAAATGAAACAATATTTTTATTTATCAGAGTTTTGAAAATTC
The DNA here is from genome assembly GCA_023375725.1 of Nephotettix cincticeps. NCBI lineage: Eukaryota > Metazoa > Arthropoda > Insecta > Hemiptera > Cicadellidae > Nephotettix > Nephotettix cincticeps. The sequence continues at coordinate 97,977,583 of CM041786.1, read as the reverse complement.
ATAATGGCGTTAGTTATTAATTATTAAATTAACAATTAGTTGGACTTTTCCAACACGTCTTGTGTTTAAAATCTACACACGTGATTTTAGACACAAGACGCGTTGGAAAAGTCCAACTAATTGTTAATTTAATTTTTATTTACGTTTTAAAATGTCATGAAGATATTGACACTTTCTACTGCTTACCTGCTGCTCTTATTTAATAGTGTGATAAAATAATAATTATTTGTCAAAGACTTAAGTAGTAAAAATGTGAAATATGTTTACAGTTATTTTGAGAAAAGGGATTCCGGTATAAATTACTTAGGTCAATCCATCTAATTTTGCATTTGAAATCATTTTGTTTTTAACATCCACACACGATTTGTATTGTTTGTATTTGTACCTATTGTTTTATTTTTAATAATAGTCCAACAAATCCAGGTAAACTTAAATTAAATGTGGTAATGTATATCAATAGACACACAGCTTCCTTTTAATATATTAAGTAGTACTTCTACAAGTAGGTAGGTTTCTACAAAAGCAAAACCATTAATGTTGGACACATTAAGTCAAACATCAATAATAAAGACCATATGAAGAAGCACCAGTTTCTATAGATAAGTTTATAAATTAGATCACTTATCTCTATATATAAAATTGAATGTATGTATGTATGTATATGTCCTTTATGCGTTGCCAAACTACTCATCTGATCGCCATAACATTTTAGGAAGTTGCTCTAGATATGTGTCCGGGAAGGTTTTAGTGAAAAAATATTTTCGAAAACCCCATAAGTTTCCATTTTATGGCGTTTTAAATTTCTAATGTTAACCTTATGAAGAGTAAGTTTGTTAACAAATTGTCTACAATGGAAACATTTGATATCTTAGCTACAGCTGATTGGTCCACTTTCCATTAGCAATATGCTTTACTATCCAATGCCATCTGAATCATTCAATAATGAAAAACTGTGAAGTAAATGTGTACTGTAAAAAATGAACAGCTTTATTCACAACGTTAATAGTTTACGGTTTTGGGGGATTATGTGTTTACATTTTTATTTTCTGTCTGATTAAAATCACGTGTTTATATGATAATTACAATGTTTATATTATTACGTTTATTATAATAATCAGCTGTTTTATATCTTTCCTATAAAAGCCGTGTTACAGTTAAGTTTGGTTTGGGTTTGGATTGGATTTGAAAATTGTGAATTAATTCACTCAGATTTATTTGTTTTATGGGAATGTTATTAATATGTCTTATCGTTTCAATGTTGTTATTCACTATGCTGCGACCCAGAATATATAACCTTTCACAATGAAACTGTAATGCTATTCGACTTCAGAACATGGCCAATCTTAAAGTTAGTACGTATCTATTGTCAGGCGTTACGAAGTTCGCCGGGTCAGCTAGTTCCCTATAAGAATAACATGGAATAATGATGTTTATATTGTATTCCATATATAAGTCTATTGCCCGACTATATCATTATACCTCCTCTCCACTATATAAATAATAAATCATGGATCAAAAGGAAAGACAAATGATAGTAGACCCAAATCATTTCTAAGGTAAAATGTATGAACTGTGTAATATTAGGTTGCAAACCCCACCTTCAAAATAAGATTGTTAATTACCTTCTATTCTTCCTAAATTTGGCTTGCACGAACCAGTCGCTTACTGCCTTCCGCACCTGCCTGTCGTCTACCGACTTAAATTTCTGCATACATATCTATAAATAAGGAAAAAACAACTATATAATTTCTCAATAATAGGTTTAATTTAGGTAAGGGCATAACTGATTAGATTAGATTCACCCTTTACAAAGCCAGATTGTTACTCACAAATTATACCTCTCTGGTTTAAGTAGCTACAAAATCTTTAGTAAACAACAACCTATATATGGTTAGAAGAACAAGATTGATCTCCTTTTGTAATTAATTCTAGCCTTAATACTAGCCTTTATATAGTTTAATTTTATGACACAATAAAAATAAAATTATTATAGAATTACAAAAATATTTATTAGATTTATAAGAAAATCAGTATTAAATTGTTAATCAATGACAAATAATGTAGTCTTTGTAAAAACAAAAAATTATATCACCAAAATCAACACTCTGATATTCAGGTTAAAATGTTTATATTTACTTCCCTGTGGGAAATAGATTAGATCATGGATATGTCTAAAGGTAATGTTTTCACTTCATCCAAACAGCTGTTCTTACTCTTTTAAATTAAAAATTTAAAAAAAACTGAAATTTAGCTTAACTGACTGAAATGCTGTTCCAAGTCTGTAATACTGAACCTAATTCCTAACTCCTTTCTTTGTGGCCTTAGGATTTTGTTTACCATACAATGTTTTAAAATTTAATTATTACGCAAATCAAAGGAAGTGAATAGTACAATTAGCCCTACATTTCTCATAGCTCTGAAATTCTCTTACTATATAGGTAGGCTAAATAACATAAAACAGATTTGGAAGATCGTGCTTTTACTTATGCGAGCAGTGGGAGTTTACTAATATACAGAAGGTGGCAGTTGTTAATAAAAAATTAGTTAGTTAACTAAATTAATATTTTGTTACTTACAAATAACAATAACAAATATTTAGGCGATAAACTTACCTCAATTCAATGGAAACAATGAACACAACAAACAAGATGGCAGCCGTAGGGACGCGACGCTTTCGTTGACAACTACGATGCGATACTGAGCAACCGCAGAGCATTGTGGGACAGTGACGCGACGTCGCCACCCTTGCGCATACGGTCTGTAAAGAGTTTCAGCGGGAGCGCGCTGGTCTAGGGGTAGAGCGCGGGGCTTTGATGCCCCCGTCAATCAGCAATGGCTTTTCGCTGTGTGATAATGCCGCAACCCAAACTGGGGTACGCAAAAAGCCGCTACGGCTGAAGTGCCTTAGGAGTAATCCGTCCTTCCAATAAAAAAAAGGTTTCAGCGCAAGGTTTTCACTGAGGGGCTATGACAAGCAAACGTGCTTTCTGGGATGCTATTATTATAGGCAAAATATAAATTATACATCCTAAGTATTTCCACCTTATCATACAGAACATCGTGGATATCCATGGGATGTCCCGGGATATCCACGACATTATGCAGGATATCGTGGATATCCATGGGTTATCCCGGGATATCCACGGCATTATGCAGGACATCGTGGATATCCCAGGGATGTCCATAATGTCCCAGGACATTGTATGATATCCTTCGGATATCCTGCAAATCCCAGGACTTTATAGGATATGCGGGACTCAAATGGGATATCCTGGGGATATAGTGTGCTGTGTGGGTAGCTCTGAGCAAGACAGAGATCGTTATACTCACAAGAAAGAGGATTAACACCGTCGTCCTGCTGCGGTAGGGAGGGAAGTGGTCCAGACAACGCGTGATGCCAAGTACTTCGGAGTCATGGCGGATAACAAACTCAGACAGTTTGAGAGATCAGATCTTCCGTACAGCGGCCAAGGCTCCTAAGGTATTTTCTTACATTAGTAAGCTGATGGCCAATATCGGGGGTCCTCGGTCGAGCAGAAGATGTCTCTTGATGTACGCAGTCCAGTCCGTGCTCATTTATGGGGCAGAGGTGTGGACAGACACTCTCATCAAGGACATATACCGGTTGCGACTCGCCCTGGTTCAGCGTCAAGCTGCGCTCCGGATGTGTTCTGCACACCGGACAGTATCCGAGTCTGTCGTCCCGGTGGTCGCTGAAGTCATTCCTGTCAAAATTTTGGCAGTGGAGAGGAAGGCGATTTATCAGAGACAAGGTGAGATCGGCAAGGATGCTGCAAGATCTGAAAAGTGTTGCCAAACCTTTCAGCAGTGGCAACAACAGCTAGGAGCACGACGCCCGAGGACGATGGACTGTGCGACTCATAGAGTAGATCTAACCGTGGGTGGAAAGGCATGGTGAAGTGGATTACTGCCTCACTCAATTTATGACAGGCCATGGCTATTTAAAGTCGTACCTGTATCGAATGGGCAAAACCGGTTCACCAGTTTGCACTTACTGCTTGGGTGTTCTCGATGATGCGGAGCACACTTTCTTCCGCTGCCCCCGTTGGGAAAGCCGGGCCCTTTTGAGGCGTTGCATAGAGGGATGTGGCAGACCGAGAAAACTTGGTATTTTCTCGGTGGACACGGTCTGCCACAAAATCATTGAGGACGACGGAAACTGGGATTGTTTGTCATCGTCTGGGGCGTCCTTCTAGAGAAGAAAAACGATCTGGGCTATGAAAAGGCCTAGATCACCTAAACAAGTGCTTGGACCTGGAGTGAGCCCCAAGGGCCTAAGCCAAATTTAGGTCCAGCCTGTTGTAATGTGACAAACGGTTCAAGGTTAGAATACTAAAGAGTAGAGGAGGTTTTTTAGTGGGTAATTTTTGGGGGTAGTCCTACACTATAGGCTGGTCACCTGTATGTATAAAGCATTTTTTGCGCCTCTCCCTCAAAAACAAGAAAAAATAGTAGATAGGACGCATACTAATTGAGGAACAATAACACAAGTATAATACCGTATGAGCTTTTAAAACATACTAATTTACTAACTTTTTCTTTACCCTACACACGAAAGTACACTTTCTAAACGTAAAATGAGTTAAGAAAATAGGGGTTTCCGGCTACTGCATGGAAAAATTACACAACGTTAACTTTCTGTGCATTTCTTTGGCATGGAAAGTAACATCTATGGGAGTATTTTGTTGTGCATACCGATCAGCGTTTGCATTAGGCCGATCAGCTGTTGCACTATTTTGCTGTTGCATTAACACTCAGCATTATAAATTCGGGTTTTCTTGATACTGAGTTGAATAAACAAAAATATTCATGTTTTTACACGTTTTTCGATATTGTAATGAAAAATAAGTTTCAATAATCGTTTCGAAAGTGCCTTTGCGGGGCTCGATGGCTTTTCCCCCGCAATAAGTAACTTTCGAGACTTGTAATGGAAACTACTGTTACAGAATGTGTACATGCAGGTATGTATTTTAAGTAATCAAAGTACTGATATTAGTTTCATTTAATTCTGGTTTATTTTAATAGCCATATCAAATTAAAGAGTAAATTACTTAAAATAGGCACTGTTTTCTATTTAACTATTAAAAAAAATGCAAAAATTAGTTGAAAGATTTTTTAACAAAATGAGAATACATAAAATTGGTACGGTATATAAACTATTAATTCAAAATCCAAAACTGATACTGTCCCATAAATATTTAGATTCATCATTAAAAATATAGGAATAAAAATCTGTTAAGTTAAAAATAAGCGGATTTTTCCTAACAAAACAGGTTTGAAACTAAGGTTTTAGACATCAGTATTTTGAAATTTTTACCTTGGAAGGCCTATGAACCCCCTGGACTGGAACCTTACCCATAGGCTCCCTGGGGCTATCCTTCGAATGTCGCCCAGCAAAAAATCCTTTAAAATATGCTTTGATATACAACAATCATATCGTTGATTTGTCCTGTCCCAATCTGTCAATGACTACTTGCACCGGAGCCTATTTGTAGGAATACGATTATGATGTACGGTATTGATAACGTTCTATGCTTCTATGAGATTAAATTTAGACTGTAAATATTCCATTATTACTTTTTTCGGATGGCCTCTTCCGCTACTAAATTAAAAATACATTAGTAAGTATTAAGTTGAAAGTCAAACCTGAATAATTCTAGAATTTGCGGTCATCTGGAATTATTTCACAAACCAGGCCAGAAATTACATACATATGGAACTTCCACTAAACACGCGGTTTTAATTTCCAACGTAGTTTAAGAAAAATGAAGAACATTTTACCGAAGTAATGCAAGTTTAACACTGATAATCCTATTTTATTTTTTGTATTATCATTATATGTTTCAGAAATGCCTACTGATATGTATGATTTGGTATGTGATTTAATATTAGATGGTGTTTATGCCTACAAGTATCTCCGACTAGGTGATATTGAAATACTTGATCATGAAGACATGATAGAAAAGTACTGCGAAAATATTTTACCTTTTGTTAAAACATCCGATGGGAAGAAGAAAAAAAAGGAAACACAAGAGTTAAAGTCATGAAGGATTACGTAAATAAAAGAACTGTTTCGGGCACAGCAAATTGTGTATAAAGATACAACTGAAATAAAGTATTAAATAAAATTATTGATGAAAATATAACTTTTAATTTCATGAAACCAATAAACTAGTTAACTGAAAAATATGATTTACAATTATATTTAACAGCTCTAATGGCTATTTTCCGGTCGCACCTGCTAGGTAATGTCCCTAACTATAACTACGTACTCGGCATAACTCAGGAATAATAACTACGGTACCAGTTTTATGTCTCCGTACAGAAACTTAACTCTTTATCAACGAATGACGAAATTAGGAAAAGGCAGACTTTAGATGATGATTTATGTTTGAATTTGTATTAAAATTTCACCTACACGTTACAAACAATGCCGTCATTCACTGTTCCATAAAAATGTTTGTTTATACCTTATATTGTCATTACCTATGCTAGACCGGTGTCTATCTGTTTTTTCTGATCTCCAAGGCTAGGCCATGTGCCCCACGTCGTTTTAATTGTACAACGGCGTTGGGTACATAGGCCTGCAGGCTCAACGTTCGCCCATGACCTTAAAGGGCAGGTCTATTTGAATTATTATAAGTTCGTGGTTGTAACGCGGCGATTGTACCGTGTATTCACGGACCGGAATAATTATTCCTGGTCGCTTGGTAATCAATTTTTTAGTTTATTCAGATACAGTATTGTACTTTCACTGACCGGAATAATTATCGCTAGCTAATCAATTATTTAGTTTATTCAGATACAGTATTGTGCTTTCACTGACCGGAATAATTATTCCTGGTCGCTTGGTAATCAATTATTTAGTTTATTCAGATACAGTATTGTACTTTCACTGACCGGAATAATTATCGCTAGCTAATCAATTATTTAGTTTATTCAGATACAGTATTGTGCTTTCACTGACTGGAATAATTATCGCTAGCTAATCAATTTTTTAGTTTATTCAGATACAGTATTGTGCTTTCACTGACCGGAATAATTATTCCTGGTCGCTTGGTATTAAATATTTTAGTTTATTCAGATACGGTATTGTGCTTTCACTGACCGGAATAATTATCGCTAGCTAATCAATTATTTAGTTTATTCAGATACAGTATTGTACTTTAACTGACCGGAATAATTATCGCTAGCTAATCAATTATTTAGTTTATTCAGATACAGTATTGTACTTTCACTGACCGGAATAATTATCGCTAGCTAATCAATTATTTAGTTTATTCAGATACAGTATTGTGCTTTCACTGACCGGAATAATTATCGCTAGCTAATCAACTATTTAGTTTATTCAGATACAGTATTGTACTTTCACTGACCGGAATAATTATCGCTAGCTAATCAATTATTTAGTTTATTCAGATACAGTATTGTGCTTTCACTGACCGAAATAATTATTCCTGGTCGCTAACTAATCAATTTTTGTAGTGTATTCAGATATGAACCGTGATTTAACGGACCGGTATAATTATTAGTCCTGGCCACTAGATAATCAAATATTTAGTTTATTTAGATATAAACCGTGATTTCACAGTCCGGAATGATTATTCCTGGCCGCTAGCTAATCAATTATTTAGTTTATTCAGATACAGTATTGTGCTTTCACTGACCGGAATAATTATCGCTAGCTAATCAATTATTTAGTTTATTCAGATACAGTATTGTACTTTCACTGACCGGAATAATTATCGCTAGCTAATCAATTATTTAGTTTATTCAGATACAGTATTGTGCTTTCACTGACCGGAATAATTATCGCTAGCTAATCAATTATTTAGTTTATTCAGATACAGTATTGTGCTTTCACTGACCGGAATAATTATCGCTAGCTAATCAATTATTTAGTTTATTCAGATACAGTATTGTGCTTTCACTGACCGAAATAATTATCGCTAGCTAATCAACTATTTAGTTTATTCAGATACAGTATTGTGCTTTCACTGACCGAAATAATTATTCCTGGTCGCTAACTAATCAATTTTTGTAGTGTATTCAGATATGAACCGTGATTTAACGGACCGGTATAATTATTAGTCCTGGCCACTAGATAATCAAATATTTTGTTTATTTAGATATAAACCGTGATTTCACAGTCCGGAAAGATTATTCCTGGCCGCTAGCTAATCAATTATTTAGTTCATTTAAATATGTATTGTTCTTTTACGAGCCGTAAAATTTGCCCTGTTCGCCGCTATAGCTAATCAATTACTATTAATAGTTAATAAAATAAAATAATGATGTTTTTTATAATTGAGCAGAACGTTTCGGCGGGCCGAGTCATCTCTCGATCGACATTGCTTTGCCTCCCCGATGTCTGTGCTTGTTGCAGATAGTAATTTAAATTTTCTCTGGAACCATTGGTCATAGACTAATATTCGAAATATCAATTTATTTTTAGTTTTGAAGCTGTTTTTATAGTAAAATTATTTTACTATTAATTATTTTATAGTAAATATTTACTAATTAAGTTAATAATTAAGTAATTAAGTTGAAGTTAAAGTTAATTAATTAAGCAAATATACTATTAAATATTTAATTATTATAATATTTGTTTGGATAAAATATTAATAAACATTTTTTTACAGTAAAAAGCCCATAACATTTGAACAATTAGTTTTACAGACATATGGTTGGTTTTATATTTATTGTGTCCTCCATAACTAAAATTTATGGATTTTTAGAGAGAAAATTACTCTTAAAAATAAAAGATTCAATAACATTAAAAAAATTGTCCAGGGGCATAGGCAAAGTGCCTTGTGTCCCTAATTATTTCATAGAAAACAGACGATCGGTGAGATCTCGGGGTATGTACTTTCTCCGCTATACACGTTAGCCTCGCCGCGCCTCAGGGCTGAATAAACCCTTCGCCATACTCTAGCTCGCTGTTTCACTATGTGCATGTAAAGTTCTCCGCTACCATAGCCTTATCGCGTCACTATGTGCATAGGGAGCTCTCCGCTACACCATAGCCTCATCGCGTCGTCACTATGTGCATGTGAAGCTCTCCGCTACACCATAGCCTCATCGCGTCACTATGTGCATAGGGAGCTCTCCGCTACACCATAGCCTCATCGCGTCACTATGTGCATAGGGAGCTCTCCGTTACACCATAGCCTCATCGCGTCACTATGTGCATAGGGAGCTCTCCGCTACACCATAGCCTCATCGCGTCGTCACTATGTGCATGTGAAGCTCTCCGCTACACCATAGCCTCATCGCGTCACTATGTGCATAGGGAGCTCTCCGCTACACCATAGCCTCATCGCGTCGTCACTATGTGCATGTGAAGCTCTCCGCTACACCATAGCCTCATCACGTCACTATGTGCATAGGGAGCTCTCCGTTACACCATAGCTTTGGTGCTACACTATTATTGTGCCCTCGGGGAACTGGCGGTGCAGGTGGTGAGAATGCAAGCCGGGGGATTCTCTGGTCGGGGTGGCATCAAAAGCCATCACGGGTCGGTTCTAGATATGATCCAGCGAGTGTACTGTTGTCGCTAGCGGCCATCTGTGGCGCGTGATGGATGGCATACCCTACTTCTCCTCTATAGTGGTGCCTATTCCAACGGCATAGCAGAATAGCCCTAAGGTCTCTTGTTAAATCTACAATGCATTTTGGGGTTGTATTTCCAGCCCCTTAAAAAGCTAGTAACACAATTTTTGAAACACAGAATATTATTCTTATTCTAGAAAATTACATATACAGCATAATCAAATTTCTGTGGTTGAAAGAAACATAAAATTTTAAAATAAATGTCCAGCTTGACATTTACACTCCGCGTGCCTACCACAAAAGAATCGCGATCAACGAATCTACGCAGCCTTTTCTTTCTTGTTGCTGAGGCTGCAGTGATAAATTCATGTCTGTTTTTATTTTATTATTTTTCATTTCTTTTATAAATGTAATTATTAGTTTTTAAACTGTTTTAAACTCATAATTTCAATTATAATAAAATATCCATAGCAATAAAGTTTTCTTCGACAGTCACAAAGCGTACTCGACCTAAAAGGCGGTTTCAATTTGAGCGGGTCCACTCCACTTACACCCAATATTCTCATCAAATTGATAGTGGCGCGCATGTTTGGTGGGGAGTGGGTAGCAGCGGCGTGGAGAGGGTTGCTGTTGGTAGTATCGATTGTGGTAGCAGACAGCAGACAACCGCAGCGCTAGCAGACGACACAGGTGGCGAATCGTAGATGAGATTAATGTTCAGCGAAAATGAGATCTAATTTTTGTCACTACTTTATTGTTCTGGGACTGATACTGTTTATTTCGCTTACACAACAACAAGATAATAGAGAAAAACAAGATATAAAACCTCTAATGTAAGTATTCAATGGAAAAATAAATCTATGCTATTTGAATCAATACCATAAACTTATACGTGTTTCATATATGAAATAAACTTTTAGTTTAATCTTGTTTTATAGAACACTCTAGTTATCGTTTGGAGTTTGAAATAAAGAAAACAATTATTTAGTGGTTATGACAGTCGCATGTCAGGCCAATGGACAGAGTGTGGTTATGATAGTTGTGAAAAATTCAATAGAATCAATTACTCATACAAGTTAATACATTATTCTTTACCACACAATATTACAGTTCAATCAAAGTAATATCAAGAATTATTATGAATTAAAGTACTAGGAAGCTGCAATAAGATTTATTAGCTAATATGGTGATAAAGTGTGAAGTTAAAACTTACTTGTAAAGAGTAACAAAATAATATTTATTTACCTTTAGAACAAAATTTACTGTTCAATCATCTAAAAACGGCGGGACAAATTTTTCAGAGAGGGTATTTGAGCTAGAGATTATTTATAAGGGATTTAATGAATATAGTTAATTTTTATTGCCAAACCACCGTCCAAACAAAAATATTAAGAGTAAAAATTAAAATTAAATTAATTTATGTTAGTTCTTACCATCCCATAAGTTACCTATTTTCACTGTCTATTTATAAGACCATTTTGTGATTTTTTTAAGGAATATATCAATTATCTGATTTTTCATTAAAATGAATTCATTTGTAGCCTATTACTGTACATGGTAACTTTAAAATAATTAGTGAATTAACATAACTTGTTCTTTATTCTTCAGGTATCTGTGATAAACTCATGCAATAAATATAAAATAAATAAATGCGATAGGAATGGAATAAACTCATGAAGTATTTTTCTATGAAAAAGTTTATCCGGAACCTAATATGTTTATACAATAAACATAAATCTCTTCGACAGTAAATGTGCAACTGACAGAAGTTATTTTTTATTTAATTTATTCCACAGATGTCTGTATTTAGAAGATATATAACGCTTAAAAATTTAAATAAAATTAATATATCTGTTGCCTTGAGTTTTTATTAATATTTTAGACACATATGAAATAGTCTGAAATAATAATGCATCTATTGTCTGTTCATAACTTTCTTTAAAATTTCATTGAAAACATATTTTCAGAGTGCAAGGATGGGCAGATAGGCTTGGAACTGAACTTTGGGAGTTGGGCGACTTTTTCACAAGAAGAGTAGATGTTATAGATGTAAGTATTTGACAATAAATATAATTTTAACATAATCCAATACTATAATACAAGCAAGGTTTGTATATTTGCACACGGATTTCGAAAACGGCACTAAGGAATTTCTTTAAATTTTGGAAATAACTAATTTCCGAGTAGAAAATAAGTTCTAGATAGGTCTAATGTCCAGGAAAATTCTTTTTTTTCTTGTAATATTAAGTTTAAAATCTAAAAATTTAACATTACGCTTATGGAGAATAAAATGTAAACAATACAAACCAAAACAGCTGTTTATAACCGTTTGACAGTTCTTGATTGAAGACGGCGGGGAACAATATGTGAATAGAGGTTTTTCATAAATATTTATTTTATTTTATGTATGTAATAAATGTAAAATTATCAGGTTATTAAACAATTTGTAAAAACTTAAGGGTAACATAACTGTGCGAAATAAAAGCAAGAAAGAGTATTTCCAAAATCTTCCGTGTTTTGATAGAAAACGTATTTGTTGTATTGCTTGAAGACACTGTAACAAACCAATTAATATGTGTAAATTAAATTTCTCTTTTGCTTTTCAGTCCTCATTCCGTTTATATCAAAATCAGTTGGTCACAGGCTAATAATAACTGTATGGATAGTTAAACAGTAAATGATCGGTTAAAACAATTGAGGTTGGCTAAAACACCTTAACCGGCGTCTCTCATTTGGCAGATGCCGTGGTCCAGTGGTAGCGAGTTGGCCTCGTAGAACAAAGGTCAAGTGTTCAAACTCCATCAGGGTCAATACTTTTTTTTCAGTGCTATATTAATTATGGTGTATTAAATCGGTTTTATTTAAACCACATAAATGTTTTCATTGAGTAATAAATGTGTTTTAATTTTTCTAATTAATTTTTATAATACATGTATTATTCTAAACGAGCAAAGCTCGGTCACCAGGTACTGCTATTTAAGAAAGGTAGTTCAATTCAAGGTAATGGTACTCTTTACCAATTTCTGATTGTCTGTAACGACAAATCATGAGCAGTGAGATGTGAAATTTCCTTATACTATTTCAAATAGTATCACTGAGTTGTGATCAACTGTAATCTTTGATTATGTAGTCATGGACAGGCTTATTGGCAGGTGGTTGAAAAACCGCTGTTGCCAATTTTTACATAAATATGTCTAAGCTTTGGGGGGGGGGAGGTGTTAGCGTAGTTGTTTATACAACTATATGGACAAAACACATAGTCAGCTGGTAATGATCAAATGTGCTACCTCACTAGCGCTATAGATCGGGCTTTCGTCTGGACAGAAAAGCTCTGTAGTGTTTTGAATGTGAATGAAACAAGACGTTTGTTTACTATTTAATTATTTTAACCTAATTGTAAAGTGTTTTGTTTCAAAGGGTTTAACCCTTTGAGTGTGGAGCGTCTCAATCAGAGATGCGCTCAAATTGCCAGCCCTAGGTATGGAGGATCTGCTGTGTTTAGTAAAAAAATTTATATAAAACTTATAAAAACTTATAAAAATATTATTTATTAACATTTCTTTGTTCTGTTTTTTGTTTACTTAGGACAAAATTGTGCATCAAACAACATATATAAGTATGATAATTTGAAGTAAAAAAAGAAAAAATTGTTAATTTTTTTTAACCCATTCCCGTTGGGCAGAATGGTCGACGCCTGAGGCCCTCCGGTCTGAACGAAAATCGAGCCTTGTTCACTACGACTGCGCGTCACTATTAGCGTGAAAGAATTAACGGTAACTTCATGAATTATATGTTTTGATTTCTTTGCCCTGTTCTTTATACCCTTTAACTGTGAATACAATCACTTTTAGCAAGAAAAAAAATTATTACTGTACTTTTTCACCAGTTCCAAGCTGTAGACTCAGAAACAAGTAGGTACTAGTAGTTGTTTCATCAAATCTTATTTAATTTTCAAATAATTCCTTTATTTCATTTGGCAGATCTACTTATAGTTACCTGCAGTAATAAATAGTTAATAATAAATCTTTAAATAATCATTATTACTGTATTATCATCAATAAATACAATTGCTGAACGAATTGTGGGGATGAGAAAATAATTTACCATCAATAAGGAACATTTGACACTAAATATGATGATAAAAGACGACGCCAACACCATCTATCAGATGAGAAATGAACTAGAACACCTAACGGCGGAAAAAAGAACTATGTCAAAATATAAGCAGGTAACGCACATTGTTTGCTCATAACCGCCCCACGGGACGCACATTGCACGTCATTAGACATCTGTCTAGCGAAGTACGCAGACGAGCAGTGTGCGTCATTAGACAGGAATGGATTATTAAAAAAATACAAGTTTGAACTAATAAAACATTTTTTTAAACTATCATTTGCTTATTATCTGCTTTATAATCTTAAAGATAAATAAAAATTGAGTAGAAATCATGTAAAAAACATATTTTTATTCCTTTTTTAATGAAGAAAAAATTAGCAAAATTAACAGAAATTGTGTTTTTGGCAAGTTTTAGCATTACATAGCAACCATGTCCATTTGTAAACTATAGATTAAAATTAGTCTACACTATATTTTAGGCACTATTAGGCACTATTTTACAGCGTGTTAGAAATGACAATAATTTAATAATAAACATTAAAATTTTGAAAATATTGTAATAGAAATGAGCCGTCTTTAGTTATTGATTGTCGCGGGATTGTTTATGATTGATCACGATCTCAGAAAGCATTCCGCCATAGATTAAGACACATAAAAATAAAGCCCATTTCTTTCTGAAGGTTTTGGCGTAATTTAAGCAGGTACATTAACTGCTACATATTATAAACTGTGATTTTCTGAGAGTCTCGTAGCAAGACGCTCGGCACTCAAGCTACAGTAACAGCGCATCTCGGATCAAGACGCTCGGCATTCAAAGGGTTAAAAAAATTCATCCTAATTAAATATAACAACTCTCCGTTTGGGCCTGAAGATGTCCGGTGTGACTGGACAAAATAAATTGCCAATTTAACACCTTTTGTATATATTTACCGTCTGTATATAATTACAATAAAGGTGTAAATATATTAGGTAGTGTTGGAAGACGTGAGTTTTTACTTCATCCGATTCTTGATCATTCATAATTCGTTAGATGATATGTTACACATATAAAAATTATTTTCAAGATATAACATGATCACATAACAATGTGGAAATAGTTCACTAAAACAAATCATTGAGATTTTGAAGCTTTTGAAACAGAACAGCTGTGATTTATATTTTTAACAAAAATGAACTGACAACACAGGTGCTCAGTGTTGCCATTTTGTAGTGTTAGAAAGACAGTGTTCAGTATTTTTTTAAATTTGGCTACAGCACAATTTTAACCACCCGCTTTTAAGCTTGTGCACGACTATAGTTTCATATATAAAGAAGTTGAAATGACAAATGAGATGAATAAGTAAAGGTTACATGCCAATAGCTATAAAAGAATACTAAAAAAGATGAAATAATAATCTAAATATGTAAGAAATAAATAAATAAGGTAAAATTTGTATAATGTGAAAAGTATTTATATAAGATTAATTTTTGGGAAGGATGTTAATACATGTGTAGAACTTCAGTGAGTAGAAGAGATGGTCTTTAGTCAAGTCTTAGTTGAAACAGCTTTCCTCATGAATGTTTTGCAGCATGTTAGATATCCACCAGCATTGTGAGGTTTGATTTTTATAGTTGGGTAACTACTGGTACAAGTTTTTTTGCACATAAAGAACATACAGTGGATCCTTAATAAATCATACCTCAACAGTTCAAAGTCCTTTAAATGTTGAAATATTTTTACTCCACTTGCTTGAATTTCCCTATCTTTTGCAATGTTAATTTTACGTCTACAAATCTAATATTTTACAATAAACAGCTTGATTAGTTGAAGTTTTAAGATACTTTTAGCAAATTTCTCATAGGGAAGAAGCTATTACCATAGGTCTCACGGCATTAAGCCCGGGACCATGTTATTTTTTGTTTTTAGGTGTCCATAGGCAAAAAAAAAATTATATATCGTCGTTAAATATTATATATATATATATATATATATTATGTGTGTGTGTGTGTGTCTGTGAACATGATAAATCTCGTATCAATCTATATTTTTAGATGAAACTTGATAGGCCTATTCAAATTTATGTGGTTGTTCAGCTTCATGTGGTTGAGATCTATCCATTTATGCCTAATAATCATAGTTTATGTGTTTATCATGGCAGATAACCTGCATACTCTTTTTCCATGTTAATCATATAGGGAATAGGTAAACTCCTTTATTTATGGGCAGATGTTGATGAAACTTGGTATATAACGTGACATATATAATATTAGTATTATATTATTGATTTGGAAATTTGCTTAGTACGCAGGTCTGCCGTGGGTATGCATAATGACGGGGTATTTGTCATTTTAAGTACCTCTGCAAAATCAAAACCTTAGCTCAAAAACCACTATAATTCAAAGTCATGCAACCACCAAACCTCTACAAGTCGAAGTGAGAGCCCTCGTTATGATCCAAATATCGATACTGTATTTTATTGCCTCGTGTTTTGACAGGAAATAGCAATCCTTTATTCTGTTCAAATTCCCCTCCTGTTGTGATCCATCTCACTACCTTATTCTTGGGCCAGAATTTGAAGGTGTGTGTAATATAGATACAGTGCATTCTTTGGGTTGAAGTGTTTATGCTAACATGGCAAAATATGCGTACGTACAATACACTTACCTATGAGGAAACATTCAAAATTATCTTAATGGAAGAAAAAGGCGAGAAGAAAAAAGGGGAAATTGCCAAGCGGTTTGGTATACCAGCCATTACTTGATCCACCATAAAAAAAAAGAAGTTTGGTATGAGATAAAACATCAACATCAAAGAGAATGAAAGGGCTGGAATCAAAATAAATTGAAGATTGTGAGTTAGTTTTTTTTATTTGTGAGAGTGTTAAAAATGTACCATACATGCACAATTATACACCATATTATAAAAGGAAATCAATTGTCCTCATATTTATTTTTTGCACTGAACTGAACCTTTATGAATTGAGTTTTTGGAAGGATGAACCTTGATAAATCGAGCTTCTATAATTCAAAATACTTGATAATTAGAGAATTACCTGTTTCCCATGGGATTTAGTTATTGAAGTTCCAGTTCCACTGTATTACGGAAATATATATCATTTCAGATGAAAATTTCTTATTTTAAAACTTCATTTAATTTAAAAATTGTTTTTTCAATAAGATGTATGTATTATCAAAGTGAAAGAAAACAAAGCAAGGACAATCAATTAGTTTAACGCTTCAGTGTGTTACAGTACAAAGTTTATTTTACTTTTCAGAGTTTCAAAGATGCAAAAGTAGAGGTAAGGGAAGGAATGAAAATAGTCAGTGAACTGGCAAAAGAAATGGAAGATATGATGAATAGTAAGATCGCTGCAGTAAAGGTAAGTCTGATTGAAACAATGCTTCAAAAAAACATAACAGTTTAACATTTAAAAACTTGGATTGGTACATACGTGAGAGTAATAGTTGTCATTGTTGGGTATTTATCAACAATTATTTAAATCAAGTTGGCACTCCTGCGAGCAACCACATAAGAAAATTCATCACTTCGATCTCCTCTAAAGCCCGCCATTGTTAGCCTAATTGCATATTCTAATTATGACTTCAGTGAATAATGTCACTCACCTTTTTAACTATATCAGAGCTAGAATTGGTTATATTATTTAGATTGTGTTTGATATTGAAAACCATCAATATTGTCAATCTGTTGTGGGATGATAAAATCCCTAAGAAAGCAAATTTAACAATGTCTACAATTATTATTTTTCATCTATCTTAACCCTCCGAGTGGCGGAGGTGTTAATCTTAGTTTGAATTTTTTGATTTATTTTTACTTTCAATTTTTTTGCTTTAACACACTCAGTGGGAAAATGTCAACCAGAATAGTTTCTAATCCATTCTGTAGCTGCTGCAGCCTTGTTACATTTACTCCACCACTGTACCTTTGCCACATACTGTATGTCTATCCAATACTATAATACGAGCAAGGTTTGCATATATATTTGCACACGGATCTCGAAAATGGCACCGAGGATTTTCTTTAAATTTTGGAAATAACTCATTTCCGAGTAGAAAATAAGTTCTAGATAGGTCTAATGTCCAGGAAAATTCGTGTTTTCTTGTAATATTAAGTTTAAAATCTAAAAATTTAACATTACGCTTATGGAGAATCAAATGTAAACAATGCAAACCTAAACAGCTGTTTATAAACGTTTGACAGTTCTTGATTGAAGACGGCAAAGAACAATATGTGAATAGAGGTTTTTCATAAATATTTATTTTATGTATGTAATAAATGTAAAATTATCAGGTTACTAAACAATTTGTAAAAACTTAAGGGTAACATAACTGTGCAAAATAAAAGCAGGAAAGAGTATTTCCAAAATCTTCCGTGTTTTGATAGAAAACGTATTCGTTGTATTGCTTGAAGCTACTGTAACAAACCAAATAATTGGTGTAAATTAAATTTATCTTTTGCTTTTCAATCCTCATTCCGTTTCTAACAAAATCAGTTGATCACAGGATAATAATAACAAACAGTATGGACATTTAAATTCAGTATAAGATTAGCTAAAACGATTGAGGTTGGCCAAAAACTCTTAAACTACGACGCGAAATCGGCTGACGCCGTAGCTTAAGCGCTTAGATCTCACGTATGCAAGGTCGCGTGATCGATCCCCACCCGAGGGCTATATAAAAATTTGTTCAGTATTTATGCCATATTAATTAAGGGGTATTAAAACGGTATTATTTAAACCACATAAATGTTTTCATTGAGCAGTAAATTTGTTTTAATTATGCTAATTAACTTGTGAAATACATGTCTTATTCTATCCGAGCAAAGCTCGGTCACCAGGTACTAAACTATTATTCATCACAGTGTATTAGATTATAAATTTTCAGTTTTTTTTTGTAAAAGACTACAAAATTGATTGACCACGTCATTAAGGTAGACAAAGCCACCATGTTATCAATTTTTATATGTAGGATTGTGTAGAGCTGGGTAGGTTGAATGCTTCATGAGTATTTTTTTATTTTATTATTGTTATTTTTTACTTTTTTTTGAGGGAGAGGCGGAAAAAATGCTTTATGCACACAGGTGGCCAACCTTTAGTGAGACTCCCCTAAAAAGCGGGTTTACCCACTAAAAAAACCTCCTCTACTCTTAAGGTTTCTAACCTGGAACTATTCGTCACGTTACAACAGGCTAGGCCTCAATGGCTTACACCCTTGGGGCTCACTCCATGTCCAGGCACTTTTTTTAGGTTATCTGGGCCTCTTCGCAGACCAGATCGCTTTTCTTCTCTAGGACAACCCCGGACGAACTATGACAAACAATCCCAGTTTCCCTCGTCCTCAATGATCTTGTGGCAGACCGTGTCCGAAAACACCGTTCTCGTGCAGCCTCCAGGCAGGGCTTTTCCCAAAGGGGGCAGCAGATGAAAGTGTGCTCCGCATCGTCGGGAACGCCTGGGCAGTAAGTGCAATCCGGTGAACCGATTTTGCCCATCCGATACAGGTACAACTTGAAATAGCCGTGGCCTGTCATAAACTGATTGAGGAAGTAATCCACCTCACCATGCCGCCTTTCTACCCACGGTTTGACCTGCTCTATGAGTCGCAGTACATGTCCTCAGGCGTCGTGCTCCCAGCTGTGTTGTCACTGCTGGTAGGTTTTGGGAGCACTCTTCAGACCTTGCAGCATCCTTGTCATTCCCGCCTTGCCTCCGATAAATGACCTTCCTCTCCCCTGCCAAAAGTTTGACAGGAATGACTCCAGCGACAACAAGGGCGGCAGGCTCGAATACTGTCCGTAATGCAGAACACACCTGGAGCGCAGCTTGACGCTGAACCCGGGCCAGACGCAACCGATCAATGTACTTGGTGAGAGCGTCTGCCCAGACTTCTGCCCCATAAAGGAGCACGGACTGGACTGCGGGATACCCAACTAAGATGGTCTCCTCTGGCATCTCGGATCTCGGAAGGCTGTCGTAAGCGAAGTTCCAGAGATCCGAGCCGAGGATTGAACCTTGCGCGGCACCAGAGGTGACCTCCATTGTCCGCACTGATTCACAGGTATTTTAACTCAGTTGTTTGGAGCGGAGATGGTTCTCTATGAGCCTCAGCAGGTATGATGGAATACAAAAGGTATTACGAAGCGAATCCAACACATCGACCCACCTTGCCAATTCGAAAGCATTCTTGACATCAAGTGTAACAAGAAGCACCACTCGGCGAAATGGTTGTGGTTCTCGGCCCTTTCCATGGCTCTCTGGACTTCAGTGATCACGTCGATTGTTGATCGCCCCTTTCTGAAACCGTATTATCGGGGGGACACGACCCTAGCAGCTACCAAGACGGAAGTTAGACAATAGCGAATCAACTTTTCAAACAATTTTCCAGCCGTGTCCAACATACACAGAGGTCTGTGGGACAACAGCAGCTCTGGATCACCTTTTCCCTTACTGATGAGCACAAGCCTGGTGTTTTGGGGGGGGCGCTTTGGGTGTTCCCAACACAAGCGCAGCATGTGTTGGGAACACCCCTTCGATCAAGTAAGCATTGTACATTCACAGCAGCAGTCTGGGATTAACTGTGTAAATCTTCTTCAGAGCCTCGCTAGGAATCCCATCTAGGCCAGGAGCCTTGTTGCTCTTCAAGGAAAGAACAGAGGTCTCCAACTCCTCAATCGTGAAGAGCGGAATGCCTTTTACCTGACCGAAGTCAACCAGCGGACGCTGCGGATGTCTTGGAAACAGGGCATTGACGATCCTATCCATGGTGGCGGCTTCCATGATGGAGGGTGGAGAGCAGGCGCCGAGCTTTTGGGTCACGAGTTGATTCCCTTGAGTAGAGGGGGAAACAGTTCAGAGGGTGAACATGTGATGATGTGCTCGTCAATTTTTTGCAAATAACAGTGATAAAAGTACAGTTTTAAGTATTTGTTTTGGTATGTAATTGTGCTACTAAATTTTATCTGGAAGATGAGTAAGTTTTCTTTTATGTACAAACAGTTTATGAATGAGTAAGTTGCGGTTTAAGTAAAATAGACTTGATAATTTTTATTAATATTTCCTGCAAGGAAGATGTGATAAGAGATAAGAGGGGTCAAAGAGCAGCAGCTTAGCGGAGCTTGAAGCTATCAACTTCACCACCTGTACAGCTTACTTCAATGTTTACAAACATTGTTATCTTGTCCTAGGACTGGTCAGTGGATCTAAATGAATTTCTTGGCTTGGTGGGGATATAGTTTTGATTTGTAGATCATTAATTCTTATTTTGTGAATTTTGGAAATATTTTATTTTATGACTGATTGCAATTTGATTCAATTTAATCTATATTTGAACCCTCTATAATTTTTGTAATATAAATGGCAGCATCTGTGAATGAAAGTCTACCTAAGGGCCAGACTAGAAAGGAACACATAAGAAAAAATGGAATAAGTAAAGGAAAATTGACATATACATAAAATCTCAAAATGGAAAAGTCTTTAGGCCAAAAAGTGAGCTGTCAAAATATATAAGAGAAAAGGGTCTAAAACTTAAGGTTGAGAATTTCATCATTAAATATCTCAGTTACCTCAAATGAAACTGATTCGCCAAATGTAAGGAGCAAAATACTGCATGAGAAATCTTTAAATAATTATTCTTCTAATGTGAAAGATAATATTTCTGTGAACTCTAATGAGGTACAGACAGACAATAACTAAAACAGTTTTCTAATAGTGAATGAATTATTGAGCACTCAGAGGCTCTCAGACTTGATCCTTCAGGTAAAGTGTCATTTTTGATCCTTAACCCTCTTATATACCATGCTGTGAAAAACTTAAATGAATATTCACATTTTTTGAACTCAATTAAAATTATGGATTACAATATCATAATTATGACCTAACAGCTAAATGGTGTGAGTGGTTCTCACTGGAGAACACTGGTATATACAAAAAATAACAACAGCTTCCACTATTATGATTCACTTGAGAGTTATAATGCTGATGATGCTGAAGTTGTAGCCAATAAAGTCTCACTGTATCTAAATGCCCCTGAATATAAATTATTTATTGTTGATGGACCAAAGCAAGTAAATGCTTATGATTGTGGCATAAACATGTGTCTTTTTGTCAAGCTCTTGGTTTTTGATAGTGAGATGTTGAAGGACGGTATCATAAATGTGGATAAGTTGTTAAAATTTCTATCTGTAAATCAGAATGATATAATTAACGTGCAATCACAGATAGCATATATCCTAAAAACCTGAATCCTAGAAGTGTATTTTTGGCAACTGATGCTATATGCCTGTCATTGTTTAGTGAAAATACAAATAAATTAAAAGTTGATACATATGAAAAGGATAAATCAATGTCAGTAACTAAATCACAATTGAGTCATATAGGATGGTCAGAAGTTAAGTTGAATAAATCTAGTCACTGGTAAAACAACCTCAACAGCAAAAAATTACAGTGGTTCTTTCTAATCATTTCAGCCTGTTAAGTGATGAGGAAGAAATTGACTTGAGTACCCCAGAAACAAATAGAGATCAATCAAGGAAAAAACACTCGAAGACACAAATTATTATTAGTAAATAAGCAACAGGATAAAAACTGCAACCACGTAATCAGCGAAATCGTGCAAGTGAACAAAAGAGCATGGAAAGGGGAAGAGTTCTTGTCCTTGCCGATAGCCATGGGAAAGACTTCACCAGATACATCCAGATGCAAACCTTCCTCTTTGTATCTACAACAATGAGACCAAACGCAATGTTTGATCAGGTCACACACAATGTGTTAATTGCTACCAAGAATTTCACTAAAAGAGATTATGTTGTAATTGGGGAGACATTCAACATTGACACAAAGCATGCCCATCAACTACCTCAGAAAGTTGCTAAATTGTCTAGCATGCTGAATTTCACAAATTTAATAGTTGCTACTGTATCCCTCCGTCATGATATCTCTTACCTCAACAATAAAATCTCAACAATAAATAGTCAAATTGTAAACACTGTTGAAATGCAAAGGGATAAACCTACAGTTCTTCCTTTGCATGATTTGCCCCGAGATCTTTATACTAACCATGGCCTCCATTTTAATCGCAGGGGAAAGACAAAATAGGTAAACTTATAATAAACATTATAAAGTGTATAGGAAAGGAAGCTAATAATAACAATATGCTTCACCTTGGAAAACTTAATCCCACATGCAAAATATTATCTTAAGATAAATGTAACCTAGAGCTGAACAAGCAAACAAACTATAAAGTAGACATAAGTGGGAAAATTGCAACACTTCAAGCAACTCGATCCATAACAATCCGTTGCTTAAGCACATGAATATTCAAGGTGCCTTATGTAAAAAAATCCATGAACTAAAAATATTTTTAGATAACTCAAATGTAGTATATTGTGTCTAAATGAACATTGTTTAATGGAAACCCAAGTTAATCCTGTCAAGCCTCAGTAATTATAAATTGGCAGGATTTTACTGTAGAAAATTTTCAGCTAAAGGAGGATCCTGTATATTAGTTAGACAGAACTATGGTTTTAAAGAAAGAAAAGATTTTTATATTTATAATGAAGAGAGTATTAGCGAATTTCCCATAGGGAAGAAGCTATTACCGTAGGTCTCATGGTAAGACTTAAGCCCGGGACCGTGCTATTTTTTCTTCTTTAGGTGCCTAGAGACCAAAAACAATAGTCGTTAAAATTTATATATATATATATATGTGTGTCTGTGAACATGAAAACTCTCGTAAAAATGGTCCAATCGAGACCAAATTTGGTAGAGACGTGTGTTCCTGCATTTGCTGAGAGGAGTTCGTAAACCAGACATATCGGGCAATCGGAACGAATAACCTTAAAAAACTACACAATTTAGTTCCTTAAAGTTTTTCTCTATCTTCAACGGTTACCGAGATATTAAAATATCTAAACTCAGTATGTTGTATTTTGGGGCTCCAATGTTAATCTTATGGAGGATAAGGAAAAAATAATGTTTCACTTATTATCTAATATTTTTGGATGAAACTTGATATTTAGCTTCATGTAGTTGAGATCCATACATCTATGCTTAAAAATCATAGTTTATGTGTTTATAGTTATGTGTCATAGTTATGTGAGCTAGATCCTGAAAGAAAGGAAGGCATCTAGCTCTAAGAAGAACTGTGAGTAGAGTCCCCTAGCTTGGCTCAGGTACCCCAGGGTCGCCAGCCCACCAAAAGGAAGGGGAGGCCTCCCGTGTAGTCGAAAGCCGACTACCCCTGAGGGCGCTTCAATATTAATTAGTACAATGAAATTGTGTTGATTAAATACAGTTTTAACCACAACTTAATTTATTTAGAAAGTGATAGGTTTTTGTAGTGTTAAAGGTTTTTAAAAACTAAAAATATGTTGTGGATAGTTGAGTTCAAGTGTATCTATAATTTACATAAGCAATATTAAGTTATCTACCTAAGCAACATGATTATTACAGAGAATAGTGGACACCGCTGAAAATGCAGCAGTAGATTGTAACCCCGATGAGCCAGTGCCAGAGTCATATGAATACTACAATGCTAAACTACTGAGAGCTCCAGGGACTCTGAACCAGACTGGCGATGACCCCAAGGGAACCCGAGAGCTGCAGCTCACTCCCAACTCGCACTTCTTTGACTTCCCTGTCAACACCAGTGTCAGCTCTGTGCATGTGCCAACCAATGTTTATGACAGAGGTTCTTTATTTTATTATCATAGTTGTTTAACATTTGGACTCATTTAGTTTAAATTAATATGAATCAAGAACTTTATTGACTATTAAATAACATAAATGTTACATTAGGCTTCATGAATTATAACTAAAACAAAACTAACACACTAAATTAAACATATAACATGAATAGTCCTGTTTAGCCCATGCCTATGGAACTTCATAAAATCAAATCAGACATATCACTAAATCAGAAATCAGCTAAATCAGGTGTACAATGATTATATACAGTAAAATAAAAATGGTAAAATAAATCTAACAAAGTAACAATCGACAAGCACTGACCGACTTACATAAGTTACCATACTGTCTTACACATTAAAAATCTATTAATTAATAATTTTATTCAACTATCAATAAAAAAGCCTAAAGGTAATTAGGAAAGTCAAAGGAAAAGTTTTACTTTATAGAACCATTCTTATTTTGTTTGATTTTATTCTTGAAGCTATTAAAAGGTAATACTTTGATTAGCTGGGATCCCAGGATGGTCATACCAGTTTCTTCTGTATTATTATTTCTTATTCGAGGGACAACTCATCGAAGTGTGTATTTGGAGTTGAATAGGGTAGAATGAGTGAAGGGTGAGTGTGATGATAGAAATGAATTTGATTTTTGTTATACAGTGAGATTGGAAGTTAGTTTGACAAAATTGTATCAGGTAATAATAAGTCAAGTTCATATCCTGAATTGTTTTTGTTTTATTGAATTCATAGCATGGGACTTATAAGTCGATGACCGAGTTCATTATTATTAGGTGTTGTATTTAGTGAAGAATTAACTGTCAACATAACTCTTTCTTGGCCATTGTTTACAGTGCTGAGTCGTTGTCCAACCACTGTTGTTGTTGTGAGGGGGAATGTGGACTGGTTCTGGGTTGTTGGTAAACAGTGGTTGGTTGGGTTATTGGTGGGTTTGGACTCTGGATGTATATTACACACAGTTGATTTTGCTCTTTCGTGGGGTAGTTGCGATCAGATTTATAGTTCTGATCATAGTTCCGTTGAGGGTACTGTTCTCTCTGATAGGGTTTATAATCTCTGTGGGTTCTGTGGTGTGGATAATTAGTATTATTGTGTCTGTTGTTCTGTGTGAACTTGTTTTGCTTGTATCCCTCGTTTTGTTGGTGATACTGACGGTTAATCTTTGGTTGATATGCCTGTTGGTTCACATATTGATCTTTGTCCTTTGGTTGGTTCTGGGTATTGGGACTAGGTGGTCTACTGTTTTAGTGGGGATTAATATTGAAATTCTTTGCTCTCTTTGGTTCGTCCTTGACGTCTTCTTTTAGGAGGAGTCTTTCATTGCACCTGACGGTCGTGATGTTCTGTACACTGACACTGTCTTGGATAATTGAATCGAATCTTTCTGCCATGAGTGTGACAATTTCTTCTTCACTCAGACTGGGACTTTCATTGATTGTAATAAAAGTACACGTTCTGTTAGGTATTCGGTTCGGCTTAATGTCCCGTAGTCCTTATACTTTTCAGCTTCAATTTTGGCTCTTATTCCTCTTTGTACAGCTATACCCCAGTATTTAGATTCTAATTCTCTAGCAAATTGTTCCCATTCTAAAATTTGAGATCATACGAGTTGTAACCATCGTGATGCGGGTCCTTTCAATGACGTCTCTAATGTTTCTTTTAGATACTCAATTGGGTCATAGCTTGGGTTTCTCTCCAATCCTTTCTCATAATATCTTTTTAATTTAAATAAGTATTTTTTCGGGTTTCCGCTCCTTCCATTAAATTTAGGGATTCATCTGTAATTGTATTCATTACCGCTGCATATGACTTGTATTGTGCAGGTTGGTCTATTTAGAGGATTGACATGTTTAAAATCATTGTTAACCTCAGATTCACATTTACTTAAATTCTGATTTAATGTTTGGATTTCAACCCGTTGAGCTTCAATTATTTTTGTCTGTAGTGTGATTTTAAGTAGGACTTTGTTTTGTAAAGTCATGAATTTTATCTTGGAATTTTTTACTTTGCTCAATTTCATCATTTATTTTTTTATTAGTTTGTTCGATTTTATTATTAGGTACTCTGTTCAATTTTATCACTCATCGTTTGTTTAGACTGTCCAATTTTATATCCTAAATCAGTCATGAGATTAATCAACGTATGCATATTAAATGTAGAATGAGTGTAATTTTTTAATGGGGACATTCGTGTTATTTTGGTTACATTCGGCTGTGTTTGGCTCGAAGTGTTGTCTGCAAGTGTATCTGTCATGGGTTCGGCTATCGGTGGCGGGCGAGTGTACTACAGTTGCGCTTGACGCATGAACCGTGCTCTGTGATTAGCTGGTGGGCATGTTGTTGCTTCCTAGGTTTCCACTATGTTCCAATAATGATCCACTAATTTAATACGGGGGGACTTTCACTAGGAACTGCGTCCTTGAATATTAAAGTTAAATTTTATCACTGGTACAGTAGGAACAGTCCTTTCACTTCCAATGTTGGTTGAACTCTCTCTTCTTGGTGTATAATTCACACATTGTAGGAGCACATAGTTGGATCATATGTTCACTGGTTACTTAATTTAGTGCCTTAACCCTGAGGCACTAAATGAGTTAAAAGGCACTCATGTTCCGTGTATCTATGTGTCTTTAATTATTGATTTATAGCTTAAGAATAAATCTGTCAGGTTATATGTATTTTATGTTTTTGAACAAATTTTGTCAAATGACGTTTTAAAACGTCGCTACCCCTTTTTGCGGTACCATTAAATTGACGTTTTAAGACATCATTCCTAGTTTGATGCAAAATACGGTACTCTTTAAAGGGTTAATGACTAATTTTGAATTACTGTATGTTATGTAATTTTTTATGTATTGCAATTTTTTTATATTATATTATATATATATATATATTTGAAGACTTAATTAATTGAATTAATTAATTATAATTAATTAATTAATTGATGAGAGGTTTGTCGATTGAAATCAATTTGGTTTATGGAAAGGTTAAATATGATTTTGGTATTTATTAAATGAAGCATATTTTGATAGGTATAAATTATTATGGAGATGAATAAATATTATGTTACATAATAATAATGATTTTCTGAAGAAGGGTAATTAAAAATGGTTATTTTATCACAAATAAATGAATTGATTATATAAAGATATGAGGGATAATATTATGGCATTTTAACAAACTTAACATTAAATAATGCATGGTTGCCTGAAATACTGCAGAATTTCACTCACAAAATGAAAATATCCCAACATGGTTTTGTAAGTGCATAGAGATAAAAGTAACATCACCATGAACTCGGTTGTTTCACGAACTACAGTGCAGTGAATGTAGCGAAATGATTGATTGTGTCTAAAGGAATTAGCCACATTGTGCGACCCTCCGGTGCTGCGTTTAAAGGCGCTAGCCGCCCGGTAAGGGTTTATCAGACAAACTGTATTGAACAGGTCTTATAATTTATTTCAATATTAGATAAAAGATTTGTCATTTTGCCTTAAAAAGTTTAAATGGATGATCATAATTTCGGTGGTTTCTTATCTCTTCCTTCAGATCTTGACACAAAAATTTTCAGGGCCAAAATAAGAAATTATTTATTAGAGTTTATTTGTAGAATTTTGACTATTATTCTTATTTCTTAATAAAAGTTAAAAGTAGACTTTACTAAGTAAATATGAAATTATATACTTATATTTTATAAATACATAATTTCATATAAATGAAGACTATATAATATACAGTAGATTCTCTATGAATTTTATGAAATTATTTTTCCAGCTCAAGAAGTTATATATGCAATAAAATGGTCTGAACGTTTGGAGCATATATTCAAAGACAACTACAAAAATGATCCTAACTTATCTTGGCAGTACTTTGGCAGTTCAACAGGATTCATGCGCCAGTTCCCAGGTAAAACACACACTTCATTGCTCTGGTGAGGAATGTAACCAATGTAATTTCATTACCATTAAAATATAAATTTAAAAATATAATTCCAGAATTTTTTATATTAATTATTGAAGATTTATTGGGTAACAGGTACCAGTAGGTAACAGTAAATATTTGCATTGATTTTGGTATTTCAGTGGGGAACTGTGTCATAGTGGGACTTAACCATAGGGCTCACTTAACCGTGAGACTGTTAAAAAAACATAATTTTACTACCCCCATTGCAGCAGACCTGCGTATTCAGCGAATTTCTAAATCAATACTATGGCAATAATACATGTATGTGACAAGATTTATCAATGAATACCCGTTGATAAATTAGAGTATTTGCCTATTCTCCATAACATTAACATGGGAAAGAGTATGCAGGTTGCTGCTGTGAGGAACACATAAACTATGATTTTTGAGCACAAAAGTATTGATCCCAACCATATGAAGCTAAATAAAAAGTTTAATCCAAAACTATTTGTTATCAAGGGAAATATTAATTTTCCTCATCTATAATCTATAATATTATAAAGAAGAGGTGGTTTCTGTATGTTTGTGGGTTTGTTGTGGCAAGTAAACGCGAAAAATACTGAACCGACCGGTTAGAAATTTTACAGAAAGGTAGATCTTAAACTCATGCAACACATAGGCATACTCATTTCTTTAAAATCCTCGGGCTACGCCCTGTGAACGTCCTAAGTTTCAATGTTTACATTTTTACAGAATTAAAACATAAAATTACTTGAATGTCAACAGCTGTGAACACTAAAATTTGACAGTTCGGGAAGAAGAAGAAGAAAGAGCTGCCGTAACCGCCCTAGGTTTCAATGTTTACATTTTCTAATGACAACATCCGTTTGCACTATATTTTGACAGTTCGGCCAGAAAAAAAATAATGTTGATTATTCAGATAAACTGCTGGATCGAAATTACAGAACTATTTGAAATAGTGGAATGGTAGATTTTAAGTTTTTTCTGACGACTGTCTCTATTACATTAATCCTTATCCTCTCCCAATATTTGACAGATGTTACTTTGAAATGTTGTAGACACTCGTGTTTTGTCATTTTGTAAACAATGAAGAATTAATTAACAATAACTTAAATGTATCAGCAGAGCCTACACCTTCAGCCTTTTTAACCCGTGCAAAGAACGGGTACTTTGGCTAGTCCTCCATAAGATTAGCATTGGAATCCCTAAATACGATATACTGTGTTTAGATTTTGTAATAGCTCGGTAACCGTTAGAGATAGAGAAAAACTTGAAGGAACTAAATTATGTAGTTTTTGAGCTGGTTCTACTGTTAAAAGATAAAATTTAAAAAATTATATTGGAAAAACGCAAAAAAAACATTTTTGGGGTACAAAACCCCCTCAAACTACCGTTCCGATTGACCGATATGTTTGGATTACGAACTCGGCAGAGCAAATGTAGGAATACATGTCTCTACCAAATTTGGTCTCGATCGGACCATTTTTATTAGTTATCGTGTTCACAGACACACACACACAAACATATATATATATGTAAATTTTAACGACTTGTTTTTTAGCCTCTGAGCACCTAAATAAAAAAAAAAATAACATGGTCCCGGGTTGATCACTCTCCCTAGGAATAACATAGGGAATGTGTGAGTAAGTAGGTTTGCTGTCATAAGAAATATTAAAACTATATTTTGTATTGTATTATTAGACCTTAACTAGATGAAACTGTTTACATCATTTGATCACAATATTTCAATTAACAAGAAAGTTGTATAAAATTACTCACTCACCTTGAAAATGACGGGGGGAGTGAGTAATTAGGGAAATCATGGTCCCTGCTCATTTAGTGTAAAAAAATCAAAATATTATTTTCCCAATGTTCTTTTTGGAATTATGTACCTTGAATGAAGTATAAAACAGAAATTTGCCTTATTTTTATTTATTGGAGATTTTAAGACAATTTTGAGGTATTAAAAAAAGTAATTTGTTTTGTCTGGTTATGTCATTTGAGTTAATTAAAATTATAATTATTTAATAAATCCAAAACATTTAAAACATCCACACAGTATACACTATTTATTGCTAAAACACAATGAAAATAAAAACAGCTGGCCGTAATGAATCGTGTATATAAGCGTAAGCAGCAGTACGGGAGCAAAAAAATACTGGCCAAGGTTACCTAGTATCGGTTTTCAGTGGGATCCATTCAATTACGTGTGATAACAATCGTGCAACAGTATTTTTTTCGTTATTCCTCCATGTTTTCTCTCTGAAAATACATTGTTGCTAACCTATAGAAATCAAGAAGGTGGAGAAAATAAATAAAATATATTTAAGATTATTTTTATTGGCTATAGTCACAAATACATGTTAACTTTAAGATTCACTATGTTCTGAAGTCTAATAACATTACGAGTTTGTCGTGAAAGATTAGATATTCTGGGTCGTGGCATAATTAATAACAATACTGAAACGATAAGACACTCCAAAGTTATTTTTCCCAGATTTAGAATTGAATTAGATTTAATTGCTATGGAAATGGGAGATTCTAAGCTAAAACTCTAAGCAAAAACGTTAGTATTTACTTCCCTGTGGGAAATAGGTCAGATCATGGATATTGCTAAAGGGAATGTTTTCAGTTCATCTAAACAGCTGTTCTTATTCTTTTATATTAAAAACTAGCTGACCCGGTGAACTTCGTAACACCTAACAGTGAATACATGAAAGAAGGGGGCTTACTCTCGATTGTTATGTCGCGGACATGAAATCACTAATACTCCAACATGATTTTTAAGAGCATAGAGGCAAAAGCAACATCACCATGCATTCTATCGGTTGTTTCACAAACTTCAGTGCTGTAAATGTGGCGAAATGACTGATTGGGTCTAAAGGCGTTAGCCACGTCATACGACCCTACTGTGCTGCGTTTTAAGGCGCTAGCCGCCTGGTAAGGGTTAATTTTACAAAGCTGTACATATACAACGTTTCTCACAAGATTTTAAAAATTGGCAAGTTATAAATTTTAACCCCTTTTCTACAAGATTCCTATAAGCTCCTAAAGGCAACGTATTCAACGTATCTTTATCTCGGAAACTGCTTGACATAGGGCAATGATTGAGAATATTACTTTTGGCTGATTCCAATGGTGCTAGTAAATTTTTGTTATAAATTACATGTAAAAACCCCCCAAAAACTCCATTTTGGGGTACAAAGCCGCCCTTAAACTCTCTTTTGGATTGACAGAGAATTATAGTGTTTACACACACACACACACACACACACACCCACACCCACAAATTTATTACATTTTTAGTTTTAGGTCCCTAGACACCTAAACACAAAAAATTATCATAGTTCCTGACTTAAGTTTTATCTCACATCCTAATGTAATAGCTCATTCAGAAAGGGAAATTTACTAAAAAATAAAAATCATTTTAAAATTAAATAAAAGTTGTAAATAGGGTGGACCTGAAATGCTTGTTTTCGTTGCACCATTTCAAAAATAACAGTTACGATTATAACAGAAAAACAAACAGGTACTACAATATTTGCTAAAAGTAATAGACTTGATTTTGTTCAACTGTTTCAATTCATTTAACTTCACAAAACAAAAATGTTCTCTCTATACTAAGATATATTGTTAGAAATGTTCCACTTTAGGATCAACTGATTTTTTTACTCAATTTTTACATACGTCTCTCTTTGTTTTATCGCAGCTACAGGGTGGTCAGTTGAACCGGTAGATTTGTACGACTGCCGCACACGAGCTTGGTATATTGAAGCAGCCACTAGCCCCAAAGATGTGCTTATCCTGGTGGATAACTCAGGGTCTATGATGGGTCAGCGGAAGGAGATTGCACGACACGTCGTCAACAGCATCTTGGACACTTTAGGGAATAACGACTTTGTCAACATTATGTCTTTTGTCAATGATACTAAACAAGTTGTTGAGTGCTACAAAGATATGCTTGTACAGGTAAAATATTAACTCATTGAAAAACCTCTTCCTATAAACTTTTTTCTCATTTCACCCTCCTAAAATTGGTAATAAGTTGATTGGGATCATCTTCATATAAGGTTTAAATATTTTTAAACAATTCTGGTTTCTATTAAAAACTTAATATTTAAACATAAAGTAGTATAACACATACTGTATTGTTAATGTTAGGATGACTATTTGGGATTCCTCATTAGATTAAATGGTTTTCATATACGAGTACCTGAAGTACTTGATATATTTAATAATACTCGTAGTATTTTTTTAAATTTCAAACAATTATTCTATTTTTTATTAATTTTATGAAGTTTGTTCTGAATTTTAGATGAATGTGTTTACATATAGTTGATATATATTTTGCCATTTTATCATTTTCAAATATTTTGCATATCAAAATTGTAGTCCATGGTATTTTTGTCACAGATGCTGTGTGGCATGATTCATTTCCATTGGGGTTGCCAATTATTTGATTAAATTAAAGAATTAAAGTACATTGTCCTACCAAATGATCTAATAGGGCCCTCTAGAAGATTGTTTAACTTGTTCCTTGTGGGCAGCGCCATATTGCACTCAATAGAAGCTTTTGACAAGCTTCAGAAATCAGTGTCAGAAATTAGGCTATGATCTGGGGTGTCTAACTGTGCATTTTAGAATATCACTATTTGTTTTTGAGATACATTGCAGTGAGCTTGTCTTGTATGTTCTGATCTCCATACTGAGTTAAATATGCTATTGTATACCCCCATTGCAGCCTACCTGCATACTCAGGGAATCTCCAAATTAATAATAATATATAACAGGTTTGATCAATATCCTTAGTAAATAAAGAGAGTTTGCCCATTCTCCATAAGATTAACATGGGAAAGAGTATGCAGGTTTGCTGCTGTGAGAAACACTGAAAAAGGCATTTTTGCTATAAACCATTTTTATTTTGACCAATTATACCATGTTTCATCAACATCTATCTATCTATAAATAAAGGAGTTTGACTATTCTCTATTTGATTAACATGGAAAAAGAGTATGCAGGTTAGCTGTCATGTTAAATACATAAACTATGATTTTAAGCATACATGGATAGATCTCAACCACATAAAGTTAAAAACCAAGTTTCGTCCAAAAATATAGATTAATTAATTACCCTAGTGAAATATTAGTTTTTCTTTATCC
Organism: Nephotettix cincticeps; assembly: GCA_023375725.1. NCBI lineage: Eukaryota > Metazoa > Arthropoda > Insecta > Hemiptera > Cicadellidae > Nephotettix > Nephotettix cincticeps. The sequence goes on along the minus strand of CM041786.1, from coordinate 97,944,113 downwards.
TCCATAAGATTAGCATTGGAGCCTTAAAATACAATGTACTGTGTTTAGATTTTTTTAATCTCAGTAAACGTTGGAGATAGAGCAAAACTTTAAGGAACAAAATTGTGTAGTTTTTTAAGCTGATTCTAATGGTGAAAGATTTAAAAACTTCAAATTTTATCTTTACATATTACATGGTAAAAACAAAAACACAAAAAACTAATTTTCAGGGTACAAACCCCCCCCAAACTACCCTTTCCCATTGACCGATATGTTTAGTTAACGAACCCATCCGAGAAAATATAGGAATACATGTCTCTACCAAATTTGGTCTCGATCGGACCATTTTTACGATAGTTATCATCGTGTTCTCAGACACACACGCACAAACACACACACACACACACACACACTCACACACGTACCGTGTGTCTCAACCCCCCTGTTAACTTATTATTAACTGTTATTAATAGGAATAAAAATTTTATACTTTGGGAATGTTTATTTGATCAAAAAGGTAGTTTTTGATGTATTCAAATTTCTTTTCTTTTTTTTTTTAAGTTGTAATTTTGAAATAGCAACCCCCAGCTTGTTGCATATCATTTCAAAAGGTCTTGACAAAAGAAAACGAATGGCACAAATTGGATGTCTCTATGTTGATTTTATCAAAAGTTTGCCAGTTCAAAGTTTAAAATTTTTTGAAATTTGATAAATTTTTAATTTTGTAAATAATGAAAAAAACTGAGATTTTACTATGTGAAAAGGATTAGTTAGTACCCCGTTAAAAGTCCTAATTGGTCACAGACATTTACCGATCACAGGCTAAATCCTGTCCGAGATTATGGGGTTACAGTAGCAGCCCCTCTAGGCCTCACTTGCCAGAGGCTTATCTAGAGATGACAGCTCCCCCAGGCGGCACGACATTATTTTAACTACCCTAAAACTTATTTTTAAATGTGATCGGTAAATGTCTGTGGCAAACATGTAGGACTTTGACCGTGGTACTAATTAACCCTTTTCACATAGCAAAATCTCGGTTTTTTCATTATTTACAAAATTATATTTACCCACAATATTTACTCAAAGTTCAAGCATTTACCCCTGTTTTCTCAAAAACTACTTAGCTTACATTTTGACCTGTATTATTCAATTTGTCATCAGTGTGCATCTGTCGTCAGTTTAGTGAAATTGTTAGACACTAGCGCCTACGCTCACGAAGTGCACTAGACTGCCACGAGTATGTCTTATATACAATAAGCACTTTCTACTCCTATGTACTGGTGGCTGAACCGCCTAAGCACTGCGCTGACGAGCATAACATTCTACCTATTCGGAAGTGCTATGGTTCGAATCCCAACCATGGGCAATCCCAATTTGGCTTGCAAACGTGTGGCATAGCGGTGTGGAGGGCCCACCTTAAATAAACGGTGGCCAGCTTGGATGGAACTTGACTACTATTGCCATTGTAGGCCTAATGTAAAATGTGCATATAGTTTTGTTCTGAATAAAAGTTCTATTTTTTTCTTGCAAAAATCACTAATTACACTAAAATATAAAAGGGCTAGTTATGTTAAAGCTCCTTTAATTCTAAAGCTACTGTATATACTCAACAACTTAGCTTAAACTTCTATGGTTAAGTAAAATAATTTTTAGTTATTGACATGGATGTCTTAGCTCTAGGGGGATGTTAGCAATTTGCGAGACCAAAATTCGAAACAGTGACATGATTTGGTTATTGACGTGATATGGTTTGTGAAATCAAAAGTTAAGTTATCGTGTTCAGTGTTTTTTGTTTATACGAACATATGTTATTATTAGAATCAACCAAAATGTAAACAAACAATATGGAAGAAATGTTTTCTTTAATATCATAAATACAGGGTGTTTCAGAATTCCCTACCAATACTTTAGGGCATTGTTCCTGGGTAAGAAACATATCTAAATATCATATTTAAATTGTCCGGAAGTCCTTAGTTATTCACACAGCCCCCATTTTGTTTTTTTCACTTATAATATTTTTTCTGAATAATGGTTAAACGTACAGAATTGAAACTTTGCACAAACATTTATGGCAAATATTTAAAAAAAACAGTATTTTGACAGAGCTACAAAAAAATTATGACAATTTCTCAAATTCATAAAACAAAATGGCAGCAAATGGAAACCTATTCCATATGCAGCTGAGAAATTGTTAATTTTGGTTTGAGACTGACTACTCTTAATTGATGTCTGAACTATTTTTCCCAATTCTGGATTGGCGCCTACGAAATTGGTTCCACAGTCAGAATAAATATCAGTGCAGATTCCTTATCTAGACACGAATCGGGTTAGAGCCGCAATAAATGCATCTGTAGTGAGATCTGTCACAACTTCAATATTCACAGCCTTTGTCATCATGCAGATGAATATGCCGAGGTAGACCTCTATGATTTTCACAAAACCCAAGTGGATGATCTTGCATGGAAGTGGACCCATGTAATCTACTCCAGTAGATATGAAAGGTTTGGCAGGAGTTGTTCGAACAGCAGGTAAGTCCGCCATGATTGGAGTAGGAGTTGTGTTGCGATGGCGATGACAAGTAATTCATTTGTGCAACTGCTACCTGATAACACTCCGTGCATTGAGAATCCACACATGTTGATTCAAAACTGATTGGACAAATTGTGGTCCTGCTTGTAGATGTTTCAAGTGATGGTAGTCAATGAGTAGATGTACTGTGTGATGATGTTTAGATAGCAATGCTGGATGTTTGATGTCATAAGCAAGTTGTGATTTTCGTAATCGACCACCAACACAAATTAATTGGTGAGCATCGATAAATGGAGCTAAATGAGCAATATTGGGAGGACATTTGCATTTAAGGAGTTCATTGAATTCCTTTTGCAAAGTGGATTGTTGGACAGCATAAAATATTTTAAGACGTGCTGAGTTGATTTCTGCCACAGTAATAGGACCCAAAACTTTATGTGTCTTGCAGTTATAGATAAACCTCATGACCAAAGCAGTGACATGTAGTAGTTTAGTCCAAGATGAATATTTTGTTAACAGCGGTAATTCATATGTTGAAGAAATTGCAAAGATTGGTAATGGGTCAGACTTTAATTCCATTATCTCATCAGATTCCACTTTGGTAAACTTGTGATTTGGCCATTCAGATGATGATTGGGATAGCCTTTTGGGACCATTCCACCATAGTGTGTGTTGTGGTAACTGCGGCAATGAATACCCATGTGTGGCACAATCTGCAGGGTTGTCCTAGGGTTGTGTGAGACAACACGACGCCAACATTCGGGTGGTGTTAGTTCTTGAATTTTCACGACACGGTTTGTGACATAAATTTTAAGACGATATGGAGGTGTTCGTAACCAAGTGAGAACGATAGTAGAATCACTCCACAAGAATATGTTAGTAGCATTGAACAAGTTGCTGTAGACGTTTGTGACATTTTCTGTTAATTATGCCAATAAGTGTGCTGCGCATAATTCAAGACGAGGAATAGTAACCTTCTTTAAAGGAGCTACTCATCTCTTTGCTATGACGAGCTGTGTTGTAGTAGATTGATTATTACTGCATCTGAAGTATATTGCTGCTGCATATCCTTGTTCTGATGCATCACAAAAACCATGCAGTTTGATAGTTTGAGTGTAGCATAAGTTTAGAGAACGGGGTATGCTTATTTGTGATAAACTAGAAGTATCTTCCACTAAACGAGTCCAGTTTGTTAATGTGTCAAAGGGCAATGGTATGTCCCAATCCAATCCTAACGTCGAAACCAATTGCATAAGACATTTCACAAGCATGATAAAAGGTGTTAGAAACCCACATGGATCATATATACTAGCAATTGCTCTGAGTAAGCTGTGTTTAATTGGATGCAATGATAAATTGAAGCCATGTGATTTAAACATGAATGAATCAGTTTATGGAGACCCAAGACTGCAGAATGTGGATCAGGAGAGCCGTTGAGGAACTTTGGTGACTCTCGGTGAGATTCCGGCAGTTGTTGGAGAAGCTGGTCAGAGATTGAAACCCACTTGCATAGTTCAAAACAACCACGAAGAAGTAGTTGTTGTAACTGATTTTATAAGTCCATAGCAGATGATAATGAATCTGCTCCAGTGATGATGTCATCAACGTAGGTATGACTAAGCAGAGCATAAGCCGCTTCAGGGAAGTCACGACCTTCATCTCGAGCTAATTGATGTAAGGTACGAATTGCAAGATAAGGGGAGCTGTTGACACCGCATGTTACTGTGTTCAATTGAAATGTTTTGAAGTCTTCAGAGGTGTCAGATCTCCATAAAATGAGTTGAAGATTCCTATCATCAGGATAAATCAAAATCTGTCGGTACATCTGTTTGATGTCACAACTAATGACAATGTTGTGTTTGCGGAATTGCATCAATATGTCAGCAATATTATTTTGAAGCTTAGTCCCGGCCATGAGTATATTGTTTATAGTGATAACTCAGAGCTGGATTTGCAGCTTGTATCGAAAACAGTCGTCAACTTGGTGGTGGAACTGGATTCCTTTAGAATACCATGATGTGGCAAATAATAATGAACCGAATCTTGAGTAGGTTTGTCACATTGAGTCATGTGCCCAAGAGTGAGGTATTCGGACATGAAGTCACGATATAGTTTTGCAAAGCGTAGGTCCTTGTTAAACTTACGCTCCATGGCTAATAGGCGTTGCTTTGCCGCAGTGAGGGATTGCCCTAGCGACACGTTAGTATTCGTAGTAGGGGGAGCGCGCTGGTCTAGGGGTTAGAGCGCGGGGCTTTGGTGCCCAAGGTCCCGGGTTCAAATCCCGCCAATCACCAATGGCTTTTCGCTATGTGATAATGCCGCAACCCACACAGGGGTTCGCAAAAAGCCACTACGGCTGAAGTGCCTTGGGAGAAATCCGCCCCTTTCAGTAAAAAAAAAAAAAAGGCTTGATTGGAAGCCTGATGATATAACGCCTGGTTTCATCTCTAGCATGGGTCGTTTCAAACAATTTTTCACACTCAACGTTATCTTTTGGTCGAACATGATGTGCTGGAACATCTTCTTGCACCCAACATTTTTGAATGCAATTGTGCAATTCATCAAGAGGAATAGAGTGAAAACATATACTCAAGGTACTTGAATGTTGCAAAGCATGAAGTGAAGATGTAGACAAAGAAGGTGATGTACACATTACAATATGACCAAGTGGTGAATTGATTAAATATGGCAAATCAGGGCCTAAGTGGATTGTAGGACCTGAGAAGAGGTGCGGGAATAAAGCTGCACCCAGAATGACGATCAGAGCGGTTTGGTACATGATAAGTGGGATCAGCGAGATCATAGTGCTTAGTAAGACGAATGACATCTGGTGACACTGGTGTATGAGGCAGATTAACAGTGAGTTTTTCCAGAATAATCAATAACCATTGGATGATCCTTGACAATGTTAACACCTGAAGGTGTTTCTAAATTACCATAAATTAGACCCTTGTTGCGGGAAATATGTTGATTTATACCCATTATTTGAACTTTGCTTGCTTGCTGAGTGATATTGAGTAGAGAGACTGCTCTTTCAGTGATTAGTGAACACATACTACCAGAATCGCACAGTACACGAAAGGTATGTGTTGTACTATTTGCAGCTCATACATTAATTAGTACAGTACCAAGCAATACCATAACAGCCTCATCAACTGACGATGATAGTGTATTATGTTGTGCAGTGAGTGTAACAGCCTTATTTGACTGAGACATATACTCCTTTACTTCGAAATTTTTAGGAAGACTAATAATTGATGATGAAGGTGACGCAGGAAAATGTTGCAAGGTATTGTGCTTTTTGTGGCAGACCTTGCAAGATGATTTTGATTTGCATGCCTTCATACTGTGAGCACCTAAACATAATATACAATGATGGGAGTTTTTTACAATGTGGTTACGTTCAGATGGACTTTTAGCCAGAAACTTTTGGCATTCAAAGGTTTTGTGAATTATAGAATCACAGATGGCGCATGATGAGGTATGGTTTGTGGGAGTGGATGATGCGACTACATATTTTAATTTACCATCTCGTCGCTGAATTGACCTATTCCATGTGTTAAGGTCGAGATTCATTTCTTGCAAACGTGTGTCAATTGAACATAATGCTTCTTCATAACGGTTACATTCCTGATTAAAAAAAGTAATGATTTCATCCACAGTAGGCAGTGTGTGTTGAAGTGGACCGGTAACATCACGCTTGCTTTCAAGACGTTTACACAAATCCACATCTAATTTTCGTAACACTATTGTGGCTAATAAATGCTTAGAATCAGCGATATCACAACCGATTGCTGTTAGAGCATGCATATTTTTATTGTATATGTTAAGGAACTGCCTTATCCCAGTGATATTACTAGCTTAAACTTCAGGCAAGTCAAGAACACGGTTGATGTGCAGTAACTGCAATCTACGATCATTTTGGTAACGATCTGACAGAATTTTGTATGCCACATCATAGGTTGCATCAGTTATACTTAAGTTATGAATTAAATTAAGAGGTTCGTCCTCTATATGCTCAGGAGATACTGAAACTTGAGTGTTTTACTCAATGATGGTTTTTCACGTATAGTTGTGTTGAATAGATTTATAAACGTAGTCCATTTAGCAAGCAAAGTCACCTTTAAATTTGGTGAGTTCTAACTTGAGAAGCCGTACCATATAATTGATCCATACTGTTAGAAGTATTGGATTGCGAGCTAAGTTGAAGTTGAGTTTGATTAGATACATTGTCATCAATTAGAACTTGGATAGACGATACTAGGTTAGTGAAAAGTTTGCTAATGGAATTAATTTTGTTCTGTAATCAATAGATCATCGGGAATAGGATTATCACCTTCATACGCCAATGCACGCTCGAAATTGAGTTCAAAGTCTGCATGTTTCTTTTGTATTTCGGTCAAATATTGGTTCAGGTTTTTATATTGAACCGGTGAAATTTCTGTCTGGGATTGCAATGAAGTTAAAACAGTATTGATTGATTCCACCCTAGCCTTGAAAATCTTTATTGACCTTAAAAAGGTAGATGGCTTGAACTCCTCACTTCGTTTGATTGGCATGTTGTATTATCAGACACAAAATTAAAAAAATGAGAATTAATTGTAGATGATATAGCAGTAAGACTGATAGTTCCTAGATGAAATTCAATTATCCGGCCCTGTGAGGAACCATTTATTTGCTAGGATGTGTGAAGGACCTTGCGGTGTTTGACTTACGTGGTTGTACATGATTTTACACTAAAAAATATTGAAATGAAAGACATAACTGTGATATATTTATGAAGTATTAAAGAAAACATTTCTTCCATATTGTTTGTTTACATTTTGATTGATTTTTATAATAACATATGTTCGTATAAACAAAAAACACTGAACACGATAACTTAACTTTTGATTTCACAAACCATATCACGTCAATAACCAAATCATGTCACTGTTTCGAATTTTGGTCTCGCAAATTGCTAACATCCCCATAGAGCTAAGACATCCATGTCAATAACTAAAATTTATTTTACTTAACCATAGAAGTTAAGCAAAGTTGTTGAGTATATACAGTAGCTTTAGAATTAAAGGAGCTTTAACATAACTAGCCCTTTTATATTTTAGTGTAATTAGTGATTTTTGCAAGGAAAAAATAAAACTTCAATATTTACTTCATATTGGAAATATTTTAGTATTTTTCTCACTTATTTTGTTATTCTTGAACTTATTTGTCATTACTCTTTATTTAAAAAGGAAATTAGTTTTCATATCTATGTTCTCTCTTTCAACTGGAAATAAGTTTGTCTGTGTACTATTATTTGCTGGATTGGAATTAATAATGTTAGTATGGTTTTAGACAGTAAAACTTAATTTTTACCCCTAATTTTTTTCTCGCAATACAGTAAAACCTCGTTTATCCGGACCCCATTAATACGGACTTCGCTTAATCCGGACAGCCATTGGATCGCAGTTTTAATGCACAGAATGCTGATTAGTAGCATGCAATTGTCACTGTACGACTGCGCACGGCGATGTGAGTGAGCGTGTGCCGAGTGTGGGCGGTCACAGCGCAAAGCGTAAATGCCGTTACCATGGTTACTGTCAGCCAATAGTAGCTCAGTCGCACGTTTGTGTTTCTCCTGCTCGTGTCAGGCCGTCAGTTGCTCCACAGAGGTCATTTGAACTACACGTTTTAGTTGCGTTGTTTAATTGTGAAATTAACACAAAAGAAAGGCAAATGAAGTTCAATTCCTTCTTCAAACCAGTTCAGTTACCTCTGATTTGATTCAATTTGAGGACGAACCTCAACCCTCATGTTCAAGGTAATTTTGTCTTTTTTCGTTGTCTCATTTTTTGTATGGACGTAAATACCAAGTGTATATTTTTGTTCAAATGTAACTACTGTATGGACTGTTTGTAAAATATGTATTTTTATATCCAGAAATTCATACTATTTAAGTTTATCTGAAAAAGGTGTTTCATTATATGCAAGGGGTACCCAAAAATCACTGTCTTTCTTCGTTTAGGATTATTTATTTTAATCCGGACTTTTGGTAATCCGGACGACTTGGAGCCCCAATTAGTCCGGATTAACGAGGTTTTACTGTATTTAAAATTGTTATAACATTTTTCAACTCAATACTTTGTAGGCAAACTTGGAGAACATTCGTGAATTGAAGCTAGGAATGAAGGAAATGGGCAATGCTCAATATATAGCCAACTTTAGCACTGCTCTCACAACTGCCTTTGACATTCTTCAACAAGTAAGACTTTTTTATTATATTATGTGACCAAAAACTTGTTAAAACCTTTTTAAAAATTGATTTGAACTTTCATAACAAAGGTTTAATTTTTCCTAATAAATGCATACTTATATAAAAGTGTAATCTTTAGAGCTTAGCACACTCTTTGAAAAATCATAATAGTCTTAGTTATTTTTATAGTTTCAAAGTTTAGCTTGTGCTTTGTAAGTGATGTGCTGCCCACCTAACCATAACTTCAGTTCTCGGAACAGGTGATAATCACTAGGTGCTGGTACAGTCTGTAAGGTTGATGTTCAAGAAACTTCCCATCTAAACTTTTTGAGGAGGTCTTTTTCATGTTGGCGCTGTGTGTCGAGCGTTGTCATGGATCAAAACAACACCGGACAAAAGTATTCCTCTGTGTTTGTATTGTGTGTTACCCTAGGTCTTAAGTCACATTTTGTATACAAAGTAGACCTTGAAATGTCTGTAAATTCATCAGACAGCTCGCTAATCGTAAACCTTTGTTTGCATCTCACCGCCTGATCAACACGCTCAACAAGGCCTTCATTGGCGATAGACTTGCGACCTTGTCCACCTTCATCATGGACATCTGTTTGTCCTTTTTTAAATTTTTGACACCATTCCCGAACACACTACCATCACTCATAACGTAGTTACCATATATGTTGCTCAATCTGTGATGGATTTCCGCAACACTACATCCTTCTGCTTACAGAAACGGATAACACTTTGTAATCAGATTTGGCAGGATTTTGCCTTTCTAAAAAAAACAGCCTTCGTACCTTAGGTGTACTCAGCATTTTAGAAAAGCAGCATTAATATTGATAGTATTTGTACATTTTACCTTATTTCTCAAATTTAGTCTTTTGTCTAGTACCGTGAAAATCGGATGGGTGCTGCCTGCAACCAAGCAATCATGTTGATCACTGATGGAGTGCCTTACAATTACAAGGAGATATTCGAGGAATATAACTGGAGGAACTTGCCGTTCATGCCAGTGCGGGTGTTCACCTACCTTCTGGGCAAGGAGGTTGCAGATGTACGAGAAGTCAAATGGATGGCTTGCGCTAACAGAGGTTTGTAGCCCTGTCGTCCTATACAGCTCTTGGTATGGGGAGAGATGCTGTTGAGATGCAATGGAATTAGCCAAGATCATTCAACTCAGTGGAGTTATCAGATTAAGATCTGCTGCATGGTCAGCATATCACTTTTTTGGAGCCAAATATTTAACAATACCTTTCTTGTTATCAAAATTTCTTTTTGGTGTTGATGTATGTTCATACCCCCTGATCAATCAGTATACCGATTGGTTAGATAGTTATGGTTAAAACAAAGCATTAAATAAACAAAATATGATAACATAAATAATTTTTATGTAGCCACTTTTATACCAAAACAGTACGGTATAGCCTAAAAGAATACCAGATACAAAATTATAGTAAAAACATTTTAGGTTATTTGACTGTGGGACTAACTAAATATGGATCCTCTTTCAAAATAGTTAATAGACTCTCAGCATGATGTAGAGCTAGAGCTTAAGCTGTACCTTTAACCATGTGCACCATGTGTTCTGCTTGGTATAGGCTACAGTGACCCTATATAACCCTTATTTTTGCTAATCCACACCCTGCATTCCTTTTTTACCCCACTCGGGGTAATTTTAACAGGACAAAAATATAGTACTGTGAGTAGTACTATTGCAAACATTGGCTGTGGATTATTCATTTGTTCCTCTGCCCCTCTCCCTTGCCTGCTTCATGTGCTTCCCCGTAAGTATCTGTGCAGTAAGTCTTTGTTGGTGATTTCTAATCTGAGAATAGAGATAGTTAAAACATGCTGTTGAGGAGAGTATTATGCAATTTTTGTATATTTGGGTTGTTCTGTTACTGTTGTCTTGGTGGCACATTTGTCAAAAGTTACCTCTCTGTAGCTCTGCTGTTAAATTAAACAAGCAACCAGAAAAAACCAGGCAAAATTTATCACACAACTTTACCACTAAATATCAGTCTTGAGTTGATCTTAAACACTATTTTTATATTCTTTTTTCAATATTCACATTAACTTAATAAATAAAGGTAACAAATGAGATTTATTAGATTTGAAATATAACACAACTTAACAGATTTATTGCTGCTACTTTTAAACGATTATACCCTGCATTTAAAAATTATACAATGCTATGTGTGGTCTCATTTTTCGATTGTTAATGCAGGATATTATGTGCATTTGAGCACTTTAGCTGAAGTGAGAGAACAAGTATTGCAGTATGTTCCTGTAATGGCTCGACCAATGGTGTTACACCGAATCAACCATCCTGTTATTTGGACATCAGTTTACGCAGATGTCACCGTAAGTATTGCAGTATGTTCCTGTAATTGCTCGACCAATGGTGTTAAATCAAACCAACGATTTTGACATTTGGACATCAGATTACTCAAATGTTAATGTAAGTTACAGTTGCTTTGTTACAGGTAAGCTTGAGTTTATAGAAAAATTTATGTTATTACTCATTCTAATATTTGAAAAATTTATTCTTGTTTCTTTGCAGATATTATTATTTCACAATAACAGATTTTTGTCTAAGGTGATAAGATTAATTCTTAGTCAGTTCATTCCTAAATAAAAAATCTATTTGTCCTTTTTAAAAACATAATAAATTTATTATTACAACACAATATTTATGTAACATAATATTATACTAGTTTTAGTTTCAATTTTATGTTATAGAATGCTAGAGCACATTAATAAAACAATATTTTAAAAACACACCTTATTCCTTTGAGTTTTTAATAAATTTTTATATTAAGGAATAAAATTACTAAATACTGGAGGATGAATTTTAAACAAGAGAGGAATATAATAAAAGAGTTATTGGAAATGTTTTTTAAACATCTTCTGATTAAGAATCCTTGTCTATAAATGAAGTTTTAGATACAATAAAAAATCATAAGTAAAATTTAAAAATATAAATATTAGTCTGGCTACCTGATAAATGTTTAACCTCTTGAGTCCCAGGTTTTTCAAGGACAGGCCTATTCCCCAATCTGGGTTTTTTTTGCCAATTAGCAGAATTTGTTAAAATTTAAAAAAAATTCAAAGTATTTAGCTATTTATTTAATGTATATACTTTTTTTGTTCACAATAAACAGTATATTAATTAAAAGTTTTAACATACATTTTAAAAGCAAAGGTTCAGAAAAAATAACCAAAACACTTTTTCAAATGCAAACCATACTTTTCATGTAGAAAATTTAATTCCCTACACAGAAATATATGTAAGTCATGGTATAAGTTGTATAGTTTATTACTTACGTGCAAATAGAACATAGGTTGTAAAATACAAAAAGCCTATTTACATTGACTTTTTGAGAAAATCAGGGAATAGGTTCATACTGTAGGTAAAAAAGAAAATGTGACTTAAAGTTTACATATTACTTTGATAAGAGGACAGGTTAGAAATATAGTAATTATGGAAAATAATACAAAAGTGTAGGCCTACCAGTTAAAACTGCCGTAGAGTGTGGAAATCTTTCATGCATGGGTGGATGCAGAGTGGGGTGTCACATGGAACACACATGAAGTAGGTGTCCTGAATTTTTGGTGCCCCTTTCTTAGTGTTCTTGTAAAGATGACATGTTGCTTCATTGTCGTCGATTCCCAGGAATTGCGGGTATAGGCTCCAAGAGATGGCGTTGATTCAGCTACAGTGATGTTTCCCCGGGGGATGGTCGACTTCCATGAGGCTTGGTTCTTATAGGCGAGTACACTTCAAGGATTTCCCGCACGAGTTTTTTTCTGAAGTCTGACAGACGAGTGTTCTGACCAGTTTTAGCGAATTTCCCATAGGGAAGAAGCTATTACCCGTAGGTCTCATGGCAAGAGTTAAGCCCAGAACCATGTTATTTGTTCTTCTTTGGGTGCCTACAACCCAAGACACACACATACATACACACACACACACACACACACACATATATATATATAAAATATATACATATATATGTGTGTGTGTCTGTGAACACGATAACTCTCGTAAAAATGGTCTGATCAAGATCAAATATAGTAGAGACGTTTATTCCTACATTTGCTCGGACGAGTTTCTAAACCAAACATACCGGTCAATTAGAACGTGTAGTTTGGGGGGGTTTTGTACCCCCAAAATGGGTTTTTTATGTTTTTCCCATGTAATTTAAAAAAAATTCAAATTTTATCTTTCACTATTGGAATAACCTTAAAAAACTACACAATTTAGTTTTTTTAAAGTTTTTCTCTATCTTCAACGGTTACCGAGATATTAAAATATCTAAACTCAGTACGATGTATTTTGGGGCTCCAATGTTAATCTTATGGAGGATAAGGAAAAATTAATGTTTCACTTATTATCTAATATTTTTGGATGAAACTTGATATTTAGCTTCATGTGGTTGAGATCCATACATTTATGCTTAAAAATCATAGTTTATGTGTTTATCATTGCAGATAACCTGCATACTCTTTTCACATGTTAATCATATAGTGTTTGGGTAAACTCCTTTATTTGTGGACAGATTTTGATGAAACTTAATATAAATGGTCAAAATATAAATTGTTTACGCTAGAAACAACATGATAAAACTTATCATATATAATCAACAGCCCGTAAGTAATTGATTAATATTATGTTATTGATCCGGAAATTTGCTGAGTACGGAGGTCTGCTGCGACACGGGTATTTTTGAATTATGTTGTATTGAAACTGAGCTCACATACCAATTATGAAGGTATACCTTGTGACCAAGGCCAAAGTAAGGCTCCAGCAGTGTAAGCACAACACTCCCTGTTATTTCTATACCTTCTATACAAGGAAAATTTAAAAGTGTTTCAGTTCCAACATATGGTAGATATAATATGTAAGACTATATCTGTTGCACAGTCAGACAAAACAAATAGTTTTACCCCAAATTGTGCTCTTATGTGATAGGTATATTGTCTGAAGGCCAACCTTGCTTTGTACAAAAAAAGGTTTTCATCAATAGCCAGCTTCTCGGATGAGGTGAATGTGTTTACAAACTGTTTATTTAGAGTACACAAAATAGGATTCACTTTGTGTAATCTGCCTAGCCACATCAGGTTAGGAGATGAGTCATTGAAATGCAAATGCACAAAATTTTTTGAAACCTATTTCTAGGCGTTACATCTGTTAATATTTTAGTTTCTATGAGTTTGTCTGATGACCAATAATCTCTCATTTCATTTTTCCGCACATGAGACATCAGTACACTTAGGGCCTGAAAAGTTAAAATTCCGTCAAGGTTAGTGGGTTTCCAATTAGTAATTTTATTTTGTAGCATGTTTGGTAAATGGGAGACAACTTCAATAAAATACTTGTTTGTTTGATCAACAATATGATCAATCAGATCCAAAGTGAGAAATTCAAGGAAAAAATCTAGGTTGGATTATGTTTCATCAAGATTGCAATCATCCTTTATTCCACTAATGCACTGTCAAACTCAAAAATATTGGGAGAAAAATTTTTGTCATTTACCCAAGGAAATGTTACAGGAGGTTTTTTGGGTGTTTTAGTACTTCTTTTTTTAGAAGCCCCTGTTTCAATACCTTTATTGCCATCACAGGGACCAGGAATGGTTGAATGTTTCCTCTTTTGGATAGGCCTTTACTTAGGTCTGGAATTATGGGGTGCACCCCCACTTGGACCAGGAAGACTGTCAATAATATTAGGCCTAGCAGTGGAAGTACTAGGCACACTAAGATTAGGTCATAATTCAATTTCTCCATCTGATTTATTTGTTGGGCTGGCAGTAATACTTACAAAAGAACTCACTGGTGTATTTGAGTGAGAGGGAACAAAAGCCTCTGATGTACTGATGGACTAACTGATAACACCACACAATAAATCCACATCATCGTCCAAGTAGTCACTGAAGTCCACTCCCGAAATATCACTTAGGTTGTCATTGCCTAAATATTCACCTATTTCATCATCTCTAAGCGAAATAAATGCCCGATTCGACATTTTTTACAAACTCCACACAAATAGAACAACGCTCAGATGGGTAAACAGGGGAGAATAACGCAACTGACTTTGGACGTTCACCACAGCGATGTCGTTGGGATTACAGCAAAACAAAAAATACCCCTTAAAAGAGCAGGTTATCCCCAACACAACAGTACTAAATAACTCAATATTACTTCTCCTGGCTTTACTAAGCACAGGAAATTTAAACTACACTCCGACACAGGAATGCGCCAGTGGGCTAGCAGCGGGCTGCCGCTCGGACGCGCGGGCACTTTCATGGGATGCAAGAGGTTAATCAAAGACTGATTATAATGTGCGTAATGATTTTTGACAGGATCCATCAATGACTGATTATCTTTGGGAACAAGAGGAATGTAAGGAGCAGAAGCAAAGGTCTATGAACTTCAGGAAAGATCGTCAAAAGTTTATGGAACCTGATGAACAAGAAAGACGAAATATCAAAAAGTTAAGGAGGGTATGTGTGTTTACAGTTCTGATGCCTTTTTATGGAAATCTATTGCTCATATGTCAACTTTTTTCTAATTTACTAATACAAGGTTTTTTTAAGTAAGGTCCATTTGCCGTTTTAACATAAATACAGAACAAAAAAATGAATTTATTCTCAGAAAGTACAGTAATGTCCGGTTAATCGGACTCTACTGTAATGTAATGTCCCTTTTATCCGGACTTAACTGTAGCGCTCCACTTGGAAACACCACCAATATGCAGTGTGTGTTCATCATTAGTAAACCTGATCCGGTATCCGGATGATTCGGATGCGGATAAACTGGACTTTACTATACTTACTTATTCTATTTTTTTATATGGTTGCTAATTTTTTTCAATCATTTATCATACTCCCAACAAGGGGTGTACGAAGGCTTGAGTCTTCAAGCTTTTTTTCAAGCTTCTTAACCCACTGATGGTTCAATGACGACGAGTCGGCAGTATATTATCACATTTGCGGTAGTTTATTGCTGATGCGTTGTCAATTGCTTTCATTGATTTATTCAGGCTGAAATCTTTTACTAAACATAGTATAATTAGTATTAACAGAAACAGCAGATTTCACTCTTTCTTTTTGTGAATGTACTACACAGCTAAACTGATACTGGACAGAAATTTATTTTATGAAGAGCGAACAGCTGATCAGGAGGCTTGTTTGTATACGTTCCCATTGAATTGTTGCATTTCAGGTTATTATTGATAATTAACCAGAACAGTAAACAGTATATTATTATCTATATTATATATACATTAGTGTATTACATTATTATTATCGATTACTACACTTTTCTGGAGGCGTGGTAGAAAGAAGGGAGGCAGAAAACGCAAATCATCCAGCAGTGAAAGTGATTCAGATTGAAGAATTCCTCCTAAAACTGTAAAGTTAATAAAGTCGGGGACAAACTTCAAGGATGGTAGTACTCATCAAAATAGACAAAAATTATCCAATAAAAATTTCAAAAAACCCTTTGTTTAGCCGCTAGCCGCCATTTTGTATTCGTTTCAAAAATCGTTACATCTAAAGAACCATTTTAAGCTACAGAAATCAAACTTTGCACACATATTTATTGGCCAAAGAGAAAATATTTTCATAGTATCATTTATTTTGCTTTTATAATTTCATAATGGCGGCTGTTAAAAATCGTTTAGTTTAACCCTAGAAATGGCAAAGTCGTAATTTACGACGCATTTACATATTCAATAAGAATTGGCAGGTGGAGGCATCTGTGGCCAGTTTAGTGAATTTGTTAGACACTATCGCCTACGTGACCGTGTTGCCATCTGGGGGCAAAAAACCGAAACTGCTTTCGTAGTACACTAGCCTGCAGATACACCATCTCAAAATTTCAAAATATGAATTTTGTTCAAAATGTTACTGTGGTAAATAAAATATATAGTTTACATCACTTAAACCCATTATTTACTTAAAAAATGTAAAAAAAACGGAATCTGTAAATAAAAAATGGCGCCTTCTTGCAATGTTTATCAGTTTTATGCCACATTTTGTTTTGTTTTTTGGGTGTTAGAGGTCTACAATCATCCTCTTCATTTAACTTACCATCTGATAAATCTCTATTGTTGCTAGAATGCAAATCACACATTTTAGCAATGTAAACAAACAACAACATAAACAAAGTTTCACAAAGAAATTTGCAACTATAAAACAGCTACGTAGGTAAATAAATACAAACCTTAAAAATAGGTGTAAAACGACAAACATTTATTATAAACATAAAGTCTAAAAGTTCCTGAACATGATGGTAAACGATATAATTTAGTTTAACCTTAGAAGTGGTTATGTCGTAATTCACGAAACATCCACAAATTCAATAAGAAGTGGCAGGTGGAGGTATCTGTCATCAATTTTAGTGAACTTATCACCTTTGTGACCGTGTTGCCCTTTTGGGGGCAAACAACCGAACCTGTTCACGAAGTGCACTAGACTGCCACCGGGCATTTCTTATAACCAAGTAAGCGCTTTCTACTCCTATGCACTGGTGGTTGAACCGGCTAGAGCGCTGCACTGACGAGTGTATCGTTTTAGCCATTCGGAAGTGCTAGGGTTCGAATCCCGACCATGAGCAATTCCAATTTGGCTTGCAAATGTGTGGTATAGTGGAGTGGGGGCCCACCTTAAATGAACGGTGGCTGGCTTGGGTGGAAGTTGACGGCATTTGTAGGCTTAATTGGGAGTGGACACCTGTTTTTTTTTATGGTTATTGGTTATAAAGGCGGACATGTTTTATGCTTTTTTTTGTTTATACTTAATATTTCAAGAAGATATTAGTAATTATTTTTATGTTACAGTTAAAAGTAAAAAGCTTGCAACTTATTAATCAATTGTAAATCTTTAACCCATCAACTGATGACGGTCGCAAAAGCGGCGGTCAATCACTCTCAACAACTGGTGACCGTCGCTTTTGTGACGGTCAAACATCGCTACGTATCATCCCCTTTTTATAGTAAAATAAATGTTTGGTCGAAAATAAATTGGTATCAGTCGATTAAAACGATGAAACGGTCTATCGATATATACCACTCAATAGGCATTATATTTCGTTCAGCTGGAGAAGAGAAAATGAAAACAATGCTACTTTTCAAATGCGTCGTTCGTCAATGAACTCTCCGATTACGTTTGCCGCAGTTTTTGTTTCAGTTTGGTTACGAGTGACAATTGCTTACTTATTTCTTAGAATAAGTAAATATATGTTTTGACTATTATATTTGTAAAGTTTTAGTTTCGTTTAGCTGTAAAATAATCTTTATTTAGTTATATAATTGGAAAGTGGTGGGACCTTCCTGAAATCAAAATAAAGTCTGTTGTGTTTTTGAATACGTAGGCCTATCATATTTTATCATTGAATTTCTTGTTTTTATATAAATGTTTTGAAATGGATAGAGACTATTTAGGTCGATATAGTGACAGGCAAATATTGTTTCAGAGTGAAAATTTGAGTAAATTTTCCAACTATTATAAAGTGTTACTATGGTAAAGAAAAATTTTCTGAAAAAAAGATTCTGAAAAATGCCAATTCTCGGTTATGGTGTTGTTATAGACATATAGAGGTCTAAAAGTCAATCAAACTCTATATTTTTAAAAACTAGATAAAATTTATGACAGTTTGTATATATTGGAAATAAAATTTATAATATATTAACTATTTTGGGGGGATTGTCTCCCCCTGTAACTTTTTGAAAAAATTGTTTTTTTCACTTAAAATTTTAAATATAAAAATAAAATTAAAAATATCATCATAAAGTATATTTCATTCTAACATAAGGTAAATTGTGAAGAAAATGATATATTATAATATAGATTTTGACCATATTTACTGATTTTTATGATTTTTTAAAAATATTCTTGCAAATCATCAAATTATGGCCTGCCAATACAGGCAGTTTTAATAGCCAGTTAACCCTAGAAGTGGTAAGCTTTTTACTCTTAACTTTAACATAAAAATAATTACTAATATCTTCTTGAAATACCAAAGTTTAAACAAAAAAAGCTTAAAACATGCCCCCCACTTATAACCACTAACCACAAAAGCAAAACAGGTGTCCACTGCAATCCCAATTAAGGCTACAAATGCCACCCAAGCCGGTCACCATTTATTTAAGGTGGGCCCCCCTCTCCGCTTTACCACACATTTGCAAGCCAAATTGGGATTGCTCATGGTCGGGATTCGAACCCTAGCACTTCCGAATGGCTAGAATGGCTCGTCAGCGTAGCACGTTAGCCGGCTCGGCCACTCAGTGCCTAGGAGTAGAAAGCGCTTACATGGTTATAGACCTGCCCGGTGGCAGGCTCGTGTATTACGAGAGCAGTTCCGGTTGTTTGCCCCCAGAGGGCAACACGGTCATGTAGGCGAACAAGTACACTAAACTGGCGACAGATGCCTCCACCTGCCAATTCTTATTGAATATGTAAATGCGTCGTAAATTACGACTTTGTCATTTCTAGGGGTAAATAAATGGTAAAGTAGAAGAGCCTGCAGAGTCGTCAGAATTTGGGCGATTGACACATAGAGGGTTAATGTATAGGATTTAGTACCTGATGACCGAGCTTTGCTCGGATAGAGTAAGACATGTATTATACAAGTTAATAAGCAAAATTAAAACACATTTATTACTCAATGAAAACATTTATGTGGTTAAAAAAAACGAATTAATACACCTTAATTAATATAGCATAAACACTGAACAAAAATTTAATGCCCTGGATGGGGACCGATCCTACATCCGTTGACACGTGAATCCTAAGCGCTACTAACTGAGCTACGGCGTCGGCCAAGTTGATGCCGTCGTGGGTTTTTGGCTAACCTCAATTGTTTTAGCTGATCTTATACTGTATTTAATTATTCATACAGTTATTACTAGCCTGTGATCAATTGATTTTGTTAGAAAAGGAATGAGAATTAAAAAGCAACAGAGAAATTTAATTTACACCAGTTAATTGGTTTGTTACAGTGACTTCAAGCAATATAATGAATACGTTTTCTATCAAAACACGACAAATTTTGGAAACACCTTTCTCTGCTTTTATTTCGCACAGTTACTTTACCCTTTAGTTTTTACAAATTGTTTGGTAATTTGATCATTTTTCATTTATACATAAAATAAATATGTATGCAAAACCTCTATTCACATATTGTTCACCAACATCTTCAATCAACAAATGTCAAACGGTTATAAACAGATTTTTTGATTTGTATTGTTTTAATTTTGATTCTCCATCAGCGTAGTGTTAAATTTTTAGATTTTAAACTTAATATTACAAGAAAACCGGAATTTTCCTGGACATTAGATCTATCTAGAACTTATTTTCTACTATGAAATTAGTTATTTCCAAAATTTAAAGAAATTCCTTAGAGCCGTTTTTGAGATCCATGTGCAAATATATACATACAAACCTTGCTCGTATTATAGTATTGGATTATTAATAACTGAAATGGCTCATCCAGACAAAAAGTATATACATACATATTGATATTTTAGTGTAAACTGTACTGATAAAATCATAATACAACTCTTCTTTTATAATCAGTATAAACAAAAATATACAAACTGTTACTCCTCCCCTTTGACCACACAATAGTAAAAGAAACAAAACAGGTGTCCACTGCAATCCCAACTAAGCCTACAAATGCCGTCAGGTTCAACCCAAGCAGGTCACCGTTTATTTTATGTGAGCCTTTTATTTTAAGGTGACAGGAGTTGTCCTCATCATAGACATTGTCACGGCATTTTTTTAATTCTCATACCCACATAGACAGTTTACTTTTCTCATGACAGTACCATATCATATCATTGTCCACTTAGCAGATCTGTTAAATTTCTGCAGCATATAGGCCTACCTTGCTGACATGTGGTGGGAAAATTGGTAGTATAGTTGGTATTTTAGTTGGTACTAGACAAGTTGGTAGTCTCATTTTGAAATCACAGAACAGAACCGTACAGGTTAGCTACAAACGGAGCACAGTTGTTCTTGAGTTCTTCAAAACACACTCGTTGCGGTAGTTTTTTTAACAAAACGGACCTTACTTAAAAATCATGCCTTGTAAATGACTTAATTTAATACTTAAATCTTTTTATTCTTGTGAAAAATTTGTTACACTCTTTCTTTCTAGATTCAAGATCAAACCCCAGGAGACACTAAAAAGTACAGGTTTATGACATCTGTGTCAATGCCAGTGTTTGATAAGAGAGAAACCGCGGTGAGTAACATCATCATCACTCTAAATAGCTTTATAAATGTTTCAGAAAAACTCTTAGGTGACTCTATATTTGGAAATTCAGTTTACTGAATTAATTATGTATATATTTATCTATTAAATAAATAAGGATATTTCATTTTTGATACTTGGGTATTCCTTCTTTATGTCTCTTCCAGAACCATTTATGCCTTTGAGCAACATGTGCCAGCCTCTAATATTTTGTGGTGTCACTATTGTGCCTTAGTGTTTTGCCTGTTTCCTAAAAAATGAACTTTAATGCTACTTAGAAAATAAATCAATATTATGGGCTGTTGATTATCCTCGCATTGGTGTAATTAATTTTCTATAAAAACAACAACATGTGCTTCATGTTGTTTATGTTCTAGAGCCATACTTGCTATCACTTACCTAATCAATATACAGTATTTCTTCATCATTTCTGTATCTTTCAAGTATATATTTTACTTGAAGAAGATATAATTAATTGATATTTTATATTAATTTGTATTAATTGTTTTGCTGTAATATTTGTATAGTTCATTATATAATACTGTGACAGCTCAAAAATTGTTTCGAGTGCATTTCAGCCCATAATTCAGTCAATAAATTTTGGAATAAAATTGTTCACTTAAAACTGTTTAAATGTCAGTAATCCTATAGCAAACAAAATTTAATTAATTTTTCGACTGTTTATGTTTTAAAATCCATTTCTCTTTTACCTATTCCATAATAGATTATCCATTTCAAGTACTTTAGCTAATATATATTTTTGGTAAGTGATTACGACTGTCCATTTTAATCAATTTGTATTTTTTACATAGATATGTCTAAGCTCTATGTGGGGGGGGTGTTAGCAGATTTGTGTAATGCAAAAAATGTATAATGCGGAAAGTGCAGCAGTGTTTAGATCCCGTTTCCGTAGTAACTACCGAAGCTATTGTATTGAGTTTTTGGTTATAAGAACAGCTGTTTAGATTAGACGTATCCATGATCTATCTTATTCCTCATAGGAAAATAAATACAAATATTTTAATATTTTTTCAAGTACGGTATCAGTAAAAACTTAAGTACAGCTTAGCAAGTTTACTATGATCAAAGATATCATATGAGGAGCAGAATCTACTAGTTTAGAAGTAGGGTGAATCCATCTTCATATTTAAGGCAGGTTTTTTAAGGCACCTCTTCAGTACCTGTATATTTACAATTGTATGTCTTAAAAGTTGATTAATGCTGATGAGTGATTCAATTAATCTTAGTTTTTTTCAGAAAAGAGAAAAACTAAGAGAAATTAATAATGTTTTCTATTGGAATAATTGTGAAGTTGTGAAAAAGGAAGTTTATATACAAGATCACGTTTAACTTTGTTTAACCGGTTTTTGTTTCTAGTACTCCAAATGATTTTAATATAAAGACTCAAAGTTCTAAAAACTTATTACATTTATTGGTTGACTACTCAACAAATAGAATCAATCTTAGTTTTTTTTATCAATTATTAATTCTATCTAGATTCTCATTGTTTGAAAAAAACTTTGGTTGAAAAGTTTCACACTATTGAGGCTATTATACTTGTGTTCTTGGTATATGATATACTTGTACAGCTATTATAAATAAACCGTAACATTGGTTGTCAGGTTGATCCTTATCAAGAACCAATTAATTGTTGCAATTGTTTTATTGATGATTTGTAATCTGTATTATCAGCTTTTCAGTGGTTTCGAATTAGATCTTCACGTCCTCATTACCAAGTTTTTCCCTAGGATAAAAAGTAAATACAACATACTGATTTTAACTTAAAAACACATCCTCAATATGTCAAAGTATTCACTCGGACAGTAAAAATCTTTAGAAAAACATTAAGAGCTCTAAATAATTTGTTAGATATTTAAAAACATTTGTGTTGAGTCACTTTTGACAATGTTTTCCACAGGAAAATGAATCTAAACCTGAAATAACTTGAAGGTGGTAGTATGAATTTTACTTTTGTTTGAATTTTTTTATTATGTAAATCTTTGTCAAATCTCCATTCTTCAAACATTTGTATCTGCTGTTTAA
Source organism: Nephotettix cincticeps (assembly GCA_023375725.1). NCBI lineage: Eukaryota > Metazoa > Arthropoda > Insecta > Hemiptera > Cicadellidae > Nephotettix > Nephotettix cincticeps. The sequence goes on along the minus strand of CM041786.1, from coordinate 97,921,069 downwards.
TATTTTGTTTATGATGGAAACATTGTTCAGGTTATAAATTAAGGTTATTGATATTGACTAATGAACGCATCCTTTCTACAGAATATAACTGAACGTGTTCTGATAAATGAGGCATTCTGGGTATCTCGAACTCAAGAGGTATTTAGTGGAACTCAAAGTGGTACTCTAGAACAAAGTGGTACTCTAGAACAGTCCTGTAGTATCGGGAGCCCAGTACTCAAATTATAGTTTATGTTTTTAGTGTAGCGTCAGTATCAATACATTAGAATAGACCTTTTATTGTTAGATAGTCATCAGCTTTCAACAGTTTTTTCTTCACTGTGTATCGTTATTGTCATTTCTACTACAGTACCCAACTTTTGTAAATGGTTCAAATATTATCATAAGATTTAATAATTTGTAGGTCAGTTCCTCACAATTTTAGTATATTAGACAATAGAATATGTACATGTATATTTGTGTGTGTGTGGTTGCATAGGTAGTAAAATAGTTAGCTGGAGACGTTGGAATTGACTATCAACCAGAATTTGGAAAAAATGTACATATATCTAGCATTTGAATAATTATCGTTGCGATGAAATATAACTTAATTTTGAGAAATAGTGTAGCTCATATTTATCACATTTCAATGTAGACTACCTACATTTTTAATTCAACCCTAATTAAAACAAAAATAATTTTATGCTGTTTATTAATAACGACCTAATAGGAAATTTGTTCTATACTTGTTAATTGTTCAATTTATATATTTAGGAATCGATATCCTGCTAACTCAGAGACACAGAATTTTCTTCTTCAAAAACAATAACCAATTTTTAATTAGAGTTATTAACAAGGTTTTAAACTTTCACTTCTTCGTAGAGTTAGTGTCTCATCCTACTTTTTGCTTGTTTTGTCATACCAAATTATTTTACACTTCAACCATTCTCTTTTCCATCATGCCCCTGTATTCATTTTCTTTTGATTTTGAACCAATATTTTTTTCAAACTTTGTTACAATCTTAATTTTGTAGGTTTTAATTATTGTTTATTGGTACTTACTGTTCAGTACTCTTAAACCTAATTAATCACATAAGTCACAACAAATTTTAACGCACATTTAACAAAGAGTTATAAAATTTGCATATTATACACCCTGTATTTGCACTCAGTTTGGTGTTGCTGCTTTAAACAAGTTCAAAGAACGTAGCAGAACTGTAAATGATATAAATTAAAAAATATTAGGAAGTGTTCCTTCAAACTGAGAGGTTTGAAATAAATACGGAAGTAAGTCATATTAATTTAAAATTGTTATTAGATTTTACTACACATCATCACCACCAACAAATTGTAAACATACATGATAATATAAACATTAAAAATCACACTGATATCCGAATCCTTAACCTCTATAGCATACAGCATCATACACACACAGATCTGGGAGAAACCATGCCGGAAATGAAAACATAACCACAAATTTTATTTTTAGAATGTTAAAATTGGCAGAGATTGCAGCGAACACGACCCGACTTGTCCAAAGCCCACTCAGGTAACGTGGTTGTGAATGTGGATGTCACGAGAGTTTTCGCTGCTAATATCGGCTTCTCAGCTTGCCAATGGATGCACATGCATATAATGCACAATTGTCACTACAACTTACCTCTGACCAATGACACTTGCCCCTCTGCATTCCCCAAGATCAAACTTTACACACCTACCGTTGTATTTATGAGGATTCTTGCTTGGATAGGGAATACGCATGAGAGGAATAACATTAAGGAAGCTTAGTGTTTATTGGTGCTTTTACAATAAATTCTAAAGGCAAAACAAGGATTACTTCATAAATATTAAACTGTAAACTTAATATTAGTTTTGGCCTATTTTTACAAACAAGTTTTCGTCTTGAACACCACATTTTAAAAGTATTTTGTGTAATTGAACTTAATTTCTAAATATATATTACACTCACTATCAACTATATAGTGATAGTATTTTGTCATACTAACTCTGTATTGTACTGTGTGAGATGCTTACCTCCACTTGTTAACTGTTAGTTACCTGATTGAACACCTTTAAATATTTACCTAATACTTTCCAAATATGTCACATGTCTTCCTTACAGTAATAAATCCCTTTTACCATATACACTATTGTAATTATTTAATTTTATATTTTATAGATACCTGTTTGGTCTAAACCTCAGTTGTTTCTCATACTATCCATTGCCATTCATAAGTCATTGAGCTGTTAATTTATTTAGTTACAAAATATAATATAAAATTTACTGTAAATTCTATATTTTCACTAACAAACAATAATTTGGTAATATAAAATAATTCCTTCTTTCAATAATAGGTACTGTATTTAATAACCAAAGAGCAAGGAATGTTTGCAAATGCAGAGGCATACACTAACCTTTCTACCATTAGTCAAACCTAACATTATAAGTAATTTTGTTATATAACTAATATTTACTGGTGGAAACCCTAGAGGTGCCACCAATTCTCCAAGGTCATATAGATTACTGAAGCTTTATTGTTATTTGAGGGGGGGATGTATGCTACAATAAATACGTAAGTGCCCGTTGGCAAGGAATATATACCGGTAGCTACAACTACAGTTGTCTGTCATGAATTCCATGGAAGATTTGAAATAATAAAAACAAATTAATCAAGGAAACATTGCAATACTGCAAAACTTCTCTCTTATTAGTATTATATTAACAATACTGAATTTGTTTTTACAATCTCTGAAATATATTTTTTCTTGAAAAATATCCACAAAAAACTTGTGAAAAGTAGTTACTGAAACACATGTTAATTTAAACTAAAAAAAAATCATTAATACCAATTATGGTTTAAATTGAACGTAACACGGGACTGATGACATAACTTTATTTAGCTGGACTGATGACGGGTTAGAAACATTCACAGTACATAAAATAATTAGAAAAATTGACATTATTGAAGAATTAAATTCAGGTAGTTTTAGCTTAACAGATTTGATGTATTTAACATTTAAAAAACTGCATAGTTTTCTGTACCACTTTTATGATTAACTTTTTAATTTTTTTTACTTTACATATTTGGGTAGGATAACTGTATAAGGTTTCATTAAAATAATTTGAGTTATGTTATCTGTCTTAATTTTTTGTTTTATTCACATAACAGCTGTTTCTTACCCAATTTGCCCATGGATACATTCACAAGTGTAGAACATCTGAGTTTAAACAATTCACTCTTATATGAGCACATCAAATCCGATACATTGCGGTGTTGTTAATTTTTAATTGAATTGTTTTTGTGAATTGTGTTGTTTTTAATTGTCAATTAATGGCTCAATAATTGTCAATTAATTCTCATGATCTTTTTATTTTCGGCACTACATGGTGCTCGATTTTATTTTCATCCTGGTCAATGTTTTATTTTTACTTATTTTGTGCTTTACATGTGTCTGATGTTCTCATATTTGAGCAAAACATTTAAACTACAGATGTTTTAGACCTAATAATGTGCCTTATGTGCACAAAACAGTCTTGGTGTACACAAAACTATAGGAAAATTATCACTTTTAGGTAAATAACAAAAATCATTTAAAATCACTTTTTGGTTTGTATTTGAACTCTTTTCAAATTATATAAAAAATTTTATAAAATCAAACAAAATTCTATACAAAAATGATAGCTAATATAAAAAAGTTAATAGTGATAATGGTCTTATTTGATGGTTTAGAAGTTTTAGTAATAATTCATATTACTTTGGTGATAAATTTACTCTTTTTATTTCTCTAAGAAAGCTAGTTTTACCTTTTATAAACTATAATCAATTATTTAAAGAACCATATTGAATCATATTTTGGAAACAAGCTTTATTGCTCCTATGTGTCAGATTTGTATAACTTAAACAGGAGTTTACAGCCTTATGTTACGACCTGCTACTCATTCTGCTTTAGCTTCATGCTAGCAAAATTATTTGGGATTATGTGAGTAGACTGAGTATTATTAAAATAGCAAATCTATCATCAGGCTTATGTATTTGAAAACCCATGTTTGTGGTCTAAAATAATGAAAATTGATCACAATAAAGTATTTTACATTATAGTAAAAACTAATTAAAATGCTTATAACTAAACAATTATTTCTTGCCTGAGCTTTTCAATCGAGTTTTGTGATTGCTTTCCTCCGTTTATTCCGGATGTGTATTACGCCGCTTCTGCCCTCTCTTGCTGTGTGTTTATCAATGTGTTTGTGGTAATCTATGTGTGTTTGTTTGTATTTGTGTGCATACACTTAATATGTTAACATTAGTCTTCCTAGCCTCTGTTACTATATTGTAAGAAACATTGTCTTAATCGTGGTTTTATTCTCGTAACATTCATTTTAACAGTGAATTGCACTCTCTTTCACATGAGATACAGTATGTTTCAGATACAATTCTTTGCTAAATTCAGTGACGGTGAAAACACCTCTAGATACAATTTTAAACATAAGTTTTTGAGGTAGTATATTTAATTGATTAAAAAGCTATTATATATTATTTTTTAAAATACTAATTACCAGTTCAATAAAAACAATTTTATATCAAAAGTTTTTAACAAATTTGGAGAAATACATTCCCTCCAATACTAACAGACTGCGAGTATTCTTTGATTTGATTTTGGTGTACCAATAAGTCTTCAATCATACAATTTGGTGGATAAATGGTAGGTAAATAGCTTACTTTTTCTGTGATCACAATTTTTATTTTACACTCTTGATATGAACTGAACTAGGTTACATTTGAAAAATTGGATTTTCTGAACATATCTCTAATGGTCATGTTTTTATGATTCCATTTACAGGGGTAGTGAAAAGTGGCGGAATGGCTTCATAATTTTATTATTAATTATCTTCAATAGTAAAACATTGCAATTGAATTAGTACCTAAAGTACCAATTTTTAGCTTATTACCGACTGTCAACCTCAGATGGGGATGGCCCACAAGGAGCCAGAAGGAAATCTTAAATAGAAGTATAGGTTGATATCTACATCAAATTAAAGGTACCTTTTAGCAGAGTAAAATGTCGCAAATCAAACTTCAAGAGGACGACTGAGTCAGAAATGGCAGCCATTTAAACATGGCCTAAATTTTAAATTTTAAAGTGCCGAAAAGTATTGATTATTTTTAGTCTTTCAAGATACAAGAGTAAAACTTTGCAAATTTAACTGGGTTCCAACAAACTATTTTTATGTTGTTACCAACTCAAATAGTTAATGGTATTGGCAGTTATAATAGTAATTTACCTTTAGTGGATTTTTCACAAACATTCTGTGTAAACCAATTCCTCAATATCCCCACCCTTTTCATTCATTTTTAACTAGGGTTAGTTATTACAAGAGTCTAGTGTTTTTGTCTCCAGTTATTTTCAAATGCTGAAAAATGTTTAGATAATTTTTATAATTTTATTTTAATTTTTTCAGTTTATAATTTAGATAATTTTATTTAAATTCATTTTTATTTGTTTTTTTTTTATAATTATTCTTTTACCTCTTATTCAAGATCCTTCGTGATATTGAGAAAAAGGGGATGTTTTAAACTTTTTACAGGCTAGATAATATTTTTATTGTAATAAATTATAATTAGATTTTTGTTTCGAAAAATAAAGAACCCCGTCACAGCAGACCTGGGTACTCAGAGAATTTTCAAATCAATAATAATACATACCAGGTTTGATCAATAATCCTAATAAATAAGAGAGTTTGTCTATTCTCCATAAGATTAACATAGGAAATAGTATCCAAGTTTGCTGCTCTGTGGAACACTGAAAGTAGGCATTTCTAGCATGAACAATTTTTATTTTGACCATTTATACCAAGTTTTATAAACATCTGTCCATAAATAAAGGAGTTTGCCTATTCCCTATGTGATTAACATGGGAAAAGACTGTGCAGGTTAGCTGCCATGATAAACATGATTTTTAACACATTCACTGCGTCTCCAAATTTAATGACTTTTTCATACTGCGTCATGAGTCACCGGTGACTCATGACATATATATAGCTACTTGTGGCATGAGTCACCAGTGGTTCATAGTTTCTTCAAACTTTGACAGGCTCTAGTTTCATAGCGGATGCACTAGGAGCGCTGCGGGTGGATTTTTTAGGTTATTTTGGATTTTCCCACCTGTACGTACCTCGTACCTTTCGCTGTACGAATTGTCATGAGTCACCGGTGGCTCATGCCGCAGTGAACGTGTTAGCTGCCATGATAAACACGTAAACTATGATTTTTAACACGTTCACTGCGTCTCCAAAATTAAATTACTTTTTCATACTGCGTCATGAGTTACCGGTGACTCATGACATGTATATAGCTACTTGTGGCATGAGTCACCGGTGGCTCTTAGTTGCTTCAAACTTTGACAGGCTCTAGTTTCATAGCGGATGCACTAGGAGCGCTGCGGGTGGAAAAATTAACCACAGTGTGGTGTGAATCACCGGTGACTCATATATAAATATGTATATAAAAATATTCTACTTATAAAACTAATAATAACAGTGCAACTCCCACATAAATCGCATTACAGGTGTGAAAATATGCGTGCCGCAAGGAACGTCAGCCGTGGTGCAAGAGTCGCCGCATGCAGAGCCAGACACTCGTGAGTCAACGGTGACTCATGCCACAGTGAATGTGTCAAGCTTAATGGATGGATCTCAACCATAGGAAGCTAAATTTATGCTAGAAATGACTACTTCCAATGTTTCTCACAGCAGCAAACCTGCATACTCTTTCCCATGTTTAATCTTATGGAGAATAGGCAAATAACTCTCATATTTATTGACAAATATTGATAAAACTTGTCATACATCATTATTATTATATTTTTTATTTGTAAATTTGATGAGTACGGTACGCAAGTCTGCTGTGATGGGGGTATTTATTTTCATTTTATACAAACATTTTAGCCAATTATGAAATAAATTTCAGTACAAAACAAAATATAGATACCTGAAAAATTAAGAATGTTAGTGCCAGTTACATCAATACAATTACAGTACATTGATAATTTTATATTAGATCTGAGACAACATTGGTTACCTCTTGAGAAATAATTCTATACATTTTTTAATCCTAAAAGCAAAATGAACCAATAGACTAATTAAATTATTGTTGTAGATTTCACACAAGCAATCATAGAGCTTTTATGAGAGTATTGTAATGTGATCTACTTTGCTTTTATTTTAGTTTTCAATAGTTTTATATAAATATAACTAAACCATAACATTTTTAAATCATCTTAAATTACTATTGTAACCAAGTCATGAATTTCCAAGGGTTTATAGATTAATATTCAAACCATACTTATTCAATGGTACTTTAAACTTAACATTAAAATAATTATATCAAACAGAAAGCATTAAAAAAATCAAGTATATTTGATGATAATTTTAATTGGCAATGCAAAATTTTGCTGAAATTATAGATTTTAAACAGACAATATTTGTGATAATGTTAAATTACTTTTATAATTTAGATTGTATGAATAGTGTTTTTATATTGGAGGTCCTACTTAATTATTCAATGTTTTCAGGGTTGGCGTTTGAAAATATTAATTTCTATTGGACTACCATCTTATAAATTATCACACTATCAACAATTATTGCTCTAGATTCAGTGAATAATTTATTATGTTTATAAACATATTTCTATTCTTTTTGTAGATGAAGGTAGCATATTTGTTAGGAGTTGCAGGAACAGACATCCCCATTGAAGAAATAAATTCTTTACTCAAACCCCATTGGGTAAGTTAGAGTCTAAATGTTATGAAAGTAACCGTACTACTCATTTATACAAAAAGTAAATAGGTATACATTTTAACGCTTATAAATGGTTTGATGTACATGATACACACTGTTTTGTGTCAGCACAACTAAATTAAACATTTATTGATGGATACTGATTTAATATGAAATTATTGTTGTGTAGCCTATTATAAGATAATACTTAACCCCTTAATGGTTTCTTTTATTACCTTAACCGTCCCCAAAGTACATTTTTTTTTCATTCAGAGTTCTTATTGTATGTGTTGAGAAAAGTAGATTAAATAAAAAAACATTTTTAAACCCTATTAGTAGTGGTAAAATTTGAGTTAAGTTATTTTTTTTTCTCCTAAACCAAGAAACGTACCATAATAGCCTACTTTAAGGTAGGGATAGGTTAAAAAGGGAAAATAAACTATAATGCATTTATAAAACTAAATATTAACAGTTCATAAAAGCCTAACCATAAATAAACTAATAAAACTTCATTAAACCAACAAAAAAAACATGACGCTAAAGAACGTTGCCTCTTGCGAGATGAAAAAAACAGTTGGGCAGTCAGCTATTTCGGTTTTGAGTCGTCTGTAACGTCCCTCACAAACATAAAGGCATAAGGAAACCGTTCATATATGAACGCAAACACATGCTAGCGGTGAACTAACTACAGCGATATTTCACAGCAAATATCAACACAGATCGTAGTTTTACTACTGAACGATTTACCTCGTCAGAGGCCCTTTTTTAACACTTTCGTATATACAACACACATTGGCAAAAGCTGTTATGGGGTGAAGAAATATTTGTAAACTCAACTTATCTTAAATGATGCATTTAAATGATGAATTTGCATTGTAAACGGATTTAAATATAAGCTTTCTTGCTCTTTGTACTTTGCACAGGACATTGTAGACTGTTTCTCGGGAGTATACCGAGCTAACAGAGGTGGCCGGTTGGTAGTTTGGGGCTACTCCCCATTGTGGATTTATGAATTTCTTTATAATATGAACAAAATAAAATTGTTTAGTGTTCCAACACTGAAAAATTTGTCACTACACCTCTGCTTAAGCTGGATCTATCGAAGGGTTAATATATTAATAATCTTTGCTATAATATTAGCGAGGTTTGTAGTTGTACATATGTTGTGTATATAGTAACTAATATATACAATATATTTAATAATAATGGACATGTACACAGCTACTGATCATAAGTTTATCTCTTTTCATTTGAGACAAAATGAGTCAAATCTTTATTTTAGTACAGTAGAACTTGGATAATTCGAACCTCAAGGGACCAGAAAAAAATTTGTATTATCCAAAAATTCGAATTAGAAAAGTTTATGCAAGTGGTTGAAATAAACAATCAAACATCATGTTTTAATATTGTATATTAAAAAAGTTAGGTTAATGAAGATGATATTGATTAAAAATCCTAATTTTTGTTAAATGTCAATAATGTGTTTGGAGGGATCCCGAAACTAGCTATTACAAACTTTTTCAAATCCCTTCTCTACCTCCTTGATCGCCGCTATTTATTCTTGCAACGTCAGAGATTTGTAGGTTCGCTTTGACGAAGCCATCATACACACGACGTGTTAACATGAAAGCAGACGACGAATATCGGAACACGTACGACGGAATAACAAACCACCACCGATGATACACACAGATGTCAATGTTGTGATTAATGAGCAGTAGTCTAGCTAAAAATAGTCTGAGGGCAGGTAGCCCGAACTTCATTTCCTGGAAAATCGCACACAATAACTTGTTCACTTATACACACACTATAGATTTCCGCTGTAAAAACTTCGAACTATCCAAAATATTATTCAAATTAACCAAGATATTTTAACATTGTTTTTATATAAAATTCTAGGAACCAAGACAAAATTTCAAAATAAAGAAGTTTTCGAATTACAGAAGTTCGAATTATCCAAGTTCCACTGTACCTGGAACACGGTTGGTTGGAATGTAGCCAAACTGAACAGCAGAAGATACATTGAGCACTGAGCAGCTAAGTCGAAGGCCTGAGGCCAGTCTTCCAACAGGTCTAGTTTTTATAACTGAGATTGTTTCAAGAGTCTTACAGGTTCCACCATGCAGCTAGTTAAAGACACATGTGACTCCCTCCTGCCCTGCAAAATACCTTACTGGGATTTTTGCCAAGTTTTTTGGTGCACGAATGAGATTACGGAGCTTAGGAGGATTGCACTGAAACTCAAAAGAAAAGCACAATGAGCTCAAAATAAGCCAGATACTGAGGCTAGGTCTGCAGCGAAGAAAGGTCTGGCCAGTGCCATTAGCTTGAACAAGGTTTGCCGTTATAAGGAGCTACACCAAGATGTAGACTCTGATCCCAGAAGCAAAGGTTAGAAGCTTGTGATGCGGAAGCTAGGAAGAACAGTGTAATAAATCACATCTTATAAACATAACATAAACATAAAATAAACGGTACCAGTAGACTGACACATACTTTCTCCATTAAGTAAATTTAAAAAAGACAATCTGTAATAAAACTATCATGTTCTACAAAGTTATTCTAAATATCATTTAATAATTTATTTTTCAAATTGTATAGGGGAACCCCCCCCGGTATTACCAAGCCTTTTTTGAGCTGGTTTTGTTCGGTGATTTGACCTTACACTTCATACCAAGTTTTATGGAAAACGGTTGGAAAGTAAGGAAGAAATTGATTTTTTTATATTTTCCATAAGAATAACATTGGGCGCTTTCAGACAACGTACTGCGTTAATCGTGGACTGTAAATTTAATTTTTCTCTGGAACCGTTAGTCGTAGACAAATAATTCAAAATACTAATTTGTTTAGTTTTTTTAAGCTAGTTTCAATGGTACCAGTCAAGTTATACTTTACTTTTATTGTTTTCGCTGAAAATTTAAAAATTTGATTTAAAAGCCCATAACTATTGAACCGTCATTTTTACAGACATGCGGGTGGTGTCAAATTATTTAGTACTCTGTGCACTATAAACTATCAAATTTTAATCAAAATCGTTAGAGCCGTTTTTGAGAAAATTGGATTTTCTACGTTTTTTAAGGGTTTTTAGGGGTGAACTACCCTTAAAAATCGAAAATTCAAAAAAATGAAAAAAACGCCTGGAGATACGGTGACTATATATATACATGCCAAATTTCATCTAAATCGGACCAACGGGGTAGGCTGTGGCACTGTACACATCCAGACACACACACACACACAGACACACGGACGGACAGACATCACGTCAAAACCCACTTTTTTGGATTCAGGGGACCCCAAAACGGATATATCCACCCTCAACTCAAATTCGAAAATTTTGACGAAAACAATACTTTCTCCATATACGTAAGGGGAGAAAGTAAAAATGGATTGACCTGTTGGAATAGTCACAGGCATTGCTGATGCTCTCTTCCCAAGTCATTCTGCGATGCTTTTAGAAGAATAACTAAAATTGTTGAGATTTCTATTGTGAGGAAATTATAATAAAAAAATAACTATATGTATATATACAGGGTGTTCATTAAAGTCGGGGACAAACTTTGAGGGGTGATAGTACTCATAGAAATAAACAAAAAATGTCCTGTAAATATTATTTTAAAAATCCTTCGTTTAGCAGCTAGCCGCCATTTTGTATTTTATACAAAAAACTATATATATATAAAGAACTATTTAAGATACAGAAACTAAACTTTGCACACATATTTATTGGCCAAAGAGAAAAATATTCTCAAAGTAACATTAAGTGTGATTTTATATTTTCAAAATGGTGGTGATTAAAAATATTTTAATTTAAATAACACTAAAACCATTAACTTTAAGGAATTTTTACAAGAAATAAAAAAGATCACAATTTTAATTTCAAATCGAACAGATTTTTGATGAACCAAATCCGTGCATGGATAAGTGAGAAAATGCACTTTTAAAGTTAGCTTACAGTGCCCATGCGCCAACGCGGAGCGTGTGTGGCGAAAAAGCGGCTGGCACAACAATTAATTCTTCGCCACGGCCGCGTCGTGGTGGCGTGTGGGCCCTGTAATCTAACATTAAAAATGCATTTTCTCACTTATCCGTGCAAGGATTTCGTTCATCAAAAAACCGTTCGTTTTAAAATTAAAATTGCAATCTTTTTTATTTCTTGTAAAAATTTTATAAAGTTAATGGTTTTGTTGTTATTTAAATTTAAAAAAATTTAACCTCCGCCATTTTGAAAATATAAAATAAAACTAAATGATACTTTGAGAATATTTTTCTGTTTGGTCATTAAATATGCAATGTTTGGTTTCTGTATCCTAAATAATTATTGATTTATAACGTTTTTCGTCTAAAATTCAAAATGGCGGCTAGTGGCTAAACGAAGGATTTTTCGACATATGTTTATATGAAATTTTTTTGTTTATTTTGATGAGTACTATCACACCTCGAAGTTTGTCCCTGACTTTAATGAACACCCTGTATATATATAGATAATTTTGTAAATAAGTTATCTACAAAACAAATTTACAAACACCTTTACATCTAAAGCTGTTATTTAACAAGGGGTGTTCGACAAAAACAAAATAATTTTGATAAGAAAAACTTAAGATTAATTAACGTCTTCTTGATTATTATACATGACACAAGGGGTTTTTCTCAACCTCTGATTGGCTTTAAATAAAAGAAAAATTCACAGAAAATAATAATTTTATTACCAAAAGTAAAGTTAAGCCTTAACTTTAAAAATGGTAGAGGTTGTGATGGGGAAGCTGCACATTCGTATTTATGCACATTATGACATGCAGATTCGTCCCCTCTATACCTCTTACTTGCTTAGATGGACGACTGGAGGTTGAAAAAAATAGGCCTTGTATATTAGGATTTAGTCCCTTGCCAAACATCCAAATCACTAAGAGAGATGTAGGGAAATAAAAATAGTGCCTGTTTATAATACTAATTAAAATAATTTCTTAATTAAACGGAATAACATTTCTTATTTTAGAGTTTAGAATCATATAAATGTATCTAAATTTTCTAAATGCCTGTAAAATTTATTTTTGAAATAAAGAAAAATTTGTATTTTACAAAAGAAAAAATTTCATGGTTTTTGAAACAATTGAACTTTTCAAATAATGTGCTATTCAATGTTGACTTTATTCAAAAATATTTTTTAATATTTAATCCTCACACAATAATTTGATATTTTACAGTTGGGTGTGAATGCTTACGCCTTTATTGTAACCAACAATGGGTACATTTTGGTTCACCCTGACTGGCGACCAGTGGTAAGTAAATTAATTCCCCATTTTCTTTATTTTAACAATTTATACAGCAGAACTTTGATAACACATGTCTCAAGGGGATTTCTATACATGAAGACCCCCAACTAGTTCTTTACAAATAAGTTTGTCTATAAAAACTGTGTACAGATAATGTGTCTACGTGCAACTAACTACTGTCAAATAGTATGCTGTAAAAAGTGAGGAAGGGGTTTCATGTTGAGACCTGAAACCAAAACTTTATGACTTTGTTTGGAGTCTATTGCATGGCAAACCGTGAAAAGCAAGTTTAACTCATATTGTAGAGGTTCTGCAACATAAAATAACTCCCTACTGAGGATATTATTCTGTGATAAAGATTCACTTATTTGAGAGAATCGTTTTCTTGGTTGAAGAATTGTTATAAAGGCTGAGCTGTTTAGTAAGACAAGTTATTGAGGTTTGTCATGCGGCAATTTTTACTATTAAAGTATGCAATATGAAGATTTTCAAATAAAAAAAGTTTTGAATTTAAAACTGATATTGAATTTTACGGTGAGTTCACAGAGATTACAAAAATTACTCTATATTAAGGTGTTATTGAGGGTCATGGTACTGAAGTTCTACTGTAGTTATTTAATTGAGTTTAACCATTTGACATACTTGGACAGGACTGTTTCTGATGGATCGCAGCACTTGCTGGATTGATAATTTGTTTCTTTATGATACAGCAGTATTTTCTATCTGTAATTTTGTTTTCCTGTGTTGGCTAATCTCGTGAACAGAACCAAAATATTAGTCAACAACAGGTGTGTAGGTTGTGTTTGTGATGTGATCGTCGCATATAAATTTGTATAATTTATATGAAGATTATTTTTTTGTAAGTAATACTGTACATTACCTTTATATATATATACTATCATAAATATTTCAAAGATTAATGTAAAGAGAGGGGATCACGCTGGTCTAGGGATAGAGCGTAGGGCTTTGGTGCCCAAGGTCCCGGGTTCAAATCCCACCAATTACCAATGGCTTTTCGCTATGTCATAATGCCGCAACCCACACAGGGGTGCTCAAAAAGCCGCTACGGCTGAAGTGACTTGGGAGTAATCCGCCCCCTCCAATAAATAAAACAATAAATAAATGTAAAGAATTAGACAAAAAAAGTTAAAAATAAAATGTATAATTATATATATATTATTTAAAAATTCTATATATATATATTTATTAATAGTTTTATTATTTATATTAATAGTTTATAGCTATTTTAGTAAGTACACATTATATTAATGGAACCCTGAAAGTTTGAAGTCCATCTAGTAATAAATAAGGAAGTTATAGTAGTTTATGTAAAAGTTTCCAAAAGTGGCAAAATAATAGCAACTCTCAGGTGTTAACCCTTTAAAGAGTAATGACTTTCAGAGCTGGTAAGGAGTAAGGGGAATATATCAAATCACACCTCAAAGGAGTAAAATATTTTTTTCACTAAATATTATTGCAGCCTATTGTAAATATAGCAGGAAATGTGTATTAAGTTCAAAATACTAAAAAATGAACATATTCTAACTTTTTTTGTATGAAAGTCTTCAAAACATGGATGCACACATAACGCCATATTACACTCTTTGCACTAAAAGGTTATGTCTTTTCTCTTTGTGAAGAATGCTCTCACACTTGACACTGAGAAACAGTTATTCGTTTTTATTTCCCGCCGAAAAATGCTGCAGCCATCACCTTTCGCGCCAAAACTTCACGCCCGGCCGCCACCTTTCCCGCCTCAGCCACCATCTTATGATACCCCTCCCCCGCAGATTACATACTCTACCGAATATATATGTAAAACGTCACTACTTCTTTTTGCGTGAACATGAAAAGACGTTTTAAAACGTCAGTACTATGTTTATGCAAAATCAGGTACTGTAAAATAGGTAGGCCAATGGGTTAAAGGACGATAAATCGTAAACTGGTTCTGTGCTAGATATTGTTTGTATTGAATGGGAGTTTATTACATTTAGTATTAATTTGTTATGTACAAGGGGCATTTTAAAAATAAGGTTCCCTATACCACCAAAACAGAATTTGATATGCTGGGAGAAATCTCGTAACACTGTCTTATTGAACAGTCCTCCCTCTCTACCTCCAATACTTGCACCTCATTATGAAATGAAAAATTCTTTATTTCAACAGACAAAGTTAGGGCCACATGGCCCTTTCTTACACTTAACCTGCATTAAAACATAAAAATATGAACATAAAAAATAAACTTATAATGATAAGTTTATTTTTTGATTACAAATCATCAATCAAATATCATTTAAGATATTATGATTACAAACAAAATATACTTAATAAAATATAGAATATACGAAATAAAAATAAATATATTGTTTTTATTACAAAACTCTTACTCAAGCACATACACTCACATCAACAACCGCCCCACCACAGAAGCCCTAGGACACGCCAGCCGAGACGATCCGATCAAAAAACAAAGTTTTTAGTGCCATCATAAACTGTGAACGTTTTTTAAGTGATCTTATTTATAGGGGTAGATTATTCCAAAGACGACATGCAGTCACAACAAAAGCCCTATCCATAAGCTGTGGTCACATGATGAGGTATTCGTAATGTGATCGATGAAGAACGTGAATCTCGCGAACTACCTTGAGATACGAATTTAAAGTCATCTCTAAAATAATTGGGATCATTTGTTTTTAATATTGAAAAAAGTAATGACAGAATTTTGATTGTTCTTTGATCTATCAATTTCAAAATTTTTGCCTCAAGGTAGTTTGGCGTGATATGCTCATCACATCTAAGACAATAAACAAATCTCAAGCAATAATTTTGAGAACGCTGGAGCATACCCGCCTGTGTTACAGTCATGTCATTGATCAGTGAGTTGCAGTAAGTAAAGTGGAGAAGTACAAGTTTCTTGACCAAGTGCATTTTAGTGTGTAGTGGCAAAAAATTCTGTAATTTCTTGAGTGAGTGTATTGATGCGAAAGCCTTTCTGTTTGTGTCAGTGATTGCTTCGTCCCCAGTGAGTGTTGTGTTAAGTATTACTCCAAGATCCTTACTTTGTCTTAGTATGGCAGAGAATTTCCACATACAGTAGAACCTCGATTAACCGTCACCCTTTTAACCGTCAGTCTCTATTAACCGCCACCCCACTAGCACAAAAAGAATTATGCGTCAGCACCGAGCCAGATCGTCTGTTGAGGCTCTATGATGAGTTGAGACAACTGTACTGCAACCTGTAATGTGCGTGAATCATAGGCGGCAAGGGTAGTGACCCAGCTGGTTAATCCCTTACACTGTCTTCTGCATTCTACTGCTACTGTTTCATTTCAGTTCAGTATGGTGCGTGGCTTACTACAGTGAACTGAAGTTATTGCCGATTTCGAGTGCAATGCCTTCTAGCGTTTTACGTGCTTTATTGTTTATTGTTGACAGTGCTGTTTTTACGTAGTGCATTCTCTTCTGTTGTGGCTGAGAAACGGAAACGTGTAGTTTTGGGACTCGAAAATAAACAATTAATTATTAAACGCTGGTGCTTCTTCTCGGGAAAATTAAGAACATGACCGCCTGAAAAACTCGACGGGGATAGAAACAAAAGAAAATGACGGAATATTTTAAAAACTAAATACCGGTAACGGAAGTTTTGAGAGTAAAAGTACGTACATGTGCAATTGATATTTCATTGTTTTCTTAATAAAGTATTTTTCACTTGAACTGGCGCAGTTTTGTTTTTTCTCATTTAAAATGAATTCACATTAAGTACTGCGCAGTAATCATGAAAACTAATTAGGACTTACAATAGCGCCGTTATAAAATGCAAGGCAGTGAATTTCGATGTTGCCACGCCAAACACTGTCTAGGTGCTAAGTTGTATCGGCGCTATTATTATTTCTGTTATCCGTCTATTCGGTTATCCGTCATGGTCCCGGTCCCGAGGGTGACGGTTAATCGAGGTTCTACTGTACTGTAATTGAATCAATTAAGTCAAAGTCAAAGAAAATTGAATTGCAAAGTTGAGTACAGCAGATTGCAATTAGTTTAGTCTTTTCGTGATTTAGTCTCAGTCCATGTTTTTCAGTTTTTCAGCAACAATTATAGTAATGTTCTCATTGATTCTTCTGACAGAATCGTTCACATTGTTTGTAGTAAAGTGGTTGTATGTATGAAGGTCATCAGCATACATATGGTATTTGCAATGCAACAAAGTTGAGTTTATGTCATTTACGTACAGTGCAAAGAGTAAGGGTCCAAGGATTGATCCTTGTGGAACAGCACAAGTAACAGAAACTTTTCACCAACCTCCACACATTGCCACCTATCTGAGAGATAAGATCTCAGTCAGTTGAGGACGTTCTGGGAAAACCCTATGGCCCTATTTCTGAATTAAAATATCATGATTGACACAATCGAACGCTTCAGAAAAATCAAATAAAGTTAAAATTGTTCTCTGTTGACGTTCCATGGAGAGTCTTACGTCTTCAGCCACTCAGAGGAGTGCTGTTTCCTTACTGTGTCCTGTTCTGAAACCTGACTGAAAGTCAGATAAAATGTTGTTGTCAGTGATGAATTCAGTCATTTGACAATTCTTTCTAGGCCTTTAGATAGAGCGGGAAAAATACTTATCGGCCTAAAATCACGACATGTTGTCGGAACTGAGACCTTGTTTAAAGGACGGATGAGGGCTGACTTCA
The DNA here is from genome assembly GCA_023375725.1 of Nephotettix cincticeps. NCBI lineage: Eukaryota > Metazoa > Arthropoda > Insecta > Hemiptera > Cicadellidae > Nephotettix > Nephotettix cincticeps. Next base: position 97,903,349 of record CM041786.1, on the reverse strand, counting down.
AAAAGAGAAGAGAATGAACACCACCTGAAAAATGCATTAAAAATTATTGTTATAATAGGTAAAATAGCAAAGAGTATATCTTTGATGAGGCAGATTGATATTGCATGAGATCAGACAGCATTGCTGTGGGTATGACAGGTTTAAAATAAAATTCAGGATATCCCAGATTAGGGGTTTGGACATTTACAAAATCATTCAAATAGTTATTGACCTTGTACTTATTGATATTTTGACTACAAGACGAAAAGAAACATTTAACTCATTGAGATCAATATGTACTTGTTGAGGATCAGATTGTTTCCCGAGCTCAAGACTTTTTACTTTACGCCACACAATTCTAGAAGGTTGCTTTTGATTTTCAAAAAGTTTACAAATGTATTTGAGTTTTTAATTGCATAAAACCTTGCTCTTCTAAACAAACAATCACGCTTAGCCATCAAACTTTTTGTAACGATTACAAAATAATACAAAATACAAAATATTATTTGTATTATTATATGGTAGAATTAAGCTCGTCAACCATTTCATCAACAGAATTTAAATTTTGAAGAAAGTGCCACTGGGTTTGTTGAACGTCTAACAAAAACAGAACCAACTTCATTAATATTTTTGAAATCCCTGTATTTAACAAATTTTGTCTTGGGTTTGGGTGATTTGATCGAGCACACGTAGAAGATGAGGTCATGCTTGGGTATTGCAGGAACTGGAAGTTGCCCATGATGAATGATATCATGTCGATTGGAGACTACAAGTAGATCTAAAAGAGTGTCAGAATTTGCGGCGTGGTGTGTGGGTTCAAGTGGCAGTACAGTCATGTTGCATTAATCAAACATGGTTGTCAACTGTCTGTGTTCATAGTTTTGGGAGGCCGATAGTAAGTCAGTGTTGAAGTCACCCATGATCAAAACATAACTATATCTTAACACTTCATTAAGAAGAGCATTTTCAAATTGAAGCATTTGTCCTGATCTTGGTGGATGGTAGCACACTCCAAGTATCAGAACATCGGCTCCAGATAACATTTATTTCCAGAAATAGGAATTCTGGCCCGACCGAATTCTCAGTAGGTGAAGAGCAAACGGTTTTGAACTTCAAATCCTCCCTGATATATACCGCAACACCACCGCCCTGTCATTTTGCTGCAGCACATATCCAGGGAGAGGCACCTCGTCTTGAGCCAGGACTCCAAGACGCCAATTAAGTCGAAATTTCCAGACTTAAAAATTTCTCTGACCTCATCAATGTGAGAACATATAGACTGGGCATTGATATGCGCCGCCTTCAGGTGCTTAGGATAGGGTGATAAGGAGCGAGAGATGCAATCAGCGGTAAACAGTTGTGTTTGGAGGGTGGGAAAGGGGTGGATTGATAAGCGGGTTGCTGTGGCGGACTCGCTATCCTGGGTCCACAGGTCGCGGCGTCACGACGGGCGCTTCCCAGGTCACTGCACAAGCTGAGGCTACTGACACATTCACACACACATACATGCATACATTCATTCTAAAATAAAAACAAACCTCAATAAATATACTATTTACAAACAGCACGCTTGCGTGGCTCCACAAATGATAAGAAAAATGTAATGAATTATCAATTAAATTACCTAATACATCAAAGAAATTAAAATTAAATAACCTATACATTGAAATAAAAAAATATATTTATATATAAAAGTTATCGGGAAATAATTTTACGTAAATAATACAAAATAAACTGAACTCTAAATACATATTGATTAAACATTATTTTCAAAACATTAGATGATACAATATTGTCTGTACATTAGAATATTAATTATTATTATTCAATATAAATAATTATAATAAAAAACTCCTTTTAAAGAAATAAAATAATTGAAAATTAAATGGATAAAAATTTTAATTATTATAAAACTGTGATTAAATATCGGGAATTTACAGAATACAGATTACAGAATATTTACATAATTTATAGAAATTAAAATTTAAAATTTAGCGATCAAGAATAGAATTAATAATTAAAGTAGAATTTTAAAAATATGTAGAAAATCTCACGCACAGTTCGTAGTCAGTTAATTAGTCTTTTAGATCCGCCAATCATGTCGCCACACCCTTCCTGCCGCGCTTGTCCACATACAGCACACGACCATCCTGCGTCCAGACGTTCGTCACCCCGAAGAGCGTCACAGCCCGTCTGTACAGCTCCTGGCCTAGCCAAAAAGCGATATAGTTGGAACGTGAGAGTCGAATCTATTGTGATGCACTGTGAGCGTAGCTAGACATCGCCCTATGTTATCTCGAGCCACAGTGTATTGCTAGATCCGAATGCTTGATGTTTATGAGACGATGGCGTAACTTCGAAATTACTGGATTACAGGGGCTCTGGTGTATATATCTTGGATGGGTCCAGTTAAAAAAAGTGTTAACGTTCTTGTATGTTTTTCAAAATATTACTTCCATTAGTTGGCTTAATATTTCTTCTTTATTTTTTAGTTTCAAGGGATCTTGAAACCAAATTATAATGCCATTGACATGACTGATGTGGAGCTCATGGATGACGGCCGTGATCCTCTTGACTTTAATGAAAAACTGTTAGAGGTAAGAGTTTAAAGCATTAAACAATGTTTAACTGGATATTGTGATTGGTAGTTGGAGTGACAATTAACGAATTAACACATACATAACTCTTTCGGTTTTACAACCACTCTTTAAGACTGTGTTAGAGAATTTCCCTAAGGGAAGGAGTTATTTTTGTAACTTACAACATAATTTCAAAAAGATTTTTCAATGAAAACAAATTATTAGTGTGTTCAATTAAAGCTTATAAAGTGGGGAAGTTTCTAATACTATTGAACATATCATATAGATATTTTTTATTTAAAACAATTTACCCATAATTACAAATAATACAACAATTACAAATTTTTTAAATCATCATAAATGTTGCGTGTTAGTTAATTTTTGTGCAAATCAACTTTATAGTAAAACCTTGAAGTTATAGTTAATGAAAATTGAGTTTTTAATGTGACAACCACAGTAGTAATACAGTATTTACTTCCCTGTGGGAAATAGGTTAGTTATTTATGTTTGCCCAGTTTCAAGATCAGTAATTATATGCCACCTTTGTGGCATCATAAGAATATTTAAAACTTATAAGAAAAACACATAAAGCACATTAATTAATTGATAAAAATAAAATTATTTACATTCGCACACTATCACGATCACTCTCGCGTTGTTCGTGATTGTGCGGCACAACGGCAGCCGGCGCATGCGCATGCTGTGCGTTCGTACGGTGGGGGTTTGTTTTGTTGAAGAAGACTGGCGCTTTTACTGTTGGCTGCGTGGTGTGAGGATTTTGGTTGGAGGTGGGGTTTTCCAAGTTCTGTGTGCAGTGTTGCCGGTTTTCATTGTGTTTTACACTGTTGTCATATTGGGCGGTTTCTATTTTGAGGATTGTTAAAAATATTATAGAGTTATTAAATTCTTCTTTTTTGTTCAGTAAATTGTTGGGTCCAAATTCATTAAGTGTTTGAAAATTTGGTAACTTTCCTATTTTTTAGCTGTAGTTTTGGAGTTTGTTTGGTTTAAAATTAGTAAGGAGTCTGGAAATTTTATGGGATAATTTGAGTTTTGTTTCATGTTTTGCTACAAATGAAGTTGGGTTGGTATAATGGCTGGTATTGTGTTCTTTAAAATGTTGTCTGAAGGATCTGTTGATGTAGTCAATATAATCTTTGGTGCAGGGAGAAGAGCAGGTTATCTTGCATACACCTCTTTCTTTTTTGGTATAGTGTGTTAGGTTGTAATTCGGAATGGGGTTACATTGTACACGGTATGCAGGTGTGTATCCTGATTTTTTTAAAGCTTTACCAATTTTTTTCAGTTATTTTGTCTGTGTATTTGATGGATACATATTTTTGTGGAGAGGATTCAGGGTTTTTGTTTTCTGAGTTGTTTTTTTTAATTTTCCTGGACATTTTGTTTATTATAGTATCTATGATGGAAGGATTGTAGTCATTGTTCTTTGCTATTGGTTTTATGATGGGTTTTTCTTTTTCATATTCCATGTTGTTTAAATTATAATACAGAAGTTGATAAGTTAGTGAACGGAAAGCTGCCATTTTTTTGGGTGTAGGGGTGGTTGCAGTCCGCAAGTTTGACTAAATCAGTTTAGGTTGGTTTTCTGTAAATGCCAACATTTACTTTGCCTGTGCTTTTTTTTGTTAATGTTACATCGAGGAAGTTTATTTTGCTGTCATTTTCTGTTTCCATTTTAAGACTAATTTTATGGTGTATTTTATTTATATATTTAAGAAGTATATCGGATTGAAGTTTGTTGCAGTCAACATAACGTGCATAGAATGTGATTTTGCTAGCGTGAGGGTTTGAATTGGAAGTTTTTCTTCAAAATCCTGCATGAATAGTTCAGCTAATATGGCAGATAGTTGACCACCCATGGGTAGTCCTTCTGGATCATATAGTATATTTTGTTGCCATAGATAAAGTAGTTTTGTTTTCTTATAGTCGTAATTTTTATGATATCATTAATTTCGGTGTCTGAGAAGTTTTCTGATATGATTAGTCTGTTTTTAAGGGCTTCTATTGCTTCCTTTTTCCTTTATTGGGATATTTCCATACATGTTATCAACGTCTATAGATACTAGTGTGTGTGTTTCTGGGATATTTTATTGTTGAATTTTTAGGATGAAATCTTTATTATTCATACGGCTTCAGAGGTCATGGGTATGTCTTTTTTTATGAGAGTATTTAGGTATATTGCCAGTTTGTAGGACGGTGAGGGAACAGCATTGATGACTGGTCTAATTGGGTTGCCTTCTTTATGGGTTTTTATCAGTGGTTTGAATATGGCGGTGTGGGATTTGTGTTGTAGAGGGTCTTTGCTCTGTCTGGATTTCATAAGGAGTTGTTTTCTAAGAATTCCTTGATTTCATTGTTGTAAGTTTTTGTTTTGTCTTTTTTCTCAAGCACATTGTTTTTTTGTAAGTATTCTTGGACTTTAATTTTCAGATCATTTTCTTTAATTTTATTATAACAGAAGGGTTTGACTTTTCAGCTCGTATGATTTGGGCTTGGTTTTGTATCAATTTATATTTTTTGTTCTGGATGGATTTGATTTTGTATGGGATTGGTTTATTTTTCTTTGTTTTTAATAGTTTGATTTCTTTTTCTATGGGATCTACTGTACTGTATCTTATTTTGTCTTGATCTTGTGGATTAATTTTTTGTAGGGCTTCGTCTGTGTTTATTAATGCTTGTATTATATTTTGGTTTTCTTTTGTTTTGGATTTTGGGTGGAATTTAGGGCTTTTCTCTCTTCTTTTTTCTCTATAATATTTCAGATAATCCACAAAATAGAAACCGCCCAATATGACAACAGTGTAAAACCCAATGAAAACCGGCAACACTGCACACAGAATTTGGAGAACCCCATCTCCTACCCAAATCTTCACACCTCGCAGCCAACAGTGAAAGCCCCAGTCTTCTTCAACAAAACAAACCCCCACCGTACGAACGCACAGCATGCGCCGGCTGCCGTCGTGCCGCACAATCACGAACAACGCGAGAGTGATCGTGATAGTGTGCGAATGTAAATAATTTTATTTTTATCAATTAATTAATGAAATGAAATGAAAAATCTTTTATTTATCCAGGCAATGTTAGGGCCACTTGGCCCTTTCTTACACTTAACCTGGAAAGGTGCTTTATGTGTTTTTCTTTTAAGTTTTAAATATTCTTATGATGCCACAAAGGTGGCAAAATGTACATCAAGACATCCAACAACTCAAGAACATAGGCAACTAACAAAGGTATATACATATATATACTGAAAACATCACCTTTACACATATCAATGATCTAACCTATATATATATATATATATATATATATATATATTATTATTATATATAAATAGGTTAGATCATTGATATGTGTAAAGGTGATGTTTTCAGTTCATCTGAACAGCTGTTCTTATTCTTTTATATTAAAAATTCAATACATTAGCTCTGGTGGTTTCTATGGAAACCTGTAACATATTTTCCGTCTTACAAATCTCCAACAATCCTCGAGAGTCAAGACATATCCATGTCAAAAATCATAGCCATCACAAGACTTTAAGTTGGGGAAAATTATTTAGGTTTGATTCAGTTAAGTGTGTATTATAAATGTAAAGATTTTGTCATACTAACTAACAAACATTCTGTATATAAATACTTACTGAATAATAAATTGTTAATTTATTGTTACGTTTAGGCTACTTATAAATCAATTAATTGCTTGGGAGAAACTAAGCTTGTGTGAGGAGTACTCACATACCTTGAACCTTTTCAAATTAAATATTGTATTATTTTTTTCTACTCAAAATTTCAGAAGGTTTTAATGTTCCAAACAAATATTTAACGACACACAAATTAAAAGTGACATCTTCCTCTACTAAAGTATATATTCAAAGATATTTCCTATAAGCTAGATAGTCTCTATAGATTTCTCATTTAAAAGATTGGAATTAGCATTTAATAATGTAGCTAATTTAGTTACAAACTAAAAAGCAACCTATTCTTTATCATCCAACATCTGATAATTAATGATACGGATGTGTTGGATCTCTATACTGCCTATTCTTGGACATTATGATTGATATTGAGAATGTATGAGGTATGATACCTATATTCTCTTTAACTGAACATTTTTATCCACTCATTCTAATTTTAATAATAGTTTTTGTTAGTGCATTCAAGGAAAATACAATTTAGCCTATATTAAAAAAAAATGTTTAAACCTTTTACAAGTGCTGCATACTGCATCAAAATAGTTTTGACGTTTAAAATGTCTTTTTAATGTATACTCAAAAAGAAGTAGAAATGATTTTTTATAACATAGACTATAAATATTTTTATGCCATGTAAGTACTTAATTTTTTTCTGTTTAAATTCGTTGTTAAATAACAAATGATAGATCCCTGGTCTTGCGTTTCCTTCTTTTCTAAGGAACAAAGGTCCAAGAAACAATTAACTCAGGATTTTAACATGGATTTCGATAGACCCTATATATAATCTATCTCTTAATTAATTATTAAAGAAACTTATCACTGGTGACATCAATGAATATCTAATTTTTTTGTTAGAGTATATTTATTTATTTCTAAATATAATCTTAAATTTTTTAGTTTCGCAGAAAATTGGTGAGGGGGAATACCACAGGATCTATATCACTTCCCATGAAGCAGCACTTGGATAATTTGGTAAGATCATTGTGGCATAAAAAAGGACTGTATAAAAATATGAGCTTATCCTTAACACAGATTTACAATACCACTTATTCTTAGATATTGTTATCAATATCCATTTTTGGAAGGTAATTCTTGATTTTGATACCAATCCAAGGCTTGATTCCTGGTTGCAAGTTGCAAGTGACCCAGCCAATTTGACCCAGTGATTTGATACCTGGCAAGTGATAACAGTTGTAATACTGTTATCAAATAGAAGACTCGTGAAAATTTCTGTTTCAAAGTACTTGAACATAAATGAATAAGGTAAAAAGTTAACTTTGGCTTGGTGCTCATATTATTACAACTTCATTTCTTGCACCAAGTCAATCTTGTAACAGATAAATATGGGTTTTTAAATATGCATGTGATGAACATTTTTGTGCCTTTATATATGATACCATAGTAGAGAGCCTCAATGTCAGGATTTAAAGAAGTGGTTGGTTGTGAATTAGATTTTTTATTTTTCAACATTAAACTTGAATGAGATGGATTCTGATTGGTCATAGAGGAGGGTGATGAGAGGAACCCGATACTACTATTACAAGCCCATAGAGGAGTCCCCAGGCAAAGCTCCGCTCACACTCGTTGTCAGTCTCCCGGAACATTATGGACGCTACCAGGTGGACGGAACTGTTGAGACTCATCTACTCAAACAGAACAAAGGTGAATATCACAAATCAAATCAGATGTCTAAGGTTTAAAAAAAATATAAGGTATAGATATATGTTGGTTTCATAGTGAATGGAGGGAGTTTATGACTGGCAACAAATCAGAATATTACTCAATTGCTGCATAATTGCAGTTGATCACAAAGTCTCATATGATAGTTTAACTTAAAGCATGTGAAGTAAAATGTGGTTTATCCAGATTAATGTGGTGGAAACCGAATTTAAATAGCTGAAAATCCAGATAGTCTGAAAAATATGACAGCTTCATGTCACATAGACGATTGTGGATGGCACCTGCAATATTAGTGCAACAAACTGCATATAACTAATGTACAACCGAATAGCCTTGAAATACTACAGGCGTTTTAACATGTTTCGTCAGAAACAGATGGTCGTCCGGAACGGTCTTCATCATGGACATCAGTACGCCCGTACTGATTTTTTGACCCATTTGAGTACGCTCATACACTTGTCTCCATAGATTTCGTATAGCTGGGAATGGATTTCTCTTGGTGGAATGTTTTTGTAGACAGGAAATGAATCACTGAGCGCAGCTTGCTCCTGGCGGGCAAAGCAAGGGGCAGCTCCATCACTTACAGCTGCCAAGTCAAGACAGAGCTCCGTAGGTGGCTCGCTGGGAAGGTGATTTGGAGTGGGGGAACTAAGATACACTGGAGCGCAGAAGCGTGGGATGCACCATAACAGTGCTTTTCCCGATTGCAGTGCCATGGAAACCTTACTTTACGGTCAATTCTTGTTCTATACCATTTTGAACTTATGTCTACTTTTATGTTACAGGAAAAATAAACTATTTTGAAGGAAATAACTGGAGAGTTCATCCAGACTGGTAAGTTAGACCCTCACTTCTATTTTTGTAAATCTAACTCTCAGTTATGTGATTTGTTGTTATCAGGGGTAAGGGGTATGATTTTTTTCATGGATTAAATTAAATTTATTACTTGTTGCCACTACTGCAGTATATATGTTTTGTGTATATTGGTTATGAATTAAGTATGATTAAATAAATTAAAAATAACCCATATTTTGCTCATATTCTGGTAAAAATATAACATTGGTTCAAGTCCTGGAATGCTCATCTGCATTTGGACTGATTTCTCAGAGTATTTGTGGGTCTAAAGTAAGCTGAGCTGTCAAATATAAAATAATTTCCAGGTATTACTGTAAATACCGAGTTGACTCTGACGAATTTCCAAAGTTCAGCAGCCCAGAGGAAGAAGTGGAACATTTCTTTGCAAAGAGCCAGTGGGCTGGCTGGAGCTGGCCTACTCGATATCCTGAACCTCAGTGTAAGTACTACAGATTCTACATTTAGTAAAAACAAATGATTGCTGCTTTACATGGTTTACTATTTGTATTGATTATTCCGCTTTATTGGTATATGATTTGTTTAAGATTATTTTTAAATATTAATCTAGGTTGATAAAAAAATAGTTTTTCTACCTTTTTATTGTTAGAAAATAGATGAAGGTGGAAATTGCATTTCTACATAAAGCTTATTTTTACATTGCTTTGTGGTTTTATATAGTTTGAAATAGTTTTTTATTGTAAATTTTTTTAAATAAAACACGTTTTCATTAATTTTAATATCAGTTCCAAAATTGTTTTTAATTCCTCATAATTGTCCTCAGTTATATAATTGATCATTACTGACAATGTGATTTTACTTAAATTAATGTTTCACTAACAGCTAATTTAATTAGCATCTAGTACTGACCCTTACTAAAATTAAGCAAAATTTTATCCTTCTAAAAATAAATAGTATTTCATTAAGTTATAAGCTTATCCCAGTCTGTCTGAAAACCCCTCAGGGGTAGTCGGCTTTCGACTACACGGGAGGCCTCCCTTTCCTTTTGGGGGGCTGGCGACCCCGGGGTACCTGAGCCAAGCTGTGGGACTCTACTCACAGTTCTTCCTAGAGCTAGATCTTTTCTTCCTATCTTTCAGGATCTAGCTCGACTTTCTTGGTCTTTTCTGGGCAACACTTGTCCTCCTCTTCCTTCTTCCGACCCCAAATGGGTGTCATTTCCTCTTTCTCTTTGACCGGCGCGCATTGGGGACCCCTGGGAGTGCCCTTGTTGTGTTGCAGGGGCTGATGTGTGCCTCGCACTGCAGATGGGTGTCTTCGGTGTGTCGTCAGAGGCCAGCCACTTCGGTCCTTAGTCAGGGAGTGCGGCATGGATGCAGAGGTCGGGCTCTGCATTGCAACGGGTGACCCCTGGCACGTCAGGATTCCGGTGCTGGGTAAACGGAGGTCGGGCCCCAGGGAACTGGGGTAGGGGCTTTGTCCCCGAGGGTATACCCGTTCCTGGCTATTCCGGGCCGCCCCTTGCCGCACGATGCGCTGGTGCTTTTTAACATATGGAGTGTACAAAACCCACTACAAACACAAATGATGAGACGGAGCTAGCCGCCTTCAGGCGGAGCTCTATGGTGTTGAGGTCTCCAACTTTGACCATGACGCCAGGTACGCCGAAGGGAGGAATTAAAAATTCCCCTCCAACGGCACCATTCAAGGCGGTAGGTGATGCCGGATCAGGCATAGAGAACGTGGAGGTTGACCTGGTGATGGAGACATCGGAGGCATTACTAGGTCACATCAAGGGAATACCTCCTAAAGGAAGTCCTTTTCGCCCGGCGTTCGAAGTGCAAACGCTTCGGCAGCAACAGGACGATGCCAATGAGAAGGAGACGACGATGTTGGAGAACATGACCATTCTTTTGAAGGAGATGGCAAAGGCCCTTCTAGTTCAAAGGAATGTAAAAAAGGAGATCAAGGATGGCATTCCGAAACTCCAGGATTTTCTCGGAGAAATCACGGAGTGCCGGAAGATAAGACTGCAGGCGGTAAGGCAGGAGCGAAACGTTACCAATAGAGTCCTCTCTCACCCGCTCCAAGCACAAGCTCATCTGTCTGAGTCCCAGACCCAGGGCAGAAAGCGTGCAAAGCGACAGAGAGGTTCCTCGTCGGGCAGCCCTGACCTGATGGACTTGGAGCCGGTGCTGATGCGGACCTATGCTTCTGCGACCTCGCAGACCAGTCCAGTTCCGGCCGCTGACTCCGCTTCAGTGGCTGCTCCTTCCAAGGACGACCAAATCCCACCTACGCCTCACCTTCTGGAGGCTGTCACCCCATCAACACCATCGGGGAAGTGGGAGAGACGGCTAACAAAAAAGGAGAAGAGACAGCTGAAACGTGCCGAGGGAGCCTTGAAGATAACTCCGGCGAAAGGGAAGAAGGTTGACGTCTCTAAGCTGGCTAGGGAGGCCTCTGGCAAGCCTGCCAGAAAGCCTGTCCGATTGAGGCCCAAGAAGCCCAGGGCTGAGGCGATTTTGATCAAGCCCTTAGGGGGGCGATCTTTCGCCGAGGTACTGGGCCAGATAAAATCTCAGGCCAAGCCGGAGGAGACGGAGACCGTTATCAAGTCCATTCGACGAACCCAGAACGGGGATGTTCTCCTCGAACTGGGGAAGTCAAAAGACAAGATCGGGTTTACCACTTCCCTTAAGTCTGCCCTTGGGGACAAGGGTACTATTCGTTCCCTAGAGCCGCGATGCTCGGTAGAGATTCAAGACCTTGACGCGCTGTCCACAGCAGCCGAGGTGACTCGAGCAATAGGAGAGGCGTTCCCAGAGATTCAGGGAGATTTGCCGGGGCTGAAGGTCTGGTTGACTAAACCAAACCAGAGACAGCAGCGGATGGCAGTTGCTGACATGGGTGAAAAGCATGCTAACAAGCTGCTCAGCCTTCAGCACTTGAGGGTCGGATGGGTGAATTGCAGGATCAAACGGAGGGTGGTCGTCCAAAAATGTTTCCGGTGTCTTGGGTTCGGTCACTCCTCCCGCAACTGCAAGGGGCCCGATCGAAGCGCTAACTGCCTCCGGTGCGGAGGCCAAGGCCACAAGAAGAAGGACTGCTCAATGAGACTTCCCTGCTTTATTTGTAAGGAAAAGGGCTCCAAGGAGAGCGCCCTCGGTCACATGCCCGGATCTGGTCAGTGCGATGCCTTCAGAGCCGCACTTGAACGGGCAAAAGGCAGGGGACAGTAATCCGCATCCTCCAGGCCAATCTACAGAGATCATGGGGAGCTGATAATCTTTTAGACCAGCTTTCCCAAGAACTTGGTACTGACGCGCTCTTGATCAGTGAACAGTATCGGGACAGGGACCCGAACATCTGGAGTTCAGACAGTCTCGGTACTGCCGCCTTTTGGGCGCGTAACCGACAGGAGGTTGTGATGCGGAGTCACGGATGCGGCCGAGGATTCGTCTGGGTAAGGTGTAGGGACGTAACCTTCTTTAGTTGCTACCTCACCCCCAACGAGGCCATCCAGGACTTCCGCGGCAAGATTGACTGCCTGGAGGAGAGCGTGCTTGGCACCACTGGGCACGTAGTAGTCGGAGGCGATTTCAACGCTAGGGCCGTCGAGTGGGGAATGCCTTCTACCAACTCCCGGGGAAAATACATCGTGGACTTCATTGCCAGGGCCGGGCTGGTCGTCTTTAACCAGGGTGACACGCCTACTTTCCGGCGCCCCGGGCAGAGAGGCACAATCCCCGACGTAACCTTTGCGTCTGAGTCGCTTCTTCCGAGGATCTCTGGCTGGAGGGTATTAGAGGATTATACTGGCAGTGACCACCAGTATATAATTTTTGAGATACACGACACACACCGCAGAGTATCCGCATCTCGGGGAAAACCACGCCGTTGGAATACCAACAAATTGGACGTGATCAAGTTCACTCAGGTCATTTCACTGGGAGCGCAGGAGATTCCTGGCGAGGCTGGTGCCGAGGCATTAGTAGCATCCACGTCGGAGCTAATTGCCTTGGCCTGTGATCAGTCTATGCCACAAAGGAGAATCCGACGCGATAAGCAACCCGTCTACTGGTGGACTGAAGAGATTGCGGACCTCAGAAGAACATGTCTTAGGGCCAAGCGTGCCGCCACTAGAGCGGGAATTCCCGCTAATAGAATTCGTAAGTCGGAGGCGTACAAGGTTGCGAGAAGAGCTCTCCGACGGGCCATAAACAGGAGCAAGGCGAACAGCTGGAGGAAACTTCGGGACGACGTCGACTCCGATCCGTGGGGATTGGGTTACAAAGTCGTGACCCTAAAGTTCGGCGCCCGCTTTCCACCCTCCATCATGGAAGGTGCCACCATGGATAGGATCGTCAATGCCCTGTTTCCTAGACATCCGCAGCGTCCGCTGGTTGACTTCGGACAAATAGAAGGCATTCCGCTCTTCACGATTGAGGAGTTGGAAGCCTCTGTTCTTTCCTTGAAGAGTAACAAGGCTCCTGGTCCAGATGGGATTCCTAGCGAGGCTCTGAAGAAGATTTATGCAATCAATCCCGGACTGCTGCTGAGAATGTACAATGCTTGCTTGATGGAAGGGGTGTTCCCGACACTCTGGAAAAACGCCAGGCTTGTGCTTATCAGTAAGGGAAAAGGTGATCCAGAGCTGCCGTCGTCCCACAGACCTCTGTGTATGTTGGACACGGCTGGAAAATTGTTTGAAAAGTTGATTCGCTCTCGTCTAACTTCTGCCTTGGTAGCTGCTGGGGATCTGTCTCCTCGGCAATACGGTTTCAGAAAGGGGCGATCAACAATCGACGCGATCACCAAAGTCCAGAGAGCCGTAGAGAGGGCCGAGAGCTACAACCATTTCTCTCGTCGAGTGGTGCTTCTTGTTACGCTTGATGTCAAGAATGCTTTCAACTCGGCGAAGTGGGTCGATGTGTTGGATGCGCTTCGTAACACCTTTCGTATTCCATCATACCTACTGAGGCTCATAGAGAATAATCTCCGCTCCAGACACCTGAGTTACACACACGATACCCGTGAAGGAGCGCGGACGATGGAGGTCACCTCTGGTGCCGCGCAAGGTTCAATACTCGGCCCGGATCTCTGGAACGTCGCTTACGACAGCCTTCTGAGATCCGAGATGCCAGAGGAGACCATTTTAGTTGGGTACGCCGATGATGTTGCGGCTCTTATCGCCGCACGCAGCGTTGAGCTGGCCCAACTAAAGTTGAACCAGGTCATGCGCGTGGTTAACGCCTGGATGGCCGATCATGGTCTTTCGCTTGCTCTGAGCAAGACGGAGATCGTGATACTAACTAAAAAGAGGATCAACACCATCGTCCCGCTGCGAGTAGGGAGGGAAGTGGTCCAAACAACGCGTGCCGCCAAGTACCTGGGAGTCATGGTGGACAACAGACTAAGCTGGAGAGACCAGATCTTCCGTACAGCGGACAAAGCTTCTAAGGTGGTCTCTTACCTTAGTAGGCTGATGGCCAATGTCGGGGGTCCTCGGTCGAGCAGAAGACGTCTTTTGATGTCCGCAGTCCAGTCGGTGCTCCTTTATGGGGCAGAGGTCTGGGCAGATGCACTCACCAAGGACGTCTACCGGTTGCGACTCGCCCGGGTTCAGCGTCAAGCTGCGCTTCGGGTGTGTTCTGCATACCGGACAGTATCCGAGCCTGCCGTCCTGGTTGTCGCTGGAGTCATTCCTGTCAAACTTTTGGCAGGGGAGAGGAAGGCGATTTATTGGAGGCAAGGTGGGATCGACAAGGATGCTGCAAGGTCTGAGGAGCGCTCCCGAACCTTCCAGCAGTGGCAGCACAGCTGGGAGTACGACGCCCGAGGACGATGGACTGCGCGACTCATAGAGCAGGTTCAGCCGTGGGTGGAACGGCGGCATGGCGAGGTGGATTACTTCCTCACTCAGTTTCTGACAGGCCACGGCTATTTCAAGTCGTACCTGTATCGGATGGGCAAAACCGGTTCACCGGACTGCACTTACTGCCCGGGCGTTTCCGACGATGCGGAGCACACTTTCTTCCGCTGCCCCCGTTGGGAAGGGCCCCGCCTAGAGGCTGCACGAAAACTTGGTGTTTTCACGGTGGACACGGTCTGCCACAAAATCATTGAGGATGAGGGAAACTGGAATTGTTTGTCACGGTTTGTCCGGGGCGTCCTTCTAGAGAAGAAAAGCGATCTGGACCGCGAAGAGGCCCAGATCACCTAAAATGAGTGCCTGAACATGGAGTGAGCCCCAAGGGTGTAAGACAAATTTAGGCCTAGCCTGTTGTAATGTGACAAACAGTTCCAGGTTAGAAACCTAAAGAGTAGAGGAGGTTTTTTTAGTGGGTAACCCCGCTTCATGGGGAGTCCCACACTACAGGCTGGCCACCTGTGTGCATAAAGCATTTCTTCCGCCTCTCCCTCAAAAAAAAAAAAAAAAAGTCTGTCTGAAAAAATTTAAAAAAAATACCATACAAAAATTTAAAACATGATGTGTACCAATGTTTTTACAAGAAGAAAAGAATTGCTGGATTGGTTTTGAATTTTTATTTGATTGGTGCAGTTTATTTTTTTTATTCCACAGCCAATGCAAGTACCACTACAAAACCTGAAAAGTCGCCAATAAAGAAACCTTATTTTTGTGAGTACATGGATCTGTTAGTGCATGGTGAAAACGTCTCATTTATGTCATGCATGTCTGCGATTTTGTTCTTGGAAGGAGGGAATATAACCAAAGTGTGGACTTGGTTATTTTAAATTTAAATTAGTTTCTGGCGTTTAGTGTAGTATGATTAATCTTTATTCACTGCCATTTTACTCGTTTTTACCTAACTGACTCGCCTTTTACAGTATTTTCTATGAGTAGGATCAAAAAGAAAAATTAAATTGATAAACATTAAAGTGAACTTCATTCTAATTATGGATGATGTATTAACTATATACAATATTAATGTTTCAGATTTAATTAATTTTTGTTGCTGTATTATGTTTAAATTCCTTTATGATATAATTTAGTTTTGTGTGTTTAATATGTTATATCAATTTACTTTAAAATTTTTTTTATAATCTTAATATTACTCTTGTCTTTACCTCTAGGGGTAAATAGTTTTGGATTAGTGTCACTTATTTACTGTGGGAAGAGCTCCCAGGAAATTGTGCCGAAACTTACCGGAGATTAGTCTTATTTTCCATTTTTTTAGTACTTAGCTATCCCTTTTCATATCTATCCTATATTTTCTTTCTGTATTTTCAGATTATTCTTCAGCTTCATTTAATTATTTCCCTCTTGCCCACTTGTCTTGGAGTTAGTCTTTGTAGTATTATAGGGAGAAGCTGTTGTTTGAGCATGAGTTTATCCTGTACACACACTAGACAGGTCTTACAAACCTGTTTTTTCTGATAAAGAGGGGCACCTGTTCACCTATTCATCTGTTCACCTTTCATCTACGTAGTTGCAATGAGTGGTCATTGGTTACAATTAGAGTTATTAAATTCCTTCGTGGGATGAATCCATTTGTCACCCAAATCAGACCAGAACAAGATGAAAGTGAAATATTCATATGACTTCATTACATCAATATGGTGTGGTGATACTGTTAGATGTATTTTAATGTAATTGAAATATGAACAATGATTGGGCAAGATGACATGCAGCTTACTAAAAAAGTTTGTCATGATCGTTAATTAATAAATTAAATGGACATAGGAAACTAAGTCCGGTCACTCATCTTGTTCATTCCAATCATGCCTGCACTAAGATGCACTATGCACTATGTATATTAGTAGACTAATGATCATAGGTAACTAAGTCTGTCCATCTTGGTCATTCAAATCAAGCCTGCACTAAGATACACAATGCACCATGTATATTAATAGAATATTAAACATAGGTAATTAAGTTCGGTCACACATCTTGGTCATTCAAATCAAGCCTTTGCTAAGATGCAGTGCATTCCCTTTTTATATATACAACTATTACACAAGAGGTAATGGAATCCATCCACGCTTTGAAGAGTGGACACTCGGCTGGATTTGATGACATTTCCTACTCAAGAGAGTTTCCTCAGAGCTTGCATATCCGCTATCATGCCTGTTAAATGACTCATTTTTAGTTTTATCCTTCCCGGCTTCCTCAAATTGTCTATCATTACACCAATCCAATAAAAGGGCTGTAAAAGAGAATCTTCGAACTATAGGCCAATCACTATCATCTCAACATTTTCAAATGTTTTTTGAAAAGATTGTCTTCAGTCATGTCATTCTTGACTAGAAACGGACTGCTATTCTACCAAAAGTTTGGTTTCATCATGGGGCAAAAGTACGCTGAATGCTATGTTTTGTGTTGTCAAAGACATTGTAGACTCACTTGATGAGGGAATGTTTTCATCTTCCTTATTTTTTTATCTCAGCAAGGCATTCGACCTTGTTAACCTCAAACTGCTTCTCTATAAAATGAGCACCAAGGGTGTCAGAGGAGGGGCTCTCGATTGGTTTTGATGATTTATCACTGGAAGATCACAATGTGTCAAAATCACCGCTACCGATCATCCAAAAACTACTAAAAACTTTTTTTCAGAAACAGGTTTGGTCAAAAGAGGTGTACCTATTCAACTTGACAAAAAAAACTATATTTCTTTCGGAATTTGTCTATTTAGAGCAACATCAAAATTTAACATAGATAGCATAATAAAGCTGAAGAAACAGGCAATAAGAATGATGCTTAAATTAAAATATGATGAGTCGGCTAAAGAACATTTTAAAAAATTACAAATTTTAACTGTGTACGGTCAGTACATTTTAGATGCAATTCTAATTGCAAAGCAAAATGAGGCTACCATTATAAAAAAAGGTATATTCATCAATATAATACCAAGAATAAAAATTTAGTTCAGAAAAACACCTATAAACTAAAGTTTTATGAGAAAAAATCATCTCATGCTGGTGGAAAGTTTTTGAAAAAATGCCAGATATAATAAAATACCCCCGTCGCAACAGACCTGCGTACTCAGCGAATTTCCAAATAAATAATGTAATAATAATATTATATGGCAAGTTTTATCAATATCTGACGATAAATATATGAGTTACTTATTTGCCTATGCTTCATAAGATTAACATGGGAAAGAGTATGCAGGTTTTCCGCTTTGAGGAACACTGAAAGTAGGCATTTATAGCATAAACAATTTTTATTTTGACCAATTATACCAAGTTTCATCAACATCTGTCCATAAATAAAGAAGTTTACCTATTCCCTATATGATTAACATGGGAAAAGAGTATGCAGGTTTGCTGCCATGATAAACAGATAAACTATGATTTTTAAGCATGAATGGATAGATCTCAACCACATGAAGCTAAATATCATGTTTTATCCAAAAATATAGATTGATATGAGAAATATTAATTTTTCCTCATCCTCCATAAGATTAACATTGGAGCCGCAAAATACAACGTACTGTGTTTAGATTTTTCAATATCTTGGTAACCGTTGGAGGTAGAGAAAAACTTTAAGGAACTAAATTGTGTAGTTTTTAAGCTGATTTTAATGGTTGTATATAAAGTTTAAAAACGTTTTAAATTACATATGAAAAACGCAAAAACCCCAATTTTTGAGTACAAAACCCCTCCAAACTACCCGTTCCTATTGACCAATATGTCTGGTTTACTAACTCGTCCGAGCAAATGTAGGAATATACGTCTCTACCAAATTTGGTCTCGATCGGACCATTTTTACGAGAGTTATCGTGTTCAAAGACACGCACGCACACACACACACACACACACACACACACACACATATATATATATATATATATTCATATATATACATATATATATACATATATATATAAATTTTAACGACTATTGTATTTGGTCTCTGGGCACCTAAAGAAGAAAAAATAACATGGTCCCGGGCTTAACTCTTGCCATGAGACCTACGGTAATAGCTTGTTCCCTATGGAAATTCGCTAAAATGAAACAAATCCTATAAAATTTAAAAATCAGGTAGAGTTATTTGGCTAATGCAGCCATTTATTCATTTTTCCATCTCCCTCCATGAAGTATAAAGTAGAAAAAAGGAAAAAATTAAAAAAAATGAATAGCTATAAATAGCTGATCTCTATAATAAATTTGAATGTATGTATGTCCTTTATGCGTTGCCAAACTACTCATCCGATCACCATGAAATTTTAGGAAGTTGCTCTATATGTGTCCGGGAAGGTTTTAGTGAAAAAATATTTTCAAAAACCCCACAAGTTTCCATTTTATGGCGTTTTAAATTTCTAATATTAACCTTATGGAGAGTAAGTTTGTTTACAAATTTTCTACAAAAACATTTGATTTCTTAGCTATAGCTGATTGGTTTACTTTCCATAAGCAATATGCTTTACTATTCAATGCCATCTGAATCATTCATCAATGTAAAACTATGAAGTAAATATGCGCTGTACAAAATGAACAGCTTTATTCGCCACATTAATAGTTTACAGTTTTTGGGGATGATGTAATTAATTTTTATTTTCTGTCTGATTAAAAGTCACATGTTTATGCGAGTTATAGTTATTTAGTTATTTAACTCGTATATTGGCCAAATAAAAAATGTTTATATATATATTACGTTTGTTATAATAATCAGTCGTTGTATATCTTTCCTATAAAAGGCGTATTACAATTAGGTTTGGTTTTGGTTTGTATTGGATTTGAAAAAAATTGTGAATTAATCCACTCAGATTTATTTGTTTTACGGGAATGTTATTAATATGTCTTATAGTTTTAGTATTGTTATTCACTATGCCGTGACCCGGAATATATGACCCTTCAACAATGAAGCCGTAATGCTAGTAGACTTCAGAACATGGCCAACCTTAAAGTTAAGATGTATTTACTGCCAGGCTTTACGAAGTTTGCCGGGTCAGCTAGTTATTTATAAAATGTACTGTAAATTTAACTGTGACATTTTTCAAATGATGCACACTGGACTTATTTATGAAGAAAGATGTTTGACTATTGAACTCACCAAAAAGGATTTTCAAAATGAATGTTCAACTCCGGACATATACAGGTGAATTAATGAATTATAGAGTTGTGTTTGTTGACATTCAGTACCAGGATCAAAGCTTTGATGGTAAGCTGTACATAGTAGATAAGTTTGTGGACTATATTTGGAAGAAAATGGATAAATCAACTTGATGCAGCTGACATACATACACTCAAGTTGATTTATGTGACAACGTTGAACTCGAGTGAATAAAATGTAAATCTTTCAAAACTAGATGAATTGATAGTTCTATACATGGACATTTTCAACAAAGGAATCGGAAGAATACTGTTTGAAGTGAAGAAGGTCATTTAATCCTTCCCAGACTGTAGGCGGATATATCTGCTAAATTTTTGGGCCTAGCAGACGGTCAGCGGATATATGCGCTAAATTTTTGGGCCTATGGGGTGGTCGGCGGAAATACCCGTGGATCGTAAAACAAACACCTGAGCCAGGTTTAACTATTTTGATACCATTTTTGATTGATAGGAACTTAAAATAATGATTAACATTACATTATTAATGTAGATTCTTATTTTTTGGTTTTTTTACGTGGTAGATTCCTATTTTTTCTTAAAAAACTAGGTATTTATGGTAGAAATACAGTTTAATTAAGCTATTTACAAATAACTAAGTTTTATAAACACAGAAACAAAAAAATTCTTCCCAACCTCATTTTTTATATGAGGACTACGCTCAATTAGGACGTAGTCTGGGAAGGGTAAGTTTGAAGGACAAGGTTCAGCCCATTTACATCAAACCTAGACACATACCATATGCGTTACAGGAAAGAGTAGGAAAAGAACTAGAAAGATTGGAAAATTTTGAAATAATCACCCAATATTAAATCGTCAGATTGGGTTACACCATTAGAGCTAATTGTCAAACAAAATGGTTTAGTCAGAATATAGGCTGATTACAAGGTGACACTGAACAAAGTAATCAAGGACAAACTCTACACAATACCCAGGATCAATGATATAATGTCTAAAATGCATGGTGGAAGATATTTTGTACTTTCGATATAAGTAACATGTAATTTCACCTGGAAAGAGATGAAGACAGTTTGATAATTCAAACGATAAGTACAAACAATGGATTGCGTGTTTAGTGAACAGGTTAACGTTTAGAGTGAAAGTTGCGCTTTTGGTTTGGCAAAGATTCATGGACAAAACACTTCATAGCTTAGAAGAAGTTCAATGCTTCTTTGACAATATAATTTGTACAAGGATCTAACAGGGAACTGCTTCTTTTACGATTGGAACAGGTGTTTGAACAACTCAGGAGGAATGATCTGAGGCTAAACTAGAGAAAAATATAAGTTTTTCCAGATCAAAATAGAATACTTAGTTGACGTGATTAATAGCAAGGGATTACACAAGTCAGATAATAAGATACAGAGCATTTTAAAATGTAAAAGACCAGAGAATGTATCTGAGCTTCAAATATTTAAGGTAGGAGCAAATTATTTGACTAAATTAAGTTCATAAGAAATTTGGTAACACTACTACACCCTTTGAATTAACTCTTACGAAAAGGAAACACATTCAATTGGAGTCCATCTTGTGAAGGAAGTTTCAATAAAGTCATTAAAGTCAATAAAGTATTGACAGAAAGTAGCATTATAAAATTTAAACAAGAACAACTCATTCTCTTCAGTATGAAATGACAATAGAATACATGTGGTTGTAAAAACATCTGTTAACACCTCCCCCACTATTTGCTGTGTTGTGGTACCTTGCGAAGAATAAGCTGGTCTACAAGTCTTTTTACAACGCTCATCATCTAGTTTAACTGTGTACATCATATACCCTTGTTTCGCTGTTATGTAGCCCAAGTTTGGGCTGCTCCATTTGCCATAATCCATTAGCCATTTGGGTGCTCCATTTATGCATTCACATGCTTGTACCTTATCTCCGACTTTGAAGGTCCTGTCTATCCCTACTTCTGTTCATTCTTGAAATTTTTACTTTTACATTTTATAATTGTGTTCCAATAAATAATTTATAATTTCTCGTTATTAAGATGTGCTCCAAATTGTGTAAATGAGAAATCCATAATGTAACTTTTAGTTAATAAAAACCTCATAATCTGAAAGATTCTGATTCTGAAGGTTATTTCTGAAGGATATTTCTCGCTCATTAGAGTCTGGCGAAAAGAGTTGTGAAGCCTTTGGATTGTCACCATAAATTGTGATAGCACTTCAAAACCTTCATCTGAATCACCAGAGGAATATCCAGAAACTGACTTGTCTTAAGCTTCAGTTTTTGGACTATCAAAAACTTTCCAACAGTAGTTTTCCTTCTGTGGTGATAGTCATCTCCTTTCCCATTGACTGTCCTCATAAAGATACTATTTACTCTGGTTGTAAGAAAAAAGGACATTTTATAAAGCTCTAGGTAAGAAAGTCATTATTTCCTCTTTGTTAACAACCACTATCACTTGCTCAACTACCTCTACTTGAAATTTTGGTGGGTACAGGAAGTACTGATAGTTTTATAAATAGGGCTCTTGTGAATAAATATAAGTTTTGCATTTTTCCAGAAAGAAAACTTGTAATAATGGCAACCACTGCCTTAAAATCACAAATCAGTGGGTATGTCATTGTAAAGTTAGAGCATGAGTCTATCCATGAGTATAAATAAGTTAAACTGCTTGTAATGGAAGAATAATTATAAGCTACTAGGTATTATTGAATAAAGCTCATCTTCCTGGTATGCACTGGTAACTAGTAATCTCAAAAGAAACGATTAGTGGTAGATTACAGTCAAACAAGAAATAAGGTTACCTTACTTGAAATAACCCATATTAAAAAAAAGAAAGTATAGCTTATAAAATAGCAAAAAATAATGTGTTTAGTACTTATGATCTGAAAGGCGCTAACCATAAAATTCCAATATCTGAACATGAAATGTGTTTTACAGCTTTTGCAGGGAAACTTTACCAATTTTGTAGAGTACCGATTGGCGCAACAAATGGGATGTCCGCTTTTTAATGCACTATAGATAATATCAATTGAAAAACTTTGAGGGCTTTTGGGCCTTTATTGATGATATTACTATAACTGAAACCACCCAGAGTTTAGATCAATTCTAAAAATGTTGCAAATAAACCTTAATCTCAACACAGAGAAGAGCAAGTTTTCTCTTAGCACTGTATCCATTCTAGAATATCAAATTAGCCATTGGTCTATGCAAGCAGATCCTGAGCATCTCAAACCATTATTGGATTTACCAGCTATTCCGGCTCAGTTAAAACAAGTTTTAGGGATATTTTGTCTCTACTCAAAGTGGGGTTCAAAATACTGTATTCTAACAAAATTTGGCTCTTGATTGATTGTAAATCTTTTTCAGCATTGTATTCCTCATCTCCCCCTAAAGAATTCAAAGAAATAAAGCAGGTCATAAGTAAGTAGGTTTTATCTGTGATTGGCAATTAACTACTCTAGAACTGTGGAAACAGATTCCTCAGACTCTGCGATCGCTGCAACACTAAGCCAAGGAGTGATTGCACCTGTCGCCTTTTTCTCAATAACATTGACCAACTGCAAAAAAGTCATTCTTTTATGAAAAAAGAAGCTTAGGCCATAGTAGTCTCTAAAGAAATGGAGGCATTTCCTTGTCGGAAGACATTCTCTTTTGATCACCAGCCAAAAGCATTGTCTTTTATTTTCAACAGTAAGCACACAAGTGAAATAAAGAATGAGAAAATCACAAGGTGGCATCTCACTGTACTCTTTTGTTATTCAGTATAGACCAGGCAAGGAAAATTTCACTGCTGATGCTTTGTCAAGGGTCACAAATTTCACGATTTCTCCAGACTGTAAGCTATTCACACTTAACCAATCTCTTTGTCACCCAGGTATCACTAGAATGAATCGTTGGATAAAAGAAAAAATCCTCCATCTATATAAGTAAAATTAGAGTTTTGTCTGTACATTGCTCAAAGTTATTAAATTTTTAGTTATTTTTACATTTCGTGCATTAAAGAAGTCGAAACAAGTGTTATCTCAATTTGTGTCTGTATGTCTGTTTGTCTGTCCAGGAGGATTTTATACCGTCTTCTTTGAAAAAACAGGGGAACTGATAACAATGAAACTTATTTCATGCACTCTCTACATTCCAGAGGTTTTTCAATGCTTGAAATTTTGCACCGCCCCTTGGAAAGTAAATAATGAGCATTTAAAAACCCACTTTTTAAGACCATAAAGATCAAAACAGAGTAAATGTTGTTTACAATCATGAATCAAAACAAATAAAAATAAACAATAATGAAAAATAAAATTTGAGTGTTATTTGTTAAGTAAAATATATATTGCACTAAAATATTCAGCTCTGTACAACATTGCTGTTTAGTTTACGTTTTACAGTTAAAATATTTAATTGTTTTATGTTACTTTTCAGTTTTCAGTACTTTTGTGGTTTATTCACGATTTTCACTACCCACGGTAGCCGCGCCACTCAATTGGGTAGATAATCGGGAGTTCACTGTATTTACTTATTTTCACTTTTTACTTTAGCATTTTAAGTTAAAGGATATCATTTAAACTTATATACAGTTGTGTCAAGATAAATAGTATAACACTTAGATATATATATATATATGTGGCGCATAAACAAAAAGACCCAAATAAAAGAAGGCAAAAAGTTTCAGAACATTTGGAATATGTAGTCCAGTCTGTTTATGTAAATATTAGACATTCATCGTTCATTTGTTTACGTAAATAATCAGAATCATCTTTATTTACAATCATTCTGATTAGGATTAGTGTGAATGGTGCAAAAAAAATGGGTTGGAAATTAAAGTTAAATGTCAGTGTTATTTAAGAAAGACTTGAAGAATTCTTCAAGTCAGTAGAAATTTTGGTCCAAATGTCAGACTTTCAGTGCCAATCCTAGTAAATTCTCTCTCTTGTTGTGCATTTCTTGTGACAGTGAATTAGGACATTTTTGGCCAGTGTAGGATGGTTTAGTTTCAAACAGCGTCACATGGTGCGCTGTTAGTATGTATGTATTCAAATTTAAATATATCTTTATTTGTCAATATACATTATGTATATTAAATACTGTCTAAAAATCAATGCAAATAAAAACAACTTAGTTAAAACTACAAACGAAATTACTGAAAAGATGAAAAGATACACCAAAAGATGAAAAAACAAATCAAAATCAAAAATCCACTGAAAAGAGAGATTGGAGCTCACCGTTTCTAGTGTTGTGAGGGTGAGTGTCTGTGTTTCTCATCAGATCTTTCTAACTACATACATCACAACTTCTTGGATGTATTGGGAGACTATTGCCATGATTTTCTGTGCTCTGGTACTCTGTGTCCCTGCAGCTACCCAGGTAGTTTAGGCCAGCTAAGACTCTGATAACAATTCTTTTGAGGTGTCAAGACTCTTTTCAGGTTAGTTTTTTTAGACTTAAAGAAGGCTTTTGACTCTGTTGATAGAAGTATTTTGCTGTGAAAATTTGATTTTATTGGGGTACAGGTCAACATCCTCGTGTGGTTTCGCAACTACCTAGCTGATAGATTGTAATCTGTGTCTATCGGAGGGGTTGTAAGTGATATTTTATCAGTAGAATACGGTGTGGTTTAAGGGTCAACTCTTGGTCCTGTCCTGTTTTTGATTTACATATATAATTTATCAAAGCTTCAGACTTTTGGAAAAATTTCTCTTTTTGCTGATGACACATTAATTTTTGTTACGGGTGACACCTGGGCTGAGGTAGAAAACAAGGCTGAATCCGATCTAATGTTTCTACAAAAATGGCTTGAAAAAAAAATATTCTTACTCTTACTCCTGTGGCCATGTAAACCCAAGATGGTTTTTAGCCTCGCCAACGACTCGCCTCCATTCGTCTCTATCTTCTGCCAATTCCACTGTTACTCCCAAAAATCTTGTGTCCTTTAACACTTGATCTCTCCACCGCAGTCTCGGTCTTCCAAGAGGTCTTTTACCATCGGGCCTGCCGTTGTAAACCTGTTTTATCAAGCTGGAGTTGTCTCTTCTCAATATTGACCAAATATCTTATCTTCAAATGTTTCAAAGACCAAATTTATGCCGATTTCATTACATAATAAAGCAGATTTTCAGTTAGAATATTTAGTAAGAAGATTTAGTAATTCATGTATGTGGAAATTGTTTCAACACACACTATGCATGTAACAAAATTGATAAAGTTTTTTCTTATAAATATCTTGGAATTGTTTTAGTTTCAAATTTAAACTGGTCAAATTATGTCGAATTTTTAAAGTCCAAACTACAGAAATATACATATGCTTTTTGTCAGCTAAATAAAGTTCTAAATGAAAATGAAATTAAATCTGTTTACCAAGCCTACTTCCAATCATTATTATCTTTTGGAGTAATTGCATTTGGCGGGGCTTTTAAAACAATTTTGCAACCACTTTTTGTAATTCAAAAAGCGATTCTTAAAGTTGCTTTTAAAAAGCATAAAAGGTATCCTACTGATGACTTGTTTTCCAAAATTGGAGTTTTATCAGTTCGACAACTATAAGACTTAAATTTCTGTTATTTCACATCTATAGACATTTCGATTCAATTTTTGAAATAACACATAATTACAACACCCTTTTCTCAATTAATGTTGGCATCGCGGTTCTCCATTCAACTAAAACTTTTCAACTCAACTCAACATTATTTCATTACAACATTATTTGAGTTCATTCAACTCAAACCAATTCCTTTTATATTTCTAATATTATTTTTCGTAATATGTGTCAAAAGTATAAAAACGCTCATCTCTTTGATATTACATCCCTCTCTATTTTTAAAAAGCAAATTATGGAGTGGCTTATTTCTCTGGGCACTGAGGAAACCGAATCCATTACCTCGCTGGGCCCGGCCTGACCGTTGATCCCTGCACAACAACTCACTCACTCGTCCCCCCCCACTGGCGTTCCTTGCATTAAATATATATATATATATATTATTTTTTAAACATCCAATTCCAAGCTCTGCATTTTTTGATTTTCCTACAATTTACATTTTTTACAATTTTATGTAAAATAATATTCTCTCTAATAGTTATACTTTTTATCCAAAATTGATCTAAGCAATACAGTTCTCATTTTTTCTTTTGCCACTCTGATCTGCAACTGGTCTGGACACAGGCTATATTTGCCCATGCAGACTATTTCCTTAATTCTTATATTTATAAATTAACATTTTTATTTTGTTTTACTTAAGCATCTGTGGATCCATGTATTTTATTTTGTTGGAAATAAAGTTTATTTCATTTCATTTTTTATGTTCCGGCCCAAATAGCATGATTGGGATTCAAACACAGAAAATGGGCTATTGTAGCTAGTTTTAGATTGCTAAGAGACTTTATATTTTGTTTTATCATGAATAGATCAGTATTCAGTTTTTACTCGGAATATCTGTGTGTTTGCAGTCTAGGCTAGGTGTTTGTCTATAGTCATGCCTAAAATCTTAACCTGTGTTTCCATTTGCACCCTTTAGTTGATATGAACTTTGAGTGCAATCTGGCTTGTTTTGTTGAGGTTGCTAGAGCTAAGAGTATTTTATGAAACTATCCTTTTGACTGGGAGGTTGAACAGTACCAAGTTTCAATAAATGATTCCTTAAACGATCACGATCCTTAAACATACTCAAACGGTCTAGTTATTATTCTCGGAAGTCAAAGCTTCTAGTTTTAGAATTTTGTACTATTATTTTTCCTTTTCCTCTTTTAAAGTCGTCAACAAAGGTTACCGTTAGTCAGATATTTTTTAGGCTTGGAGTAACATTGCCGTAAAATTTCCCAATTCTTTTATTGTTTTTGATAACAGTTTTGAGTTTTGTATTATATCGCTTATCTCTTCTACGTATTGGACATTGCTTCTCATAAAATATGTTTCAGTTCGTGATATGTTCAGCTTTGGCTGATTGAGTCAGGTTAGCTTACTTAGTATCATAAGGAAACGTATTAGACTGAAGTTTTAGTCGGTTTTAAAAACTGAACTGATTCTCAGCCAGCTGATTAGCTACCTGTACTCACATTATCACTTTCATATGATGACTTATTGCTATTATGAAATAACTGTTACTAAAGAGCTATTAATACTAATGCTTTCTGCTGATGACTTATTTCTATTCTGATAAATCAAAGTGAGGTAGGTAAATCAAAATAAAATGTGAATAATACAATTTCAAATTAAAGAAATAGCAATAAATAAAACTTTAAATTATATTTTCCTTTCCAGGTGATCGAAACCTCTTCCTTTCTCTGGTTTTTGATGCCAAAGTAACTTCATGGTTCAACAAAAACGTGAGTGCTGCTTCAGCTGAAGATAGGGGGTAAATATACATTATTTGACAAATGATCCTCGCATACGTATGTGTGTATGCTCACTTGCACTTCACAGTTGCACCTCTTGACAAAATAGTTTTTAATTTTACTTCTGTTAGATATTTTCCTACTTTAAAAATGAACTCCCTTTTAAGTTCAGAAATATTAAGCACATTAATTGGCTGTAGTTTGTGTCTGGGTCTCAAATAAGAATCTCTAAGAAGGAATTGTTTGTTAATATTTCATAAGTATTGGCCTGGTATCAAAAGTATTAGAATTTCTTAAAAAAAACTATCAATGTATTAAAAAAAAACTATAAGTTCAATCTTCTTTAATCATAAAGATATTTAAAGGACATTGTCATACTGTAAAAATTAACAAAATAGTAAAATGTAAAATATAAAAAACATAAGTATTAACAGAATTGTTAAAATAATGAAGTGAAGAAAGAGGTGGAAGTGGTTTTGATGATTCCTTGACCAAATGTTCATACAAGTTTTGTTGCCAGCAAGGTATGCAAAGTTCTCTTCGCTTACATACATGTTCTAAATTTCAAACAATAAAGCTTATAAATTAAAACATACATAAAATAAGGTAAATATATAAGGTTCATTTTAATATATTTTATTCTTTTTTGAAATATAAATAGTTAATTTTTACTATTTAAATAATTTAAAACACTTCAGTATTCTTATGTCCTTTTTTAGATTACTGTATTTTGAATCTGCGTTATGATCTAGGGTTTCACTTCAGTAACTTCACCTCATAATCCCTGTAGATTTGATAGAAAATTTCAAAATACAGTAGTCAATCTTATTTCTAAATTTGTTTTATAATGTTTTCTTCATTTTTTTCAGAAAAATATTTTATGTAAATGAGTTGAGTAAATGAGTTTTTCTGAATTAAGGTAAAGTAACTAAAAAATACAGAAAAATGTATTTTTTGTTGTTTAATATAGTTTTATTATTAAATAAAATAAAATTAAAGGTAATCAAAATTCGTAATATTACGCTAATAATAAGTATATGTTTTATGGTGGAAATATAAAAACTTAGCCAGAAGAGTTGATGTTCTCCTGTGCTACTTTTGCTTGCTTCATTCATGTACTGCACTAATGTAAATTCACTCTCACAGATCTGCTGCCTTCGAAGTATTATTGTGGTTTCAGTCTATAAAGACATATTTATGATTTTATCATAGTGATAATCAAATTAGTAATTTTGC
Source organism: Nephotettix cincticeps (assembly GCA_023375725.1). Lineage (NCBI taxonomy): Eukaryota > Metazoa > Arthropoda > Insecta > Hemiptera > Cicadellidae > Nephotettix > Nephotettix cincticeps. The sequence goes on along the minus strand of CM041786.1, from coordinate 97,874,003 downwards.
TTTATAAAAATGACTAACCAAAAACATTTTACCATATTAGTCATAAATAAAAAAAATTATTTGATTGCTGAGCTTTAATTTTACAGTTGTTGGCAGCTATCTTAACTCAGCTTGGAATTCTGTCAGCTGTGGTCTGTTGAAACATTTATAATTTAACTTCAGTGAAAATATAATGCATCAAAATGTATAGATTTTAAGACATTATAAATTACTAACAAAAATATGCCTATTATATACTGTATAACTTTCCAAATTAAATAAAAGAATAAATATAAAAATGTTTAATGAATTTATTATTTTGTATTAAGTTAATTTAAAAAAATAACTCTCTGTAAAAAAATAAAACTACTTTTCTGTAATTGAACCATAATAAATTTAGATGTCTTATGTTTATTTTGAAATAAAATAAAATAGAAGGCATCAGAACTGTAACAAGAGCACTGGCAAATGTAGAGCTTACTAACTGTGTGTTCTATGCATTAAAGGCCCATCGCAAAGCTGATGGCATTGTTGCCAAGGTAAAGTAAACACTATCACGCTTCATTCCTTCCCTATTGTGTATTTGTTGAACTAATTAACATATGGTAACTGATCTAGGCTAATTACTTTTTGAAGTGTATTTTGGGCAGCATGTTTTTTTAATATTATAATATAATCACTATCTAATTTTGTATAATTAGATTTCATACAAACCATTTTGGCGGACAGTTCTATTAAAGCGCTATAATTAAAAGGGAATTCTACTTCTACTTAGGTAGGGTAGCTATGATGTGTTTATGGAACAGGCAGGTCATGGGATGCCAAGGTGATAGGTAAAAAAATACTTAAGGAAAATGAGCATATTACGTGACAAGAACTTTATTTTATTTTTTTTGTGGCTGGTGGTAACTCTTTATGAGTAGTATAACCCTCGCTCCAACGAGGGTTCTCCACTGTAACTCCACCGTTAAACGGTGTATACCCAAACTAAACCCACCTTCCCCATCTGTCCAGACGGGTATGATCAGCTTACATACGAGCGAAAGGAATTCATTTGGATGAATCACAGCATTAGCTTTTCAGCTGTAGCTACTGGATTGCCTCTTGGAGTGGCTAGAACAATCAAATCAGAATAGGGCCGGAGCAATGTGACAAGAAATTAAAGATTAAATCTTATGGCCAAAGCTAAAAGTGACAAAGTAGTTTCATAATTAGGGAGTATAGATTTTCTATTCCATAAAAATTTAATTTTTCATAAGTTCTTTGGGATGTAAAAAATGGATTTCTCCTTCAAAGTCGTATGTCTAATCCAATTCAGTGAATATTATGTTTTATCAAGTGAGTCACAATAGTTTTTTTCTAATAAAAGCTTTCTAAGTACAAAAAATCTTATAATCCTTTAATTTTTTGGCTAGGTATCCTTTATTATGTAATTTTAAACTATTAGAATTTTGTACTTTATTTCAAAAAAATATAAATCATCGATCTCAATCTAAATATTAAATTTGAAGGAGCCACTCCATTTTGCAGTAACGCCCCTCACCCAGTTCTCATTTGGATGGACCGATTTGCCTGAATTTCGAACTTGATTTAATTAATAATTGCATATTTATAACATATAAATGTAAATGTGTACAAAATTTCACCGAGTTTCAATTTTTTTACTCCAGTTATTGAGTTTAAACACATACACATATTAAAAGGTAATAAGCAGTTTCAAACTACAGTATCAGTATTTTTGGCATCTGTGAATCTCAAAACAAAACAAAATTGTTCCCAGGTCTAGGTCGTCTTGTCATGACGAGATTTTAATATCTCTACTTGCCTTAGGAAATTGGCTAGAAGGGTGTTTAAAAATAAATGAGCATTTCCACCATTGAATTTTAAAAAATTAAGCACTGATTTACAGTTAATTTTAGGGAAGTGTTTACTTTATATTTTTAAGAAGAAATGTATAAGAATTTTATTTTAACGAAAGTTAATAATTAAAAGGTAATTTTATTTAAAAGTTAATACAACAATTTTTAGTAGATATTTAGTGCTTTTGTGTTCGAAAAATCCCTGTTAATGAAATTTGATAGTTCATGAATTTATTCATATTATTCTTAATCAACATCGGCAGTCTTGGATAGTATGTCACTTTCTTTAGCGACCACTTTGAGGTGAAAATAGTTGATGTTCTAACTCTTTGCCTGCGTGAAATTAAAAGCAATAAAAGTATCTTGGGTTATACCTTCTTGGTTTCCTTGTCCACAGGATGGAAAATTAAAAACTTAAACTATCTATCTTTTTTAAATATCTTTCTAACAGTGTCTATTATTGAGAAAACAAAGATTAGAAGTTTTTTACTTCTATTGATTGATAATTTAAGATTAATATTTGTACTTTAAAAGATAATATATGCTTACATTTTTTAAATGATTATAATAATCATTAATAATGATTATAATTTAATTGATGTGAGAAATATCAGTAAACTTTTAGTTTCCTCATTGAAATTGAAAACCTATTTTATAGATCATTATGATTTTTGCCTATCCATAGAGAGTGGAAAAATATATCCTAATATAATATTTCGTAAAATTTGGCGTACTTGCTCATGTTCTATTAGAATTGGTGTATTATTATCTAACTGTTTTGAGTCACTTTTATCTTAAAGTTATTTAACTCATTGAACTATAAGCTAAGACAACTATAATGCTGGTTAGATATGATATACTTTGGATGTTCTTTAGCTGTAATGGTGATACTTAAGGGCGAAAGTTGATACATTAATATATTGCTTATCACAGAATACTTCATAAAAATGCACTGACTCTGTTTTAAATATGATCTTGTTAGTGATATTATTTTTAATTATTTTACTATCAGGCCCAAATTTAGGGACAGACAACAAAGAAGACCCCTATCTTAGAAATTAAAATCATCATGCTCCACACAGTTTTTTTAAACTAACTAAACAAAGGTCTTGATGAATTGTATTTAGATTTTACTAAAATATAATGCCACTTTATTTTACAATATGACGACTCATTAATGAGTGTGGAACATCTACATGATTGAGTGTTCCCAGAAAATAAATTTACACTGTGGGTACTTTATACTAGCCATCTATGACCTTGTCATTGATTAGTGCAGCTTAATGCTGTCTGAGTGTGGTAAGCTACTTTGATTTAATTTTATTATTTTTCTGTATTTTACACTATATTATCTAAAAGGTTTAGAATTCTCAAAGGCAATGCTCATAAGCAGCAGTAACTGCCAATTACTAAATGTCCGAGCTGGATATGCCTCAGAGACTCTTTTGAGATGCTATAAATAGACACAAAATGCACTGAAACACATTTTGGAAGACACTGATCAACCAGGTATATTGAAAATCACTGCCAAGTGTTACATTGGCTTATTGATGGCCATGTGATTTATTGGTACATAGTTTGTAAATATATATATATTTTTTTTTTTCAAAAAATTAAAAATAATTATGTATTCATCACTATATTTCGCTTTCCGCGTCTTCAGGTGACAATAAAAAGTATAAAAATTAAAATTAACTTAACATAACACAAAAATAAAAATAAAAAAGTAGATATTATATATATATATATATATATATATATATATATATATATATATATATTTACATCTTTATAGTGATGAAAATCCTAGTAAAAATAATTATTGATTTATGTTTATCTTGGCTAGTCAGGGGTACCTACAACACAAAATCAACCCTCATATCCTAATTTCGGCCCTGATTACAATCATAATATTAACTATTTTATCAACACCTACTTATTACTGCTTAGACCTATTATAAATTTCTATTCATTAAAATGCAATAAATAAATTCTTTAAATTCTTTATTTTCCAATAAATTCTTTTATTTTCCAGCCTAACAGTCTCATTGTATATTTGTGTCACCATTGTCGAGGAAACAGGATTGTACACTTTAAATTGCTTGTTCAATTACTAGACCAAAACAAATAAGGAGTAAAAAATTATTGGCAGTGAGTGTGTGACTGTTCCAGGTTCATCTGTTCCTGTCTATTTACATTTTTCCTTTTAATTTAATAATTAGTGTATGTTTTAGGTACCCAGTTGATTTAATGTCACAAGATATGTTGTTGTTACAAGATAGGTTTGCTAGAGTAGACCAGAGACCACACAAAATAAATTCTCAATAAGAGATAAGACAGTATTGCTGAATCTACGAACAGTGAATTAATCATAGTTATTCATAAATTTATTTAAAATTTTAATCAATTTTTTAACATCCCTGAGTGCTTGGCCACTCTTATTGACAGAGGACTCCAGTTTTATTGTTATAAATTTTCATTGGTCCATTTGTGTGGGGTCTAATCTAGTTATAAATGCATTATTATAATATTTACTCAAACTCATAATATGTCATAATTTCAGGAATTGTTGATCAAATCATTGATTTCTGGCAGTGATGATCCACTTCATCTAACCATATTTATTTCTAATGCTCCCAAAAGGATTTTCTTGCTAAACATATTTAATAATTTAGATATTCTAACATAACTAAAAGAGATTGACTTATGTGTAAAGGTTTTAGAAAATTCTAATTTTTGATAAGACAAGATGGATTCAATTGATTCATACTATAGACTGTTGTTATACTATACTAATTTTACTAACCTATAGATTGTAGCAACTAAAATGAATTGACTGTTTTAGATTAGATGGCTGTTACCTTTTTATAATAAAACCAACCCTCATAGTTTTTTCCAGTTGCATAACTTAAGCTCAGAAATAACGTTTTAGTTTGTTATGTAAATTAACTCATTTAATAGCCTATAAAAGCTTATCTTTGCAACAATCATAGAAGTATATTTCCCATACTAATTTTAAGAATGAAGACAGGTTTTTGTACCTCCACTTGGCCGGGTGTACTGTACCTCAACCTGACGCTCATGTTGTATTGTTGCAACACAGGTTGGAGGTACCATATGGAGATCATATATTTGTTTTATTGTTTTGTTTTAAAAATTGGTCTTTATTTTTATCACTTTTTCCATTCCACTTATGTATTTAGACAGCTAAATAGGTAAAAAATTAACCTGCTATCGTTATTGGTAACATAGAAAAAGATACATAAGCATTAAAATACTAAATTTCGGAAATCACAAAAAGTGTGAAAAAATACTTTTGTCTTTATTTTTTACAATCAATCTAATATTTGAATTTTTATATTCGGTAATTATAATTGTTGGATACAAATATAAGAAGACCCTTACAGAAACAAATATTGAACGAATTGTCTGAAGTAGGTACCCAATAAGATAAATAAAACATTAAATACACGGCTTAAATTAGATGCCTGTAGAAAATGCATTAACATACTTACTAAAAATATAAAATAGTGGGTTTTTATCTTTTTTTCTTACAAGAGAAATAAATTATTTTAAAGGGAAAAATTTGATATAAAATTAAGGAGTAAAACGAGATTGCAGTCAGCATGCTGGCAATTAGTAGAGCGAATTTCATACAACTTAAATTATTCCCATTATAGAAATCGATAGTACTGAATATGCAGGTTTCTACAATAAGGATTGTTTTACATGGTAATGTGATTATATTAAGGATATTGACTAAGTATAAACACATACAATATTTTATCAAATTATGTCAATAACTAAGCTAGTTATAGGGTAACAATTTATCTATTCTCCTTAAGAATGTCATGGGCAATGAATACGTAGGTTTGCTGCCATAAGAAACATTAAATTTCGGGTTCCTATGGATGTATTGATAAATCTTAACTAGATGGATTTGCATGCTAAATTTTAGAAGAATATAGTACATCTAAATATATAAAACAGAGTCGTGTAGGTTACAACACTTTATAAGTCGAGAACGGCTGAACCAATTTTAATGCTCTTTGATTTTTTGGATTTTTCTCTGCTCTGATCATGCTTTAGGCTTATTCAGTTTCCATAAGTTTCATAAGCATTTATGTTATGGCATTTTAAATTTCTAATGTTAACCTTATGGGGAATAAGTTTGTTTACAAATTTTCTACAATCAAAACATTTGGTTTCTAAAGCTACAGTGCTGTGTTGGTTTACTTTCCATTAGCAATATGATTTGCTATTCAATGCCTTCTGTATCAATTATCAATTTAAAACTATTAAGTAAATAATAACTGTACAAAGGAAGAGTTTTACTTGCAAAGTTGATACTTTACAGTTTTGGGGGTTTATGTACCTATTTTTTCGTGTCCAAACATACTTTTATATATATCATTGTAAAGAGGAGATTATAATCTACATCATTAGTATTATTTGCAATTTTTATACTCTTTTCATTAGATCGTATGATTACATTTAGTTACGGGTGCGCCAAACCCTGCTTTGCGTTGTGTTAGATTCTTGCTGTCGGGTTAGTGTTTTGTTGTGAACTTTGCGTGAATTATATATAATAACATGTGAATTATTCATAACACCTTTCTCATTGTATTTAGTGTTATAAATAAATGTAGGCCTAATGTCATTCTTTACAATGTTTTTGTAATTTATTTGGCGATAACTTTCATAAACCCCGGACTAGGCAGTAAGGAAGTACATATAAAGGTTTTTGAACATGGGTACTTTTAATTCTTTTTATATAGCTATATAAGTATATAATCTTATTTTTTATGAAATTTCAAACAGAAAGGCTATTTCAGATTTTTTATTCAAAAATTATTTGGGCAATTTGTGGGAACACAAACATGATGAAAATCTTTTTTTTTTTACATTAATTATTTTTTTTGTTACAATTGATTACAATTAATTGCTTTTTTGTTGTTTTGTTTGTGAGTTAGTAATTTTTATTATTTTCTTGTAGCCTGTTTTATACTGAACACAAAAATATATAATATGTTATACTTTGCATAATATCCAAAATTGTTATAGTTTTTTAAACAAAACCTGAAAAATGACCAAACATGAGGTGGCATTCCAGAGTGAAATGATAGGCAGCTTGAGGGTTTAGGAATAACGAAGTTTTAAAACGTCATTATTTAATAGCTGTTAAGGAATAAGAGTGAAAACTCAAAACACACCTCAAAAGTGTAATTTTTTTTTAAATTTTCACTAAATTACATTGCTACATGGAGTAAATTTAGTTAGTAGAAATGTGTTTTAGGTTCAAAATTCTCTAAAATAAATATTTTAGAGCTTTTCCAATTATTTTTTCAATTTTCAAATCTTTCATCAAAGTAAAAAAAGAAAACACAGAGTGATGTTTAGCAAACGAATAACTATATCAGCCACAGAGATACAGGCTTCAATAATAGGGGAGTGTAGAATGATTTCACTTATATTCAGTGCTAATAAATTAATAAATTCCCGCCAAAGAAACCCTCTACAGATTACCCACAACCTACCAAAAACCAATACACATGTTCCGCGTATCTACGTGTCTTTAATTATCGATTTATAGCTTAAGAATCAATTTGTATATATATATACATATATATATGTATTTGAACAAATTTTGTCAAATGACATTTTAAAATGTCGCTACTTCTTTTTCTATTTTGATGCAAAATATTTTGTACTTTTTAGGGTTAATCAATAGTATTTTTTTGTGCAAATGGAATTAATGAATGTTAGATTACGTAGGTATGATTATAAACAATGCCGTGATTCAGGAAATTTAATATTTCCTATAAAAGCCATATTGCAGTTAGCTTTGGTTTGGGTGTAGGTTGGGTTGAATAATTTTGAATCAATCCACTTAGATTTATTTGTTTTGTTCATTTCAGTAGTGTTATTAACTATGTCGTGACCCAGAATATCTAATCGTTCACAACAAAACCGTAATGCTATTCGACCAACCTTAAAATTAACATGTATTTACTGTTAGGCTTTACGAAGTTCGCTGGTTCAGCTAGTAAGTAAATAAAGTAAAGTAGTAAATAAATGAGTAAATAAGTGAGTTATTGATATCTAGCTTTTCTTCATAAGATTAACTTTGCAAAATGTACTGTGTTTACCATTTCAAATATGTCAGTAACCAATTGACCTAGAGTATACATATATATATATATATATATATATATATATATATATATTTATTTATTTATATATATATAAATTTGAATGACCCCCAAAACATGTTCAGGGTGTTGAAATTTAAGCTTCTATCAAGGTGCTATGCTTAATTGTTCAATTGTCACCATGTGAATAGCTCACTTTTTCATAGGAAATTTGCTTAAAATTGGGTAAAAACTGTTTTTATGTAGTGAATCCATTTGCATGCACATTTTCATCATATGTTAATATAACTTTAATAAATTAATTTTAAAATCCTTTGATCAATTCTATTCATGTAAAATAAAACTATTGTTGCATAAACTAGTAGTACACTTAAATATTCGCATAATGGGATGAACAAACTCACAAAAACCCCACCATTCTAAACTGTTGTATTGTGTATCAGCAAACAAAGAATTAACATTCAAAATATTTGGCTCTGGGTGGATCTGAACCTGACCTGTGGTGTGACAATGAAGCACGCTATCCACCTCTACACCATGATGTTCATTTGCTACTGCCTTAACAGCACATAGAATCTAAGGTTTTATTTTTTGTTTTTATCAACCTCGGCATGTTTAATTTAATAGAACAGCAAATTTGTTGTTAATGTGTTATTAAGAATTTGCAAACAAAATTTATTTAATTACACAACGCCTATTACTCTCCTTCAGTTTAAGGCTACTTAATATAAATATAGGGTCTATGCTAAAGAATATATAATTATTTGTTGTTTAGTTTTTATTCTAAAAATTAGCACTTCCGATGCAAGGTTTCACTAGTTTGAAAATATGAATTTTTTAATATCATTCAAGTGAATTTTTCATAAATATTTTTTTTAATTGCAGTAATTAGTATATCACCAAATTGTTGATGAAAGTTATTAGCACTAACTATTCTCTAACCCAGCTGATCCCTTCCCCTGCAATTTACTGGTAACATGCGGCAGACGAAATTGCTAAAAATAATCGGAAAATAGGTTTTTAAAAGTTATTTTTTACATAATAAAAGTGATTATTATGGCAATGCAAGTAAATTTTAGAAATATAGAGATACTTATCTTTCATTAAAAACTCATGTGAAACGGTTTGGCGAAAGCCTCATTTCAACACCCTGAAGAATTAAAATGTTGAACATTTATCCCATGTTAATCGCCATATGGAATTTCAGGAAATATTAAACACAAATTTATAGATTAAACCAACATGATACATAGATGGTACTTTGTTTGTTCATCAAATATATAATGAGGTTTAAAATAGTATAGATATTATATTGCTTATTTGTTTACTCCCTTGAGTATTTTCTAATCTAGGGAATAGTTTTGTTATTTTTATTTGACATACTATTTTTTAATACATATTAGAATAAATTTGTGTAAGATGTGAAGTTAATTATCCAATTGAATGATCAAAAAAGGGTAAAAAAATTGTAGGCATTAGCGATTTAAATTTTGATATGATTGAATACCAATACTATTTTATCTATGTTATTTTGTAAATGTTGGCTTGGAATATTGGCGTTTGTGTCTAAAAACTTAAATTATGCAGCTGCTCAGCTGACTTACTGGTCACAAAAATATAAATTTTTTTAGTCCCATCAGCCTCTTTAATTAGGATATTTTAATGAATAACAATTGAATTTTATTTAATAAATGATTTCCTTTTTTAGTAAGTAAAATTCTTGTGGACTGTAGAAAATTGAGAAAATTGTAGAAAAACTAAAATATTTTTACGAAGGTAAACCTTTTTCTCACAAATATAACACTTGAGAACTGGTTAATTTATTACATATTTGTTGCAAATTTGATCAATGTAATTGGTACTGCAACTAGTGTTTTTATTTTTAATCGAAATACTACTGTGTGTAACTGAACATTTTGATTCTATATTTATCTATAATAATTATTAAATAAAATAAAACCTGAAAGTCATAATGGGTTCAACATATACATATTAATTGCTTCTCTTATTTTTCATGGTGGTGAATTTAATCATTTTTATGTCATGTGTAAATCTAAATATTTATATTATTCCTGTTTAATCAATTGTCATTGTTTTAAATAGCATTTCGTTTTATGTCATGTCTTCTTTAAAGTGTTTTCAGCTGGCTGTTTGTAGTCAAATGGTGTGTTTTTTTTAATTTAGTTTAGCATCATTAATTAATAATAGTTCAAATATCTATTCATAACTGTTATAATTATGTTGATATTTGGTGTTTTTTGTGTAAAGTAATCTTTAAATGAGTAACTACTCATCACTCACAACAGTGTTTCTGTTCTTAAACATTTTTTTAATAATCCCTAATGAAATTTTTCAATCTTCGAAATATTTTTATTTTTAAATTCACTAGCTTGTTAAATTCAAGTATCGCAGAGGTAAAAAAGAGTGAGAGGTGTACATAATTTTGTGTCATTACCTACTGAAACATAACTGGGTCTAATAAATCAACTAATTAGTAACAGCAAAAAAGTCTGGTAACAGAACATTTTATGAATTTTGCAATACATTTGAATATACAACATTTACAACTTTTGTTTTTATTTCGTGAATACAGACTTTGACCACTTGATACTTGAGAGTAGGCCACATAAAGCTAAAACAAGTTTGTAAGGTCATGACTAAAACAATATTTTTCAAGGTTCATTCCAACACACTGCATTGTTTAAAATACTTTTCACATTAAAAGAGGTATTTACTAATACTCGTAGTATTTTATACTGATCCAAAAACATGATCTAAAAAATTTATAAATACAAGTGTTTACAAAAGACAAAACATCATTTTTGACACATCTACCATTTTTGGCAATACTATTTAGATCTGGCAGTTTATCTGTAAAAATAAACTTTCTTTCTTCTTCTTCCCGAACTGTCAAAATGTAGAGTAAACAGATGTTGATATTAGAAAATGTAAACATTGAATCTTAGGACGTTAATGGCAGCTATTTCTTCTTCTTCCCAAACTGTCAGATTTTAGTGTCCACAGCTGTTAACATTCAAGTAATTTTATGTTGATACTCCTTGAAAATGCTATGATTGAAACCTATGACCACGTTTAACATCTACCTTTGTGTTAAATTTCAATCCAGTCAGTTTAGTATTTCGCGTTTACTTCCCACAACAAAAAAATATACAGAAACCACCTCTTCTTTATAATCTTATAGGTGGATTACAAGATTTTTAAGTTTCTAGCAGCTTTAAAATTCAAGTGGTATTTTTGTTGTTGTGAAAGTACACAAAGGCGATGATTAATTGATGAGAATTATATTTAAATATTTAACACCTAGCCAAAAATATAAAGTCATTATTTATTATAAAATTAAAATTATACTTCAATGCAATAACATAACACAAGGGAAATTGTTTTTATACCTATATTTCCACATTTCTATACTACTGTTATTTGAGGAGTATGATTGTTCAAATTTTAACTTTTATATTGTGTACTAGGAATTGTCTTGTTGTCTTCTGTTAAAATAAATGCTCAAATTATATTTAAAATTGAATAAGGAATACTTTATTTTGATTTAAATTTATTTCCCTATTGAATTGTACATCAATTACCTCTGTAATTTTGTTATAGGAAAAAGTTCAAGCAGCGGTTCGGGTTGCAGCTGGTGTTTGTAGCCACTCGCAGCGGCCTCACGAGGTGGCAGGATTTCCCCGATGTCCCCGGAAAGGATGACCCCCCCTCTGGCCCGTATGTTTCTGTCAGAAAACAAATCTTTTCATAAGGAAAATGTTATTATTTTAATTCATTTAATTAATTGTCGAGGTTCATAATAAATTGAATCTCTTGCATTTAAATAAAAAATTTGGGAATCCCAATTTTTATGAAAATTGTTAAATAACACTAGTAAAAATGTCATATCACTTGCCTCAGCTTACTAAATTTCAAAAATATATCTCCAACTAGGGTTTAGAAAAAATTATCTTTATGGACATGATCAGGCGTATCTGTGAAATTTATGTGAATGTGGAACAATGTATTATTAAAAGTGATCAAAATAAATATTACAAAATATTCCTTATATAAAAGAAAATACTAAGTTTTTTTATGTACATGAAGATAAAGTATTGTTCAAATAATATTTTCATATCAATATCCAATTGTACTTATGGGTTGAATAAATTACGAGTTATTGTTGAAATTTGTGGATTAATTGTGAAATTTTTTTCACAATTAATCAATTAGCCAACTAATTAATATGCATAAATATTTAAAGATTAAAGGGAGAATATCTCAAAACATTTCCAAATGTGTTTTTGAAAAATGAAATTAGAAAAAAATTAAATCTGCAATTAATGAAGGGTTCGTCAAGCTACACCTTTTAATAAGAGTACCTAGAGACTGAGCTTTGCTTGGATAGTTTAAGACAATTTTAAGGAAATAAATATAATACTAATAATACAAATAGTTTAATAATTATTGTTTTACTTGTGTTGGCAACAGAACATAATGTTGTTAGTTGCTTTCTTGAGATAAAAACAAAAAACAAAAATGATAGTTGTTTATTGAACAATAACCGCAAACATTTCTTTACTAACCTACATAAACTCTAAACCAAACTAGGTCAGGGATCGATCTCACAATCTTTAACGCATGAATCCACCGTGTATGCAATGAGGCAGACGCTGTTAACCTGCGATGTGAGTCAGCATGCATTATTGTTGGAGCTATCATAATTATTTATACGACTATTAATAAATTTTTCTCAACTAACAAGGGAAATTTAATTTACATCAATTGGTTTGTTAAATTGGCTTCAAGCAATACAATGAATAAGTTTTTATCAAAACACGATAGATTTTGGAAATACTTTTTTCTGCTTTTATTTCACAAAGTTATTTTACCCTTTAGTTTTTACAAATTGTTTACTAATTTGATAATTATTCATTTATTACATACATACATAAAATAAATATGTATGCAAAACCTCTATTCACATCTTACAAAGAACATATTGTTAGCCATCTTCACTCAACAACTGTCACATGGCTATAAACAGATGTTTTTTATTGTATTGTTTACATTTGATTCTCCATAAGCTTAATGTTAATTTTTACTTTCTCCCCTTATATATAGTACAGTAGAACCTCGCTAATCCGTCACCTGCAGGACCAGGGGTATGGTCGGAACAACAAAAAGGTCGGATTATCAGAGGAACTCGTATATTAACATAAAAACAAACTGGTCAGGTTTCAATCTATGTTCTTCTACCAGATTTTCAAACTTTGGAATGAAATCATTAGAGGCTGTGACATCAGCTGAGATCTTTTCTCCAGATATAATAACCTCACGAATCCCATGTCCTTTTTTCCAACGATGCAGCCAGCCGTAGCTGTGAATGTGTCATTTTCACTATCCCCTCCTATTTTGGCGAACAAAATACGTGCTTTTTCTTTTATGATAGGCCCAGACAACGGAATTCCCTTTCTTCTCTCTTGCTCAAACCACACCCACAATGCATTGTCAAGCACTTCACACTTTGGTTTCTTTAAAGTTTTCCGACATTTTAGTCCTCTTTCGTCTTTAACTAACATAGCATGACTTTCAATCTGTTTTCTATTTTTTCGCCAGTCTTTAATGGTTGTAATACCCACCCCAATTTCACTAGCGATTTTTTGAACAGACTCACCTTTGTCTAACCTTTTGAGCACGTTTAATTTCTCGGCTATGGATAGGGTTACATGCTTCCGTTTTGCACCAGACATTATATACAGTACATTTGTTCAAAACACTTGCTTACTGTACCGAACGTTTCACAAACTACATTAAAAAAAATACTGCAACTATACTATTTTACGCCAGCTCCTACACTACTAACCGCATCAAGTGTTGTTGCTACTCTGACTGAAATACACACTCATGATGTCACCTGTCGATGTGTCATCAACAGGTTTCAACTTGAACGGAGTTACGAAGTAAACAAATGCTGTAAATTTCCGCTAGCGTGGTGGGACTAAGCGAGGAGAATGCCGCCGAGGAAGAATTAGCGGAAGTCTGTTGTGCCGACAGGCATGGTCGGACCAACCGAGGAGTCGGACCATTGGAGGTCAGACTATCGAGGTTCTACTGTACGGTGAGGTTGACTGGGACGGTGGCGACGTCCTGTAATCCAGCTACTTGGAGGTCACGAATTGTGGATAGTTATGAAAGATGGTCGGTGGATGTAATGTTCTCTTGAGTGGTTAACGTCCGCACTATTGAATACTATGTTAATCCACAAAGACCATCCTCATAATTAGACCAATTCGTAATTCAGAGGCCGTGGTTCGGATTCCACGTTAAACTGTAGGTCCATTAGTTGCCATCGGCTGTTGGGCTATCAATTAACAGTCCTGTCTAAGGAACATGTCAGCCTTAGTCAGTAACAAGACTACAAGATCGCGCCACAATCATCCTACATTCATTCCTCATTCATACTTGGCTTAAAATACCTACCTGGGTAGGTCGCCATTTCAGTTAAAAGTATAAAGTATAAGTATAAAGTACTAGCCAAAGTACCCGTTCTTCGCACGGGTTAAAAAGGCTGAAAGGTGTAGGCTCTACTGATACATTTAAGTTATTGTTAATTAATTCTTCATTGTTTACAAAATGACAAAACACAAGTGTCTACAACATTTCAAAGTAACATCTGTCAAATATTGGGAGGGGATAAGGATTAATGTAATAGAGACAGTCGTCGGAAAAAACTTAAAATCTACCATTCCACTATTTCAAATAATTCACCAATTTCGATCCAGCAGTTTATCTGAAAAATCAACTTTATTTCTTCTTCTTCCCGAACTGTCAAAATATAGTGCAAACGGATGTTTTCATTAGAAAATGTAAACATTGAAACCTAGGACGGTCACGGCAGCTCTTTCTTCTTCTTCTTCCCGAACTGTCAAATTTTAGTATTCACAGCTGTTGACATTCAAGTAATTTTATGTTTTCATTCTTTGAAAATGTAAACATTGAAATTTAGGACGTTCATGGGGCGTAGCCCGAGGGGATTTTAAGGGAACTAATATGCCTATGTGTTGCATGAGTTTAAGATCTACCTTTCTGTAAAATTTCAAACCAGTCTGTTCAGTATTTTTCGCATTTACTTGCCACAATAAACCCACAAACAAACATACAGAAACCACCTCTTCTTTATAATATTATAGATAATATACTATATATAATTTACATAATCTACTTTCTCCATATTATGGAGGAAGTAAATTACAAAAACAAAACAAAATGCTTTGTATTTGAAAATGTAATGTTGAGTGGAAGTTTATCGCTAACTGTATGACGGATTCATATTGCAACCTTGGTCCAGTAAATGACATTCTTTCATTTGAGAAGGATAGAAAGATTGTTTCTTCTGAATATATTTAAAATTGAGTTGTAAGGAGCAGAAAAATCTTTGTTGTGTGCTATAACCTTGACGTATCACTTGAAGGATCGGGCCTGCAAGAATATTTTACATTTTAATAATGTATTGTTAATACTCATTTTAACTGTCCATTGAAATTAGTTTTCAACTTTGACGCATTTATTCTCTAAGAACATGTAAATAAAGGATATTGTCTTTTATAATAGTTAATTATCTACTACAAGTTTTGTCGTCCTATAAACAAAAATGTTTTTAAAAAGCGGAAGGCAAAACAATCAACTAAATCAATTTAATAAAGTAAAAGGTTTTGGATGAATATTCAGTTAGGAGGTTATTAATAACTCTGGTTTGTGCCCTATTGAATTTCTACTGAAAATAAAGCTGTTCCATTCCGACCTCGTAAAAGTTCGGCAATTTATAGGTACCAAGGATTGAGGTACAGAAGAACCCCTCTATCCCTTCACCTTCGGGACCGGGACTAAGGTCGGAACGGAAAAAAGGTTGGCTTAACCGAAAGATGTAATATTTATAACAAATCACATACAAAATATATTTTTTACACATAGTATAACAGAATATTAACTTAAAAATATCTACATACTCTAGAATATGTATTATTTCTAAAAGTAAAAAGAACAAACATATTATGTTCTGTAAATTTGTTGGTTATGGAAACACTGGTTTCTGGAGCACATACGCTAGGTAGTTGACAATCGAATAATCATACCACATCGTTGGACCAACTAATGACGTTCTTGCATTCCAATAGGTTATGTTTAAGGAAATTTCGTCATCTGCTTTAACACTTACATTCGATAAATGATGTTCCGTATTTTCGACATAATCTCAAACGGAAAGGTTTTTTTTTCATTTTAGTTCAGCTAATTTTATATTGTCTATCCAAAGATTAGAATACAGTATTTATCGGTCTTTACCGGATACGTGATCAGCATTTTAAATATCGTACCTGTTATTGTACGTTATCGCTTATAGCGATAAACACCACACAAGATATGAGTAGCCTACTGAAGCCAGAACAATGGCTAGAGACACGTCCCAGTGACAAGTCTGCACAGGCTCGCGAGCCTGAGCATGGTCAGACTAACCAAAGTCACGGACCATCCAAGGTCGGATTAGAGGGGTTCTACTGTACAAGATTTTTTACCCTACCATATTAATAATTGTTGGTACTGCAGACTTTTGGTCATGAAACTTTGTTCTTGTTGAGCTTAAATTGGCCCCTAGGCCTGAACAATAAAGAATTAGCTTAGTTTAAAAAAATTGTACTTTCCCCTATTTATACATATGGAGTATATGGAGAAAGTATTGCTTTCATTAAAATTTTTGAAGTTGAGTTTTCAGTGAATGCATCTATTTTGGGTGATACTGTTTATTTAACTCATCATTTGTTGTTCAACAATTATATTTTCTCCTTAGTTAGGCATGCATAATATGTTGGAATAATTTTTTTTGTGCAGGCACTTTAAGGATATCCATATCCGATCTATAGATGAAGTCTGGTACAGAAGAGCAGTGGAACAAAATTATGACGACCCCGAGAAATTCATTTACACTGTTCCTTTTAATAGTGGTAAGTGATTTATTTTATATTTAATGCAATTGAGAGGTTTATGTAGTCAGTTATTGACTTAATACGGTAACCTAAATAGAGAGTAGATTTTATTATGTTACAACCCCTACCGAGCGGCTGGACATTTTTCGCAGTAAAGTAGGGTCGCACAGCGTGGTAAATGAGTTTATTCGCGATCAATCATTTTGCGATAAGTGCCAATAGAGTGCATGGTTTTGTTGCTTTAGCCTCTATGCACTCAAAAAACCAATATGGCGGCTCTGTTGAAATATTTAGTGCCTGAAAGTAGTTCTTTGTTTGAAATTCATTATTGGTGATGGTGGATTTATGTTATTTAGATTTTTATTGCGGACATTTTCCATCAAGATTTTATGTAAAACAAAGTTTCACAACATTGCGGGATCAGATTCCAGATCCCGAAATGTCAAGAAACTTTGTTTTAGATAAAATCTTGATGAAATTATTTGCTAAGCAACTTTGGCCCGTATTCATGTGCTCCCATACCGCTTTTAACGAGAAAACTCGCAAGTCACTACGTCCAGCTGTTTTCACTTTCACTAACCTTGATGAAATTTTTGTCGATGTGTCTTTATTTTTATTGTGTTTTAGCAGTAATATACACTATATATTGTGTTAATCTTTTTGTTGAATAGGATTTATAAACTAATTATTATTAACTGAAATGGCTCATCTAGATGAAAAAGAATACTTTTTTCAATACCTAAGAATAGTCTATATATTTTCAATAATTAAAAATGAAGCAAATTTCTGTTTTATACTTTATTTAAGCAACCTTAATCCAAAAAGAACATTAGGAAAATCATATTTTGATATTTTTACACTAAATGAGCAGGGACCGTAATTTTCAGTAGCGCTTTAAGGCTTAAGATTATGTTGACTTCTGCAAATATTATGGGATAGAGATTTATTTTTATTTCGAATGTCCATCTTCATTCTTCCTAATGTATTTTCACAGGTATTTTGGGTTCAGAAAATCTGAACAAGAATGAAATCCTTGTAACGGCTGCTAATGCAATATTTGTGAAGAATGGAGATAAGAAAGCTCCGGCAGCTGTGGTGGGGTTCCAGTTTCAACACTCGGCTCTCCATAACCTCTTCATCAATATCACTCACAGTGTAAGTTTTACTTTTTGGTTAAAAGTGTCAGACTCAAGTTCAATAGAAATTATTCATCGTAAGTTATTGTACATTGTTATTTTTGCATCCTAAAATTTAGCTCACCGTATAAGTAATGTTGGGTTTGGCTGAACTGACATTTCATAGTATTTAGTTCCAAAAGTATGCGTTTTTGGTTTACATGTTATTACTCACTATTCCGATTTAAAAAACAAAGTTTTTTACTGTTTTTTTCTCATCAACATATCAAAATTCAGTAATTGATACCTCATATTATTTTACAATAAGTCATCAAGATATCATATTATTCTAAAGTACCCGGTGACCGAGCTTTGCTCGGATGGAATAAGATATGTATTATACAAGTTAATTAGCAAAATTAAAACACATTTATTACTCAATGAAAACATTTATGTGGTTTAAATAAAAGTGATGTCATACCTGTACACCTTAATTAATATAGCATAAACACTAATCAAAAATATGAACCCCAGGTAGGGATCGACCACATAATCCCCCGATTTATGTACGAGGGTTGTCCGTAAAGTAAGGCTCCCATAGCACTGCAGTCGATAATAGTGCTGTGACAGGGCTTCGCGCGGTTTTGTTTTGTATCTGGGTTCATCCACTCCAAATCCTCACCGCAACAAAGTGTCTGCGGCGCTCAGTCTTGGCCAGGCAGCCGTACATGATGGAGCTCCCCATTGCTTCGCCCGCCAGGTGTGAGCTGGGCTGATTCATTTTTTGACTACCAAAAACCTTCCGGCCAGAGAAATTCATTCCCAGCTGTGCGAGATATATGGAGAAAAGTGTATGAGCGTACAACATGGTGCAACATGGCGTGCAAATGGTGTAGGGAGTTCAAGAACGGGCGTACCGACGTCCCCGGCGAGGAGCGTTTCAGACGTTCATCTGTTTCTGATGAAACCATTGCAAAAGTGGAGGCAGCGATGCTTGCAGATTGAAGAGTGACTGTTCATGAGCTTTCCAAAATGATCCCTGATACCAGTAAATCCTGTATTGTCAAGATTTTGACAGAGTATTTAGGGTATGCCAAGGTTTGTGCGAGATGGGTGCTAAAAATGTTGACAGAAGACCACAAACAGTAACGCGTTGAAGCAGCCCAAGAATTTTTCAGGACCACGAAACTTCTGGCGAGGAATTCCTAGACTCCATTGTCACCGTAGATGAGACATGGGTGCACTACCTCACACCGGAAACGAAAGAACAGTCTAAACAATGGTAACACCCAGAGTCGCCGAAACCGCGAAAAGTCAAGCAAATGCAATGTGCCGGCAAAGTCATGGCAACCGTCTTTTGGGACAGGAAAGGTGTATTGTTGTGCGAATTCTTGCCCACCGGTGAAACAATTAACGCTGCCCGTTACTGCGAGACACTGCAAAAACTTTGCCATGCCATTCAAAACAAGAGGAGGCGTATGCTGTCCAAGGGGGTGCGTTTTCATCAGGATAAAGCTCGACCTTACACCGCTAACGTTACCAATGAACTCATCGCTAAATTTGGATGGGGTATCACCAAACACCGACCCTACAGCCCGAACTTAGCCCCCAGCGACTACCACCTCTTCCTTGATATGAAGAAACATCTGGGTGCATTTTGCATTTGCATTTTGTTGGTAACATGTATAATACATATCCTATTCTATCCAAGCAAAGCTCGGTTACCAGGTACTAAGCTTAAATATATAAACAAATATGGAATTGTCATTATTTTCAGTTTTTGAAGACAGGACGGCATGACTCTCAATTGTTGAAACCTTTTATAATTCTTGTTTTGGCCATTTAAAATCTTGACCGATACGACCACTGTTACCCCATTAAGTAATTCCACATATAATTTGCGAGTGAAAGAAAGCATAATAGGCATTAATTAACATATCATTACTTACACTAAGTTTAAGTTTCCTTAGCAAATAAGTAATTCTAGATAGTGTTTTACAGAGGTTTTGTAAATGTACATCTCACTTCAAAGTGCTATCCAGGTGTATCCCTAATAATTTAATAGATTGTTCTTGAAAAGATTTACTTAATGTGAAAATATTTGATTCTGTTATTTTGTTATTAATAAGTATATTGTTTGTCTTAAACCAGTCCACTGCATTTCTCATTGCTACATTCTTATTAACCCATTCCTGTCTGGCAGAACGGTCGACGCCTGAGGCCACCCGGGCTGAACGAAAATCGAGCCTCGTTCACTACGACCGCGCGTCACTATTAGCGTGAAAGAATTAACAGTAACTTCATGAATTATATTTTTTGATTTCTTTGCTCTGTTCCTTATACTCTTTAACTGCGTATACAATCACTTTTAGCAAGAAAAAAAATTATTACTGTACTTTTTCACCAGTTCCAAGCTGTAGACTTAGAAACAAGTAGGTATTTTTGTTTCCTCAAATTTTACTTTATTTTCAAAAAATTCCTTTATTTTACTTGGTAGATCTACTTCTAGTTACCTGCAGTAATGAATAGTTAATGATAAATCTTTAAATAATAATCATTATAACTGTATTATCATCAATAAATACAATCGCTAAACGAATTGTGCGAATGAGAAAATAATTTACTGTCAATACGGAACATTTGACACTAAATAAGACGATAAAAGAGGACACCAACACCATCTATCGGATGAGAAATGAACTAGAACCCCTAACGGCGGAAAAAAGAACTACATCGAAATATAAGCAGGCAACGTACATTGTTTGCTCATAACCACCCCGCGGCCTGCGCCGCGGGACGCACGGCGCACATTTTTAGACATCTGTCTAGCGAAATACGCTGATGTACAATGTACCTCATTAGACGGGAATGGGTTAAACTGCAGTTTTTCAATATCTTTCCCTGATTCCACTATCGTAGTATCGTCTGGGTATAATATTGATTTACATGGAATACTAATAAGAAAATCATTAATGGCAATTTAAAATAGAAAAGGACCCATCACAGATTCTTGAGGAACACCTGATTTGATTAATTGAGTGTTACAAATGTCATTACTCTGATAAACTATCTGTTTTCTATTATATAGGTAAGATGTCATTGAACTAAGTTCTTTGTCTCTCAGGCCATAAAATTGAAGTTTTTTCAGTAAAAGTTTGTGTGGGATACAATCAAATGCTTTGGTCAAATCAATCAGTGTAGCACAAGTCATCATTTTATCTTCAAAGCCATTTAAAATAAAATTAATCACTTTTTCTACTGCTTTGATTGTACTCAACCCTCTTATGAACCCAAATTGCTCGACACAGAGAAACTTATTATCTACAAAAAAATTATACAGTTGATATTTTGTACAAGCTTCAAAAATTTTACTAATTATAGGGACTAATAATATAGGCCTGTAGCTTGATGGGTCAGACTTGGTTCCTTTCTTAAAGATAGGTACAACCTTAGTAACTTTTAGTACCTCTGGAAAAATCCCTATAGATAAAGCCCTATTAAACATAAATACTAAAGGTTTGACTATTATTTCTTTTAAAACTCTATTTGTCAGCCCGTAATAATCCTCACTATCAGATGTGCTAAAACTACTAACAACACTTTTTACATGCTGTTCTGTTAAAATCTGCCAAACAACCAAATTTCTTATCTTAATATTATTTACATTCATATATCAATTTACACATTGCATTGCTCCTATTTCATCAAGGGGTGTATTTCTATTAATTTCCGTTGCCACATTGACAAAATAATTATTAAACTCATTCGAGTCAATTGGACACTCCAAACCTATACTCTTTTTTCAATACATGACACACTATTAGGTTTCTATAAAAAATAATTTAATGTGAAATAAAATCCACAACATATGTCACTCAGTAGAAGAAAACGGAACACGGATACTAGAGTAAGGTGCACCTGCACTCCAATACTGCGGCACCACGGGGAAAAATCAATAGAAAATTTGTTTAGCCGGAATTGGTTGCTGTCATTATACTGACAGGTTCCAGGGGTGTCAGAGGGAAGGTGACTGCTCAAGGTCACACGTGCTGTCAACTACATTTTATAAACAAAATAACATGACTGGAGTGCCACCGCACTCCGCGCAAGCACTGGAGTGTTAAAATTTCCATCATCAAAAATTGAGCAGCAGCGAAACAGCACTAGCAAAAAACAGACACTATAGACAAACAGAATGTGCCAGGTCATATAGGCACTTAATTGACAAAGAGTTGCGCGAGACAGGCGCTCGTGGCAGAAGCCCTTTACTACAAAAGCTCTGCCGGCGGCAATGCTTTTCTGGATACTTTTGGGTATATTACCATCAAATTTATTAATCCTTTACTGATATTCAGGCTTAATACCTTGAAAGATTTGGTTCCTGTATCAAGAATTAATAATTTATGTATCCTCATCACTATCTCTACATATTTGTCCCACATCAGCAGTGGTAGCAGTTCTTCTCCACGCATATAGTTAATGTATTTACTTATGTTACAATAATAGTTAGAACAGCTGCTACTTCACCACCACTCCTAAACATTAAACTCTTCTTCCCCAGGCTTTATCTTGACTCACATGACCTTGTTTGTATTTAATCATCTATGAGATAGCTATTTGCATGTAGTAGTGGTTAGGTATTATTCTAAAACATTTGATAAGGTCAATAGCAGCATTCAGTTTATATGTTAGGTTTGGCTACACTGAAATCACTCAAAAGCTCTGCCCTTGGCAATGATATTCTGGTTACTTTAGGGTACCCCCTTGTAGCTTTGTTAATAACAAAGAGACTAACACTTCATTTGTTAGGATCTAATAGCCTAGGGTTTGGCCAATGACAATTCGGCCAATGATAAAAGACAGCTGGAACCAGTCCAAGATTAAACTAGCGACATCAAAATTATGATTCTGGCTCTGTAATAAGTTTTCTTATATCTATTTCAAAATATACATGAGTCCAGTACTTCTTTCACGACTTGTGCTTATCCCGTACATGCGAAAATGTAGGTCCTCTTTGTAAAATGTCCGATCAAAACTTGTTGCCTGTAATTTTCCATACTTAGCAATTAATGTCTGACACACTGACTACCTTAATAATGGTTAAAATATTAGTGTCTATGTAGATCTGTGAGTCGAAGTATGTAGCTGCTTCTTTGTATGGTTGAGATGATGATGATTGTGGGTGTGTAGGACAATAAGTTCACTTTTGTGTATGTAAATGATTGGTGTTTATTGTAAATCGAGGTGGCAATGCACCTCGATTTTGTTGTAAAGAGCTTTGTACAGTAAAGTCTGGTTTATCCAGATCAATGCCAATGCCAAACCTAAAGAAATAGACCAAAGTGACTGAAACTTGTTATGCATTCACTTAAGATATGGTACTAACTAAATTTAACTTCTATACTCGCCGGTGATGCAATGTCTCAGATTTTGCACGAACGTATAATACGCCCCTTTTAAAATGTAATTAAATAACAAACCTTTATTAAAATAGTTAAATATTTGCACTCTGGTATTTTTACATATTACATTACATTACCTTCATGAAATGGGAACCTCTCCAGGTATTTGAAACCAAGTTATGAATGAGAAATGAGTGTAAGATCATTGTGGCACGATTTTGTAGACTTGTTACAAGCTAAGACTGACATTTATCTTAGATAGAACTGTAAATCCAATACTATAATACGAGCAAGGTTTGTATATATATATATTTGCACACGGATCTCGAAAACGGCACTGAGGATTTTCTTTAAATTTTGAAAATAACTAATTTCCGAGTAGAAAATAAGTTCTAGATAGGTCTAATGTCCAGGAAAATTTGCGTTTTCTTATAATATTAAGTTTAAAATCTAAAAATTTAACATTATGGAGAATAAAATGTAAACAATACAAACCAAAACAGCTGTTTATAACCGTTTGACAGTTCTTGATTGAAGACGGCAAAGAACAATATGTGAATAGAGGTTTTTCATAAATATTTATTTTATGTATGTAATAAATGTAAAATTATCAGGTTACTAAACAATTTGTAAAAACTTAAGGGTAACATAACTGTGCGAAATAAAAGCAGGAAAGAGTATTTCCAAAATCTTCTGTGTTTTGATAGAAAACGTATTTGTTGTATTGCTTGAAGCTACTGTAACAAACCAATTAATATGTGTTAATTATATTTCTCTTTGATTTTCAATCCTCATTCCGTTTATATCAAAATCAGTTAGTTGGTCACAGGCTAATAATAACTGTATGGATAGTTAAACAGTAAATGATCGGCTAAAACAATTGAGGTTGGCTAAAAGACCTTAACCGGCGTTGCTCATTTGGCAGACGCCGTAGTCCAACGGTAAAGTGTTGGCCTCGTAATATGAAGGTCGCGTGTTCTAACCCTATCAGGGGCAATACTTTTCGTACAGTGCTATATTAATTATGGTGTATTAAATCGGTTTTATTTAAACCACATAAATGTTTTCATTGAGTAATAAATGTGTTTTAATTTTTCTAATTAATATTTATAATACATGTATAAACGAGCAAAGCTCGGTCACCAGGTACTTAATATCTAAACAGCCAATAAAATCAAAGGGGATGTGAAATCCAAAAAACAATTTTGCCCATGAATTACGAACTGGTCTAATTATGACAATGGTTTTGGAAGATGAATGTATTCAATAGTGGGGCAACTATAGGTTTTAATCAACACCAGGAAATGGCATATTCACAATATTAGTTATATTCACTTATAGCTATCCACAATTTGTGACTTTCACAAAGTTAGGTCCAGGAATATCATAAGGTTTTCTTTTGTATGTTTGTATTAAAAAGGTTTAGTGTACTAATTAATCTTAGTATCAACTTACATTTTACCAACAAACATATTTTTGTCTAACTTTTCTTTCTCTATAATCCACAGTGCCCGTTGGGTAACATGGGGGATGGTTGCAGGCATTCAGAGACATGCGCTAGTGACAACTTTGAATGTTTCGTTCTTGACAGCAGTGCATATGTCATCATCTCAGAGAATAAGGATCACACTGGTTACTTCTTCGGAGAGGTATTTCTTATATGTACAATTAGGATAAAGTGGTAGAAAATTCTGAATAAGAATTTTCCACTGTGTAAGAATGTGGTTATTTTTCTATTGTAAGGCATTTCATAATTTTCAGTTTTTATATGATTGAACTTTGAAACCAGGATGAATTATACTTAATATAATACTTGGTTAATCAAGTGTATCTCTATAAAATTTTAGCTGCCAACCCAATTGTTAAAGTCCAGAGTCCCAAACTAACAACCTTTCTATGCTTATAATATTAGTAGGACAGTAGAATGACCTCTGGGAAAAAATTAAATATCTGTCTACAGTTTATTAAAAGTTCCATACTCCACAATCCATAATAGGGATACATATTATGAATTACTTTGAATTATTGGAGAATAACTCAAATGTTCGAAAAGTAGTTCGCCGAAAAGCGATGAAAAAGATTCTGACTAAGAAAATCGAGTCTATTGTGATGTTCCGTACTGTGAATGTAGCGAGACATTGCTCTAAGCTATCTCAAGCAACCTTGTACTGATACCATTACCAAATCCTTGATAATGGCCCAGTTAACTGGTTGATCGCGTCAAAAATACATAAGAAATGAAAAACTAACACATACACATTATAACATGTACTTTGGCAACAAAATCTTTGGTTGCAAGGGGCTCTCAAATATTCACAGATATCTTGGCAAAGTACTCCTCAATTGAGTACAGACTATTTTGTTTAAGCCAAGTCCCCACACGTAGCTTAAAAAGGCTGACCGGGAGGCACCTAACCACCACAGGCAACCGGTTGTACATTTTCAGAGTGAGAACCAGATTACTGTTCGCCGTCAAGCTCAGGCGACAACGAGGTACATGGACATCCGCACTGCCTTGATACATCCTCATACTTGATGTTTATTGACAATTGGGGCAACTTTGCATTCGCTAACAGAATTTTTTTGTTACGTTGAAAAACAACAACTGAATTCTTAATTTAACATTGTGTATGTAGTACTGTATAATTAGTGATATCGTGCTGTAAATTAAAGTTTATAATTCAGATTACTTCTTTTAGCGAATTTCCCATAGGGAAGAAGCTATTACCGTAGGTCTCATGGTAAGACTTAAGCCCGGGACCATGTTATTTTTTCGTCTTTAGGTGCCCAGAGTCGAAAAAAAAATATTCGTTAAAATTTATATATATATATATATATATATATATATATATATATATATATATATATATATCGTCGTCGTCGTCTTCCTTCAAGGATTAGGCGGTCTGCCTGTTCCGACTTCAAAGCCTCTTCCCATCCATCTCTTGCGCGGTCTGCCCACACTTCTCCTTCCAGCTGGTTGATACGAAAGAGCCGCCCTGGGAATACGAATATCTTCCATCCGCTCAACATGATCTCTCCAGTTCTGCTTGTTGATTTCAAGCATATATATATATATATATATATATATACATATATATATATTCAAAACTTGGTATGAAGCGTAAAGCCAAATCACCCATCCAAACCAACTCAAAAAAGCTTGGTATTACCGGTGGAGGGGGAGGTTCCTCCCCATACAATTCGAACAATTAATTTACCTTTGTCTCTCTTGTTTTTATTTTCAGAAATAGGATGATTATTTTTGAAACAATAAATTATTAAATTATATTTAGATCAACTTTGTAGAACATGATAGTTTTATTACAGATTGTATTTTTTAAATTTACTTAAGGGAGAAAGTACGTGTCAATCCACTGATACCGTTTATTTTATCTTACCAAATTTATTGCAGATCCACGCAGATATCATGGAGCAACTGGTAGCTGAAAACATATATCGCAGGGTTCACATCTATGATTACCAAGGAGTCTGCTTTGTCACTCAGCCTGACAAAAGTGATTCCACTTGTTTAAAGAATGTAAGTCTTTATAATCATAATGAAGTTATAACTAAGCATTTGGAACATAGATGAAGGTAAGATCATTATTGCTATAAACAAGATGAATCACTTTCAACTGTGGTGTGGGAGTACTCAAATTCAAATTTTTTCTAATAAAAAATCACAGTATTCTATTTGACTCGAGATTTCCAAAAGTTTGATACTCAAATTAAATATTTAAAGACCAGTAACCACCATTTAAAGACCAGTAACCACCATTTAAAGACCATTAAAAGTGATGTTGGCTAAAGTAGTGTCAAAGCTACACATTTTCCATTTAAAAGGTTAGAATTATCATATAATAATGTAGCTAATTTAGTTGAAAACTAAAAATGTAGCAATCTTTTCTCACCTGACCTCAGACATTTATAGGCATTTATAGGGACATTTATATATGTTGATTCTCTACCATCATTATAGAATATCAGTTTTATAGAGAATCAATCAGTGTCTTAACGGATACCTGTCAGTAGACAATTAAAAATGTTTGTATTACTTCCCTGTGGGAAATAGGTTAGATCATGGATATTTCTAAAGAGAATATTTACGTTTGATCTAAACAGCTGTTCTTATTCTTTTATATTAAAAGTCGATACAATATGGTAGTTTCTATGGAAACCTGTTACATATTTTCCATCTTAAAAATCACCAACACCACCCCCCCCCCAAAGCTAAGACATATATCCATGTCAATATTAATTATAAATTAATATTAATAATTATTTTTAGGATAACTTGTTATTTTTGTGAGTAAATACAATTTAATTAAGTTAACGATATTTGAAAGCCCACCAACATCATAAAATGGTGTTTGACTTTGTTTACCGACAAAACAGCTAAAAGTTCACTGGTTATCTCAACTGATTTATTGCATTAGAAATTAGAGGTGAAAACACATTTTTCAGTGTTGAGAGAATGGCAAGAGATAAATGTCTCCTATTGCGACATTGTTGTGTTCAAGTTTTAAAAAATGTGTAAAACCTAACAGTAATCACTTCAAAACATATACAACTGAATTATTAGTCTCTGAGCTTATGTTTTCATATTTAAAACCTTTTTATAACCTACTGTTTCTATAATAAAAGTCCTTTTTTTGAAGTGGCGGGGCTATAGGGTATAGCTACCGATTTTCGATTGCCAGTCATAACACATGTGAAATTTAATTTCTCAGACTGCCACTGTGCTTTGGAAGGCACGTTAAGCCGTTGGTCTCTGCTATATAAGTAGTCGTTAGGTCACGTTAGAGGCATTAGTGTGACGTAACACACCTTTAACACCAGACCTTGGCCAGAAGGTTACACGAATATTATTATTATTTTCAGAGCAACACTCAGGTTTTTGGTACTTGTATTTAAACGATTTGAGAGTTTTTCATTGGTTATTTCCAGCCACTCCACTATCTGAGTTGGTTGGGCAACTGGATTGTGGCCAATTTTGTCTGGTTTCTTTTTGAGTTCAACCTCCAGTGGATTGGAACTTTGGGATATTCCTTTCCACCTGAAGGTAAGAAAGGTGCATTAAAATATATCAAATATCATCAACAATTAGAGTTTTAGTATGTATAGTTTTGTTAATGTTTATTAGTGTTAAAACATTCATTGCAATTGCTTGAAGCAAGTATGGCATCTTATTGGATTATACATCTAAACAAATACTATCAGCTGTTTTTCAATAAATTGTTTATAAATGCTAACTACTGCCTCTCCTAATATTTCCTGATTCAGAACTGTTACCTTTATTAACTTTAGACTAAAATTTACCATACAACAGGTATGTCAAAGTCAAAGTCAAAATCAGATTTATTCCAAAAAAACAAAATATATTACAAATTAAACTGTGCACATTGTCAAAGACAATGTCAGAGACTAATTGACATAAGTATACTATACTATAATTAATTTCTGTTTTTATTTTTTCCCACTTGTACCATAGTATAGAGAAAGTATTATTTTTGTCAAAATCTTCAAATTTGAGTTTTCAGTTGGTATACAGTAGGTGAGGCCTTGATAAGGCAAGTCTCAAGGGGTTTAATGAAAAAGTCGTTTTATTCAGTTGTACATCTTACTGAAATCGTTTGATCAAAGTCATTTGACCGATAATTCATGTTATCGAGGTAACAGGTGTTCTTAAAATACATCTTTAGCCAGTGCAATTTGAATGAAGTCTCAATTAGTGATAGCTATGCATGTTATACAATACTGTATATTATATTAACCAATTGTAATTGAATAATATATGCAGGTTTGTTACTGTGAGGAACGCTGAAAGTAGGTGTTTCTAAAGTAAACAATTTATATTTTGACCATTTATACCAAGTTTCATCAACATCTGTCCACAAATAAAAAGAGTTTCTAATCTTTATATGATTAACATGTTACCTACTTTCAGAATTCCTCACAGCAACAAACCTGGATACTCTTCCCCATGTTAATCTTATGGAGAACAGGCAAATAACTCATATTTATCGACAGATAATGGTAAAACTTCTCATATATATTATTATGTTATCAATTTAGAAATTCGCTGAGTCGCAGGGCTGCTGCGACGGGGGTATTTTATCTCTGTAGTAACCTTTATTTTACTGGTACCTCATATAAGTCGATAATCTAAAAATACCTTTATATTATATTCCCTGACTGTGGAACCCGTCCCGCACACACAGGAGACATTTTTTCATTTTTCGTTTAATTTCATTTCATGGTCGTTATTATTGACCGTAATTAGGAAATCTTGTATAATTGAGCGTCCTAATTCCAGTTGAATACAAGGTTTAATTATCCTCAACATTTATTTTACTCATATGTTTTAGAAAGTAAAAATCAATGCCATTGAAAGGACATAGTTTTGATTAACTTATTTGATTGTATAGTAGTACCTGGTGACCGAGCTTTGCTGGTATAAAATAAGGCATGTATTAGAAAAAATTATTTAAAAAAATAAAACACATTTATTACTCAATGAAAACATTTATGTGGTTTAAATAAAACCAATTTAATACACCATAATTAATATAGCACTGAACAAAAAGTAGGTATTACTACTGATGGGGATGGAACACGCGACCTTCGTTATACGAGGCCAACACTCTACCGCTGGACCACGGCGTATGCCAATTGAGCGACGCCGTATAGGGTCTTTTAGCCAACCTCAATCGTTTTAGCCGTTCATTTACTGTTTAATTATCAATACAGTTATTATTAGCCTGTGATCAACTGATTTTGTTAGAAACGGAATGAGGATTGAAAAGCGAAAGAGAAATTTAATTTACACTAGTTAATTGGTTTTTGTTACAGTGGCTTCAAGCAATAGAATGAATACGTTTTCTTTCAAAACACAAAATATTTTGGAAATACTTTTCTCTGCTGTTATTTCGCACAGTTATTATACCCTTTAGTTTTTACAAATTGTTTAGTAATTAATAATTTTCCATTTATTACATACATAAAATAAATATTTATGCAAAACCTCTATTCACATATTGTTCACCACCTTCTTCAATCAACAACTGTCAAACGGTTACAAACAGATGTTTTGATTTGTATTGTTTACATTTTGATTCTCCATAAGAGCAATGTTAATCTTTTAGATTTTTAACTTAATATTGCAAGAAAACCGGAATTTTCCTGGACAATAGACTTATATTATTCTACTTATTTTCTACTCAGAACTTAGTTATTTCAAAATTTTAAAGAAAATCCTTAGTACCGTTTTCGAGATCAGAGTGCAAACATAAGTATATATACAAACCTTGCTCGTATTATGGTATTGGATTCACTATAAAAAAACCTTATTTAAATTACTTTGATTCTTAGCAAACTGATAAGGTAGAAATGGTTGATCGTTCAAACATACAAATCCAAAAATTTACAGACCTGTAAATGACAGTCTTCTACGACTTTGTCTTCAACAGCTGATTTTTCACTCTTTTGTATCTTTTGAAAAACTGAAAATAGCTGCTTACAGTGATTCCAAATATTACCAGCTTGAGGTAACAGATTTCTTATTTGGTTTGAATGAAAATGAAAAGACCCTTAAAGACCGCTATTATGGTGTGACCGGAAATAGGGTGGTTTACCTTATCTCCAGTTATGGTAATTTTAAAAATCTTTTTTAATAAATTTTCCATAGGGAAGAAGCTACAACCGTAGGTCTCATAGAAAGCCTGGGACCATGTTACTTTTTTGTTTTGAGGTGCCTAGAAACCAAAGAAAATTGTTGTTCAAAATTATATTTATATATAATAAGTAATACATACATATATATATATATATATATATATATATATATATATGTGTGTGTGTGTGTGTGTGTGTGTGTGGTGTGTCTGTGAACACGATAACTCTCGTAAAAATGGTCCGATCGAGATCAATTTTAGTAGAGATGTGTAGTCCTACTTACTGTTTACTTGGATGACTTCGTATTCCAGACATATCTGTTAATCGGAACGGGTTTTTTGGGGGGTTTACTCCAAAAATGGGTTTTTGCGTATTCCACATATAATTTTTAAAAATTTCAAACTTTTACTTTTACTATTAGAATCAGCTCAAAAACTACACAATTTACTTTTTCAAAGTTTTTCTTTATCTGCAACAGTTACCGAGATATTAGAAAGACTAAACACAGTACATCGTTGTTATTTCGGTCTCAGAGATGGCCTTCACTGTGTCCTGAATTGCGGCTATACTCGAGCAGGGAAATATGCAGTGGTGTAGTGGAGCCGGAGCGGCACAGCTTTTAGAGCCGGAGCGGCGCTCCAGCACAGCTCGTGCAGCCGAAACTCAGATTTTTATACTTGTACTTTGCCTTTTTATAGAGAGTGGTAGGTAAGCGAATCGCATCATTTCATGATCAACACGCAATTTCAAGGCAATTTTAGGCGTTTTACATTAAACCTAACCTAACAAAATCGTAACACCAGAATCAGACACTAGGGCTTACTTGAAGACCATTAAATTTTTATAGTATCTAGATTTTAATTCAAAAATATATTTATTTTTACAACAACCTTGAGGCTGATTAAGAATTGTTGAGATTATTTGTATTTTCAGACTTCAACCATTTAAATCCTATTCATTTTAATCCCCGTCTAAGATATTTATTTCAACGCAACCTCTTCCTACAGAACAGCCTTTAATTTCGATGAAGTTGCAATGTTTTTTACAAAATAAAATGTGAGGATATTCCTCCCTATTATGTGGTGAGTAAACTCATCTACAAATATGTTCTTCTTCCTTGACCTGCACTCGCCAGTTTGGGTTGAAAAAGAAAGAGAACCCTTACTACAAAGGGACCGTTTACCTACGACTGCAATACTTTGCCTGAATACAACAGATACCCCAGGAGCATCACTAGTCAGATTAGCACTAGCAAAATTAAACTTCAGTTTATTTAATTCTTTTTTAAATAGATAGAATCATCGTACACAATTCCTCGCGTTTGACCACGCAATGACCTTCCTAAGGAAACTTGTAGACTTTGACTACCCATTACCCTTCCCCAAAGAGTAATGGCCTTCCTGGGAAGCACCGCTACACCACACACCGCTCCGGCACAGCTTTTTTTAGCACTACACCACTGGAAATATGTTTGCAAAGGTCACTGCAGTGTGACATGTATCCATCTATAATGAACAAGTAGATGAAAATCTTGTTATAAAGTATACTTAAACCCAAAAAATCTGTAAATATACAAAATACAAATGTCGCAGCAATCCTGCGTACTCAGCAAATTTCCAAATCAATAATATTATAATAAAATTATATGTCAAGATTTATCAATATCTGTCGATTAATATATGAGTTAGTTATTTGCCATAAGATTAACATGGCAAAGAGTATGAAGGTTTGCCACTGTGAGGAACACTGACAGTAGGCATTTATAGCATAAACAATTTTTATTTGGACAATTTATACCAACTTTAATCAACATGAGTCCTTAATAAAGGAGTTTTCCTATTTTCCATATGATTAACGTGGGAAAAGAGTATGTAGGTTAGCTGCTATGAGGAACAGTGAAAGTAGGCATTTCGACCATAAACAATTTTTATTTTGACCATTTATACCAAGTTTCATCATCATCTGTCCATATATAAAAGAGTTTACCTATTCCCTATATGATTAACATGGGAAAAGAGTATGCAGGTTAACTGCCATGATAAACACATAAACTATGATTTTTAAGCATAAATGGATGGACCTCAACCACATAAAACTAATCAAGTTTCATCCAAAAGAATTGGTTAATAATTGAACATTAATTTTTCTTTATTCTTCATAAGATTAACATTGGAGCACTAAAATACAACGTACTGTGTTTAGATTTTTTAATATCTCCGTAACCATTGGAGATAGAGAAAAACTTTAAAGAACTAAATTGTGTTGTTTTTTAAGCTGGTTTTAATGGTGGAAGATAAAATTTGAAATTTTTAAAAATTATATGGGAAAAACGCAACAAACCCATTTTTGGGGTACAAAACTTACCCAAACTATCCATTCCAATTGATAGATATGACTGGTTTACAAACTCGTCCGAGCAAATGTAGGAATACTTGTTTCTACCAAATTTGGTCTCGAACGGAGCATTTTTATGAGAGTTATCGTGTTCACAGACACACACACACACACACACACACACACATATATATATGATAAATAATAAAACAATTAGTACCCTTTTTTTAAATTTTTTATTTCTTATTTTATTATTTATCATATTATCAAAAGTACCCCTACACAAAAGTACCCCTACATTGTGAATTGTTAAATAATATATAAATTATATATATATATATATATATATATATATATATATATATATACAGTGGAACGTGGATAATTCGAACTTCTGTAATTCGAAAACTTCTTTATTTCAAAATTTTGTCTTGGCCCTAGAATTTTATATAAAAACAATGTTAAAATATCCTGGTTAATTCGAATCATTTTTTGGATGATTCGAAGTTTTTACAGCGTAAATCTATAAAGTGAAAGAATCATTGTGTGTGATTTTCCAGGAAACGACATTCGGGCTTCCTGTCCTCAGACTATTTTTAGTTAGATCGACGCGCCCACCCCCCGCCAACCCTTCTCATAGCAAGTACACCTGCTGTTGACTGGTCACTTTACACCCCTCCCCCTCACCAGTCCACTACTGCTCATAAATCACAATATTGACACGTCTAGTCTGTCACTACACGGCGCTGGCGCAGTTCACTAGCGTGTGTATCATTGA
Organism: Nephotettix cincticeps; assembly: GCA_023375725.1. Classification (NCBI taxonomy): domain Eukaryota; kingdom Metazoa; phylum Arthropoda; class Insecta; order Hemiptera; family Cicadellidae; genus Nephotettix; species Nephotettix cincticeps. The sequence continues at coordinate 97,839,726 of CM041786.1, read as the reverse complement.
TGGTTGTTTGTTACGATATTTGTCGTCTTTGTTTCGTGTTGGCATATATGACTTTGTCTCCGTTCATGTTTGTGTATGATGGCTTTGTCAAAGCGAACCAACAAATCTCTGACTTTGCAAGAATAAATAGCGGCGATCAAGGAGGTAGAGAAGGGATTTGAAATAGCTAGTTTCAGGATCCCTCCAAACACATTATCGACATTTAACAAAAATTAGGATTTTTATTCAATAATATCTTCATTAACCTAACTTTTTAATATACAATGTTAAAACATGATGTTTGATTGTTTATTTCAACCACTTGCAAAAACTTTTCTAATTTGAGTTTTCGGATAATTCAAACTTCAAGGGACCGGAAAAAAAATTTGAATTCAAGTTCTACTGTATATATATCTATATAAATAATACTCCAGTCGCAGCAGACCTGCATACTCAGTGAATTTCCAAATCAATAATATAATTATAATATATGACAAGTTTTATAAAAATCTGTGCATAAACATACTAATTATTTGCCTTTTCTACATAAGATTAACATGGGAAAGAGTGTGCAGGTTAGCTGCTGTGAGGAACACTTAAAGTAGTCATTTCTACCATAAATATTTTTTATCTTAACATTTATACCAACTTTCATCAACATCTGTCCATAAATAAAGGAGTTTGCCTTTTCCCTATACGATTAATATGGGAATAGAGTATGCAGGTTTGCTGCCATGATTAACACATAAACTATGATTTTTAAGCATAAATGGATAGATCTCAACCACATGAAGCTAAATATCAAGTTTTATCCAAAAATATTAATTAATATGGGAAATATTAATATTCCCCTATCCTCCATAAGATTAACATTGGAGCACTACAATACAACGTACTGAGTTTAGATTTTTTAATATCTCGGTAACTGTTGGAGATTGGAGATTTAAAGAACTGAATTGTGTAGTTTTTTAAGCTGATTCCAATGGTGAAATATAAAATTAGAAATTTTTAAAACTTACATGCGACAAACGCAAAAACTCCATTTTGGGGTACAAAACCCCCCCAAACTACCCGTTCCCATTGACCAATATGTCTGGTGTATGAACTCGTCCATTTGTAAGAATACACGACTCTACCAAATTTGGTCTTCATCGGACTATTTTTTACGAGAGTTATCGTGTTCACAGACACACACACACACACACACACACACACACACACACACACACACACACACACACATATATATATATATATATAAATTTTAACGACTATTGTTTTTGGACTCTAAAGACCTAAAGACTTTTGGGCACCTAAATACGAAAAAATAACATGAACCAGGGCTTAAGTCTTACCATGAGACCTACGGTAATAGCTTCTTCCCTATGGGAAATTTGCTAAATTTAAGAGTTTTGTCTGTACATTGCTCAGAATTATTCATTTTTTAGTTATTTTTAATTTTCGTGCGATAGAGAAGCCGAAACCGGTCTTATCTCAATTTTTGTCTGTTTTAAAATTTTATATATATATAAAAATTTTAACGATTATTGTTTTTGGACTCTGGGCACCTAGAGAAGAAAATACCCCCGTCGCAGCAGACCTGCGTACTCAGCGGATTTCCAAATCAATAATATAATAATAATAATAATATACCCCCGTCGCAGCAGACCTGCGTACTCAGCGAATTTCCAAATCAATAATATAAAAATAATATATGATAAGTTAAAACAAAAAATCTGTCCATAAACGTGAAAATTATTTCCCTATTCTCCATAAGATTAACATGGCAAAGAGTGTGCAGGTTTGCTGCTGTGAGGAACACTGAAATTAGACATCTCTACCATAAATAATTTTTATCTTAACATTTATACCAACTTTCTTCAACATCTGTCCATAAATAAAGGAGTTTGCCTATTCCCTATATGATTAATATGGGAAAAGAGTATGCAGGTTTGCTGCCATGATAAACACATAAACTATGATTTTTAAGCATAAATGGATAGATCTCAACCACATGAAGCTAAATATAGAGTTTTATCCAAAAATATTCATTAATATGGGAAATATTAATTTTTCCCTATCCTCCATAAGATTAACATTGGAGCCCCACAATACAACGTACTGTGTTTAGATTTTTTAATATCTCGGTAACCGTTGGAGATAGAGAAAAACTTTAAGGAACTTAATTGTGTAGTTTTTTAAGCTGATTCTAATGGTGAAATATAAAATTAGAAATTTTCAAAAATTACATGTGAAAAACGCAAAAAACCCCATTTTGGGGTACAAAACCCCCCCAAACTACCCGTTCCCATTGACCGATATGTCTGGTTTACGAACTCGTCCGAGCACTTGTAGGAATACACGTCTCTACCAAATTTGGTCTTGATTGGACCATTTTTACGAGAGTTATCGTGTTCACAGACACATATATATATACATATATATATTATCTTTAAATAAGTCAACCGAGTACCCTTAGTAAACATTTTAATTATTTCTTCGACATGTTTCGGGAATCATCCCATCTTCAAGAAGTACAAAAATGTTTTATATATATACATATATATATATATAAAAATTTTAACGACTATTGTTTTTGGACTCTGGGCACCTAAAGAAGAAAAAATAACATGGTCCCGGGCTTAAGTCTCACCATAAGAACTACGGTAATAGCTTCTTCCCTATGGGAAATTCGCTAAAATGTACTATCTTAAGATAACATATTTTGCTTTGATATCCAAATCTCTTATAAGTCAATAAATTTTTTAGGTTGAAAAAATCTTTTAAACATTATTTTTAGCATCTTATGTTTAAGTACCTTTGAGTTACGTTTGATAAATATAATTGAGTAAAAAAACTTTCAAAACGTAAAAAAATGCAATCACCGCAAATGTGGCAAATCACCGCCACATGAGCGCTCGTGTTCCAAAGGGCCACACGAGCAGATGAAAGTTAAATAAATCATGGATTTAAATAAAATATTCATTTCCTTTCCTCTTAGTGTTTTTATTAAATTTATTTAACAAAATTATAATTTTTAAGGACATTTAAATCACATGAAGGTTCCAACTAATTGTAAACTATTGGTGATGGTTTTGGTGACATGGGCACTAGTGTATCCATCTTTTAAAAAAAATATCAGTCAAGGAGTAACAATTTATATTCAATTGTCACCAGACAATATAGGATATGAGGATATGTTAAATTAAAGTCAGGATATTGTATTCCTTGATTAATTGGACTGGATGGGCCACATTCATCCTTTGTGTGTTTTCTAGTTGTGTCGGATGAAGACTTCAGCACAGAAGGAGAAGAGGGAGAAGAGGAGGAGGAGGTGGAGCCAACCATGTCGATCCCCGCGGGAGAGAGCAACATTAAGGATGTATTTGGCAAGGTAGTATTTATACAATTTGTTTTTTCTAGACAATTTGGATCAAACCACTAATTTAAAAGATGCGTTTTAAACTATTTTGTATTATTATTACCTTTAAAAAATGCTACCCTACATAGGTAGTTCTTATAGTCTTGTTATTGACTTAGCTGACATAATCGCTAATGTTAGTCTGAATGTTCTATGTGAAAATAGAACCTAAATATTCCATGTAACTCTCAGAATAAAAATCACTGAAAACATTGATTGTAGATTTGGAGGCCAGGGGGTCTTACAACAACCCGTAAAAAAAACCCTTAAACAAATTGGTACAAAAAAGTACAAATATAAAACAGGAATAATTTCTGAGGATGTTTATAAAACAATTTACGGTAGTCTTATAAATATAATATAACTATATACTTATCAACTCAAAATATAATGACAAAAAATACAACCGTTAGAGCAGAACAGTGTACTCAGCAAATTTCTAAAGCAATAATATAATAATAATGATATATGACAAGTTCTATCATTATATGTCGATAAATATGAGAATTATTCTCCATAAGATTAACAGGGGAAAGTGTGCAGGTTTTCTGCTGTGAGGAACACTGAAAGTAGGAAAAGTAGGAAACAATATTTATTTTGACCATTTATACCAAGTTTCGTCAACATATTCTGTCCATAAATAAAGGTGTTTGCCTATTCTCTATATAACATGGGAAAAGAGGATGCAGGTTAGCTGCCATGATAAACACATAATCTATGATTTTCAAGCATTTGAAGCATAATATCTCAACCACATGAAGGTAAAAACCAAGTTTACCCAAAAATATTGATTTATAAGTGAAATATTATTTTTTCTTTATCCTCCATAAGATTAACATTGGAGCCACAAAGTACAACGTATTATGTTTAGATTTTTTTATATCTGGATAACTGTTGAAAATAGAGAAAACCTTTAAGGAACTAAATTGTGTAGTTTTTTAAGCTGATTCTAATGGTGAAAGATAAAATTTAAAAACTTTTTAAAGTACATATGAAAAACGCAAAAAAATACCCAATTTATCGAGTATCAATTTTTACAAATATTTTCCTAACCACATGCCCTTGATGAAACCAGATATAGTTCTAAGGGATTTCAACAAAAATCAATTCATTCCCCTGGGGAAAACTATAGTTCAGGTCTCTTACAATAACCAAATTAAATACCTACCACTGTACATCGTTGATGGGAAACGTCATACAATATTTGAGTGTGAGTGGCTTAGATCAATCAAAATTAATTAGTTTGATGTAAACCAAACTGAGAGTGATAGCCTCAGTCAGACTTTGGATAGTAACCCTAAACTACAAATGATATTAATAAAATTCAAAACAATCTTTGAACGCGAAGTCAGACTCTTCAGAGGGGGAGAAGCTCATCTTCATTTGAAACCAAACACGACTCCAGTGTTCAAAAAAACTCGACAATTATCCTATAAAGTTTGTTACCTTTATTTGCCTGTAGATCTAAAAAAATTTTTCTTTATTCTCCCGATGTACATTTTGCTACAAAAATGTAGTATCATCAAAGGGTAAATTCTTAAATGTAAAAATTGTAAAAAAATTCTTTTTACATTCAAGAATTTACCCTGTGATGATGATACACTTTTTTACATTCAAGAATTTACCCTGTGATGATGCTACACTTTTGTAGCGAAATGTACATCGGGAGAATAAAGAAAAAATTTAATAGATCTACAGGCAAATAAAGGTAACAAATTTTATATTTATAAAGGTCTAAAAACTGGAAATCATAAAATATTATCCTATGCTTTGTTACCAAAGGTTAGTGCTGAAATCGATAGGTTGGAAAGTGAAGGTATAATCACAAAGGTCAAACAAAACTCGTGGGCCACTCATTGTGCCTGTGATAAATGCTAATGGGAACATACGTTTAAGTGGGGATTACAAGGTCACTCTGAATGCACACTTGATCATTCACGAACTTAATATGCCTCACATAGATGACATTGTGGCAAGAATGGGAAAATCTTCTAAATTTACTAAAGTAGATATTTCTGAGGCTTATCTTCATATGCCACTCAAGGAAGAAATCAGGGAGCTATTGAATATCACAAAGGTGAATCATCTTCCAGTTGGAATAACCAGGGCTCCAGCTATTTGGAAGTCTGCAATGGAGAACATCCTTCAGGGAATCGAAGGCGTTGACGTATTTTTCGATGATGTCAAAATATCAGGCTCAAATGATGAAGAACACTTTAAACGCCTGTCTGCAGTTCTTGGTAGGTTTAAAGAGAATGATCTAAACATTAATATTAATAAATCACAATTTCTCGTCCCTGAAATTGATTTCCTTGGCTATAATGTATCCTACAAGAGGATAAGTAAGAGCAAACATATTACAGAAGCTATCCAAGAGCTCAAAAGGCCCAGTAACTGCAAGAAGTTAGGCAAATCCTAGGTTTGATAAGCTACTACGGAAAGTTCATTCCAGACTTGAGTGAAAAGCTACATGCAATTATAAATCTCACTAGGGCCGAAACTCAGTTCCTTTGGACAGAAGATTGAGAACGTGCCTTTCAACTAGTATAACAATAAATGAAATCTATGAAAAAATCTTGTGTCATTTTGATCCTCAGTTACCTCTCACTCTGGCTACTGAAGCCAGCCAACATGGAATTTCGGCAATTCTTTCCTACATTTTCCCGGACGAGAGTGAAAAACCAGCAGCATTTACATCAAAGACATTATCCCACACACAAAAGAAATACAGTATTATTCTAAAAGAAGCATCGGCTATATATTTCGGAGTGAAGCACTTCTATTCTTACTTGTATGGGCGACATTTTACCCTGATTACGGACCACAAGTCTCTGGTGTCGATATTTGGACCTAAAAATTGAATACCTCTGATAGGGGCCACAAGATTACAACATTATGCCTTTTTTCTTCAAACATTCACATTTGATATAAAATATAAGAACACAAGGGATAATGGAAATGCTGATGCCCTTTCAAGACTTCCTAAAAATGTGGAAGAAGCAACTGTTCCTGACTCAGCTGACGTATATGAAATAGAGCTAATTTACTCGTTGCCAGTCACAGCATAAGAAATTTCTAAACACACTCAATCAGATCAGGAATTAAATCACATCTATCACTCTCTAATTAGGGGAGAACTAATACAACATCCAATGTCTTCGAAGGATCAAGAGTGGTCTATTCAGCTCGGGTGTTTGTTGAAGGGAAACCGAGTAGTAATTCCCAAGTCACTTTGCCCGAAAATCTTGAAAGAACTTCATGAGGCTCATGTGGGTATTGTTCGCATGAAGGCACTGGCACGATCATATGTTTGGTGGCCTAAAATTAAGACGGATATTGAGAACATGACTTTGAACTGCCCGGGGTGTCAGCAAGTGAGGCATCAACAACCAAGACCCCAATACACCATTGGGAATATCCTGTAAGACCAATGCAAAGAATCCACGTGGACTTTGCAGGACCATTCTATGGCTCTTACTTCCTTATCATTGTGGATTCCTTCAGCAAATGACCAGAAGTAGTCACTCTCAAGACAATTAATACTCATAAACTAATAGAAACTTTAAGGAGATTCTTTTGCTCATTCCGCGTTCCAGACATCCTAGTATCTGATAACAGGGGACAGTTTGTTTCATACGAATTTCAACAGTTTCTGAAGGCAAATTGAATAAGGTATAAAAGATCCGCTCCTTATCTCCCAGCTACAAACAGGCAAGCTGGGCGATATGTGCAAGATTTGAAAGAGTCCATCAGAGCTATGAACTATGAGGCAGGATCACTCGAGTTGAAACTGCAAATATATCTCAAGGCATATCGAAGGGCGCCTCATAGCACTACAGGGCAATCACCTGCACATTTGTTCATAGGTCGCCAAATACGCTCCCGACTTGATTTGCTTTATCCGAATCTATCTAATGAAATGAATTTAAAAATTATGAGAAAGCTGATTATAATTACAATCGTGACTTCGAACAAAAGGAACCTGTGGCATACCAAACACAACAAATGGGGCTTTGGTAGAATCAGAAACCAAGAAGGTTCCCGGCAGTACCAAATTTATACTAACAGCGGAACCGTCAGACCCCATTTGGATCAGATTCAACGTACAGGACCACATTTGTGTGAGGGTCCATCGCTGGAAGGAGCTGACCTGGGAGAGGATATTGATAACCAACTTCATGTTCCGGTAAGAGAAAGAGGAGAATATCCTACGGTTGGTGAAAGAAGACCTAATAGCGAACATATGCCACTACCTGACGTTCCTGAGTACTAGGGGTCTGCGGTACAGGAAATTATGAGGTCGGTACGGTACGGTACGGTACAAATTGTTGTACCTCGGTTCTCGGTACAAATTCGGTACGGTACGGTACACAAAAATAATCCCGCTAGTAACATTGACCGATCTCATCCTTTTATTCATAAGTATTTTACAGAACTTAATTAGTAAAAATATAGAGAAAGGAGTTTAAAAAAAGATATACAATGTCAGAAGAAATATTTTTTTGTACTAATTTTCAAACTGTAATATGATTTTTAAATCCATTCTTTAAAAAACATATCACATTAAACATATTAATAATTATTAAAACATTATAATTTATGTTGTAACTAATTAATAATAGGAAATAATCTTCTCAAGTCTATATGAAACTAAGGATGAACAAACAAAATAAAAAGCTATAATGTATTTTATTGCAGAACAAAAAATACAGAAAACTGAGTCAATACCCCTAGCCAAGACCTATGTTTTATATTGTCCTGGTTTATTATTTTTAATTCAACCAATCACAATAATTATTCAAATTAAATCAAACACTTTCATAAAATGTCAAAGGGCTCTTTAGACTAAAATAGTTATTTTAGTATAAATTGGTTAATATTTTAATATTACTGTGGAACCCGTCAAATCTGAACATATTCTTGGGAAATAAAAAAAAAAGAAATACCTGGAAATTAAGAAAATTTAATCACATAAACTTATTACAGGTCACAAAAGTAAATAAGTCGGTTTTAGTTAGATAGTGATGAAATAAGAATATTATTTTTTTTATTTTAATTTGTATTATGGAGAAATGTAATGAAAATTGTTAAGTAAAGTTTTTTATTTATTTTAATTATATTTAACATTATATTTATTATTGATATGAGTGAAAAGAGAGAAAAATACGGCAATATCAAATCACGGTTCTGTATTGGTCATACTATGACCAATATAGAACGATGTTATATTACGATGTGTTGACGATGTTATATTATAACATCGCCAACAGGCTGTCAGAGGAAAAAGAACGAATCAATTGAAAGAATCATGAATCACAGTTTAAGAGGTTTTTACTATGATTGAAAAATCACAAGTATTCCCATCACTATTTGAAACACGACTAATACGAGCCTCATACTGGTACGACTATTTTGTTGCGTCAAAAGGAGGAACGGTTCCCTGATCGCGTAAGCTGCTATACGTAGTAGATACGATAATAAGCCGGGAATACACAATAATTTAGAGCCGGCAGGGAGATGGCTGGTTGGCCGATTTTCCTGGTGAAATTGTTTTATTTTAAATGATCATTCACCAACACGCTATGAGTCAGTCTTACATTCAGTATTTGCCGTACATCTGGGCAGTGTTGTAATTCTATATTACTTGTAGAGTATAAAGCCTTTAACGGTTGGGTTTTATTAAATGTTTTCGCAGAAGATATTCCATAGTTATATTTGATGGCAACCTAGACTGGATAGTGACTTAATTTTTCCTTATTTGTACTGTACCGAAATTGTATCGAAAAAATTCTTGTACCGTACCGAGGTTCGGTACAAGGCTGGAAACGTACCGTACCGATTTTTTCAGTGTACCGCAGACCCCTAATCTTAAGGAGAATAGGCAAATAACTCTCATATTTATCAACAGATAATGATCAAACTTGTCATATATTGTTACTATTATATTACTGATTTGGAAATTCGCTGAGTACGCAGATCTGCTGCGACGGGGGTGTTGCTTTTATTATAATTATCGGCTGTTGTACATCTTTCCTATAAAAGCAAGTTTTTAGGTACTAAAAAAATGCTTTTTTAGTACCTAAATATAGTCTTAAAATTTTAAATAATTAAAATTGAAGCAAAATACTTTATTCAAGCTACCTAAATCCAAATAGAACATAAGGAAAATAACATTTTGATTTTTTACACTAAATGAGCAGGGACCATTTTTACGAGAGTTATTGTGGTCACGGACACACACACACATATGTATACATACAAACACACATATTTAAATATATAATTACTATTGCATTACTATTACTATTACAACTATTATTTTTGGTCTATGGGAACCTCAAAATAAAAAAATAACATGGTCCCGGGCTTAAGTCTTGCCATGAGACCTACAACAATAGCTTCTTCCCTATGTGAAATTCGCCAAAATCTGTTTTAAACCAATGGACAAACTTAAAAATCACAAATCAATTTAATTTTATGAAGAATTCCCATAGCACAATACGTCAGGTTTCATCTGAGCCCTGAGTTTTGGATGTGCAGTACACTACGACGATAATATGCTGGTTGGGATGAACAAGTGATCTGTTGTTCACTTACCAGCTGACAAAGAAATAAAATAAATATATGTGGTATATGTAAATAATAAAATTTCGCGCATCTCAGGGCTCAGATGAAACCTGACAAACTGTAACTTTATCTTTATTATTATTTCTATCACAGTACCTAAAGAAAAATAATTAAGAATCCACTTTCAGTCGTTGACAGAGGATATAGAAAAAAAATGTTTCCGGGTGTCAAGATACAATAATGATTGTAACTGACAAATATTGTTGCAGCGTAGTGAATAATTATTATCGAAATATTGCTATTACTTATTTCAGAATACAGTATTTATTAAAATATTGATGTATAAACAAACATATGAATATCTATATAAATAAAATTAGAGTTTTGTCTGTACAGTGCTCAGAATTATTCATTTTTTTGTTATTTTTACTTTTCGTGCGATAGAGAAGCCGAAAACGCCGTCTTCTCCGAAAAAAAATGGGAGAACTGATTACAAAGAAACTTATTTCATGTATTCTCTACATTCCAGAGAAGGTTTATAAATGCTTAAAATCGCCCGCCGCCTCTTGAAAAGTAAATAACGAGCATTTAAAAACCCACTTTTACGTG